>HG992173.1:11800890-12400890 GCA_905220505.1 Laothoe populi
TCCCACCCGATCCCACAGGATCCCAATCGATCCCACCCGATCCCACCCCATCCCACTCGATCCCACAGGATCCCACCTGATCCCACAAGATCCCACTCGATCCCACGCGGCATGGCATCAGAGCCTCACGCCGCACAGTAGGAAACAGAAAATTTAATCCAAATAAAATCAATTTCTCTTAAAAACTCGTAATTATCTCTGCTTTCTTGTAGCACTGCGGAAATTCACTTTTTAGGGGTAGAAACCACCCCCTATCAACCCCTAAGCTGATTTAGGGCGTGTTGATAGGGGTTGTTTTCGCCATGACGGCAAACCAGCTGATTTTACTGCCATGCGCCAATACATTATTTTACATCAATAACTTATCCACTTATTGATTGATTGGAGGTATCCACTATACAGAGAAGATCCCGACAATATCCTACAGATACTCAAAAATCAAAATCAAATATTTATTGAATCCATGAAATGTTATACATCATTTATATTCAGTCAGTTTTTTACTCTACCGCCAGTTCGGAATGCAAACTATAGCATTGCTCATTTCACACCGGTTAACAATATTTGGTCATACAATTAATATACGATTTCAGTTCAATTACATAAGATTAGAGCAGCTCAATTTAAAGTTGCTTTATTGCAATATTGTGAAATCAACGGTAGGCAGCGGCTTTGCCCTGGTATAGCGGAAGTCTATAGGCGGCGGTGACTACTTACAGGTGGCCCGTCTGCTCGTCTGTCTATCGAGGCACTAAAAAAATCATTACAAGAGCTAGTGCCGCACATGACCGTCGTGAGAGTGATGAAAATCTCGATTTGTTAAAGCAGCCGGTCCTTACTCACAGCTAGTTTGTCAGGAGTGGGCCTGGCACAGACATCAGCAGCGGTCAGTACTTGAGAGATGCCCAGCTTCCCGCTACCCTCCAATGCTGTGCGAAGGTTCGTCTCCGCATCCTCAGGCTGCAGACCAGAGAAGTCACTGCGGATAAAATATAATAGGGTAGTTGACACAATTTTTTTTTTATTATTTCAATCAACATGTTATATTACCTTAAACCTTTTATCAAAATAATTTTATAAATCCATACACAAATAAGTAAATTCGAAGCCACTCAAATCTGCTGGAAGGGGTAATTGTCAAATGACAGTAAAATGATGCATGATATGAGCAGTGACGTCACCTCTCAGAATGGCCATTACATCTTTGCTCATACCAATAATTAAAATAAAATAAAACCGCCTTCAAAAAAACCCAGACAAAACTAAACAGCAAAAAATAATTGGTTACATTTACATCAATTAATTACATACAATTTAAATCAATTATTTTTGGAGTCAGTTCTTGTGTTATTTTCTTTACTTTTAGATTCATAAAAACCAAGTATGGATCTATTTTATATTTTTTGTATGCCTGATTATTCTGTAATCTGTATATTTAAAAAGTAATAATTTATTTTTTCTTTTTAGTGGTACAAATATAAAATAGGTACGTTTTAAAACCAAACTACTACAACCGATTTTAATAAAAAACAACACACAAATTGGGAAAAATCTGGAAGCATATTCTCTGTAATAAAAGAAGAATCTTCCAAATCGGTCAATAAATGACGGAGTTCTGAGGTAACAAACATAAAAAAAATACACGTCGAATTTAGAAACTCCTCCTTCTCTTGAAGTCGGTTAAAAAGGGTTTCTTTTGCGTATTATATTCTGTTTCATATCGGACATTAGGCTGCAGTCGTGCGAGGGAGATAGCCTCATGTTTACTACAAACCCAATTTTGCCCTTACCGATATTTAAAATCATATCTCCTAATTTATAATTTTCATTCTGTTTTCGCAAACGTATCTTTTCATATTATTTTCATTTGATTTGAAACAATGTACTACAATAAGATACTCACATCAAATCAGGCCGGAAGCGGTGTATGATGGCGCAGAAGGCCAGTCCGGACCGGAAGCTGGTGGTCAGGTTGGTGACACGACATGATTTGTACTCGCGGGTCACCGACTGACACCACTCTAGCAAATCTTGCACCTGAGATGAACAATTGAGAATGAATATCACATGTTGAACATCTTCAGACTACAGAGGCCGAGACAAAAGAGCCGTCGCAGGACGTCTGGCAGATGTGAAACATCTCAATTATTTTTCAAATAAGATGAACATAAAAAGATAGCTCTGGAAGGAAATTAAATATAACTCAACAAAAAATACAACAGAAGCAGCGATAGCCTAGTTGGTTGCGGTACAGACTGCCAAGACGAAAGTCGTAGGTTCGAAACCCAAGTGGCATACACCTCTGACTTTTCTAAAGTTATGTGTGTATTCAAATGTTAATTATCGCTTGCTTTAACGGTGAAGGAAAACATCGTGAGGAAACCTGCATATCTGAGATTTTTTCGAAGGTATGAGAAGTCTGCCAACCCGCATTAGGCCAGCGTGGTGGACTAAGGCCTAACCCCTCTCATTAGTAGAGGAGGCCCGTGCCCAGCAGTGGGACAATGTTTAATACAGGGCTAGTAGTAGTAGTCGTAGCAACAAAAAATATTTCATTCAGATTTTTTTTAAAGATCCTAGGTCCTTAGGCGTCGTTTGAAGAATCTACAAAGCAGGCCGGCATGATTGTGTTGAGTAGCGGGGATAGATTGTCTCTCGCTACTCGATACTCTAACTGGACGGCACTGCGATTACCATCAGGTGCAGTGTGGTCATTGCTGTGCCAGAATAACAAAACGAAAATAATGACCCCCCACTCCACTGCACTCAATTGTTTTAATCAGTGAGTTCTGACGTCACTACACCGTATTAGATGTTTCATACTATCATATAACATGGCGACGCATGAAGTGGTGACGCGTCGCCACGCCAACAGTTGATCTGACCCGGCGCAGGCTAGGAGTGAGCTTTCAATCAACGAACCGTTTTTAAACTGTTTTTCTACTGTTAACGAGTCAACCTTCGATCAACAATACATGTTGATCGCATGATTGATTCGTTGACGTTGATTTTCTTTACCGCAAAACTAGTTGAATTTATCAACCTGTTTCAATCAAAGTCATTGAATCAACGACAGACGCTAACGAAACGGGACATTAACGTATAGATCTGTGCACGTTTCTGCAAACCAGTTAAAAACAGTCAACTGGTTTTTAAACCAGTTGACCGTTTATAGGAAACGGTTTCATTTCGTTAACGCAAAAACCGTCAACGACCCACCTCTACTAGCGCAGGCGCGTTGGTTGTCTCACATCCATATCACGACCGGGGCGACACCACTTATTCTACAGGATATCATTTTCACATCTCTACCAATTCGAAACCCGTATGGTTTGACCTAGTGGATGATCAGTTTTTTTTTATTGTGGCATAGTGACCACACTGCACCTGATGGTGCCGTCCAGATAGAGTATCAAGTAGCGAGAGACATTCTATCCCCCGCTACTTAACACAATCATGCCGATCTGCTTTGTAGCTTCTTCACAATACGCCTAAAGGAGCCAAGATCAGAGGATGGAGGGAACACGGTGGCTGGCAAACTGTTCCACAGGTTGATGGTGCGGCAGAAATACGAATTTGCAAACCTCTATATGTGTGACTATTGGGTATTATTGTTACTATCTAGAGTGAAAACGAAAACTCACCGGAGTCCTGTCTTTATCCATCTTCCCCATGAACTGTGTGTCAGCAGTGGGCGTCTTGTCATCGTCCATCTCTTCGACCTTATCAAAGCATATGTCGTTCAGATTGGTCTTCAACTCGAGCGGCTGCAAGTTCCTCTTGGCTATTGTCTTTGGTTTGAACACTATCGGCTTTAGGTCTAAACTGGTGTCTGGTGGTGGCCTGGACTCTGGTTTGTAGTTGGCATAGTTGGTGTTGCTCATATTGGTAATGTTGGTCATGTTGGGTATGTTGATCATGTTGGTTGTGTTGGTCATGTTGGTCAAGTTTGTCATATTGGTCAAGTTGGTAGGTGGTTCTTCAGGAACAGGTGTGGAAGCTGCATCAGGGGACATGGGCGCTGTGGGGGTCCTGGAGTTGTCAAAGTTGAGACTCTGGACGCTGTTGGGCGTGGCGGCCACATCGCTGTTGGTCAGACTTTGGGTCATTTCCTCCACTTGCTGTCTGAGGTCTAGCATCTGAATGGGACAAATATTGTTGCTTCTAACTAGAATAATCTTTATTTCCCAAAAAAAGGGACATATGCCAATTAAAATGAAACAACGGACAATTACCACTAGACCTAGAAAACTTGACACCATTGATGAAGTGTACTAGTGGCCCTCACACTAGGCACAGCCTGTATCGTGAGAACCCTACAGCACGTTTGACAAAGACAAAATACCACAGTGCGTCGACGGTTGGCAAAAAGTGTTTTAAATTAGATTTTAATACAATGAAATGAAAGAAATAATTCAATTTCAATACTCAGGAATATGTATATGCACTTTTCCACCAGTTTTAAGCACTTTGCAAATTTTTATAGATTTATTTACACCGAGTTGATGTTTACTGCACTGGTCAGGTTGGCTGGCAGAGAATGCCTCCGGCATTAAGTCTGCCTATACTTAAATGTATAAAGTGTCTTAAATAAATAAATAGTTCAACTCATTTATGCATGAGTGTTTGTGTCAGTGAGGGTAGAAGACGGCTGACGTCACTAACCAAACAAAAATCATATATTCACAAATTCATACACATTACCAAGTGCATAAATGGGTTGAACTATGTGTAAAGAATAGAGTCCAGCTATAATTAAATAAATTATATTTTTTTTTACAGACATTGACAATCAATATAGTTTTAACTATGGATGATAGGCATTGTTCGACGAGGTGAATGGACAATTAATCGACCTCCGTTATACAAGTTATAAGTCCTACGACTGACTATAGTCTCAAGACTAAGCATTTTTTGTAACATACCTACATAGAATATAGCTCGAAAAAGCGCGAGATTTCCCTATCCGTAACCCCTTTTTAATAAACATTGCCCAGTCTTAAATAGGTTACCCTGAACTTCTCTCTAATATCTATTAGAACTTTCTTATTAGAAGTGTAAGATACTCTAGTCTTCTATATATACAACACACTAATACTAATTATAGAAAGCAATAATTTTTCATAAGTTCTGCCAACTCCTTCAATAATCTGGTTTGGCGTCATGTCTAAACACTGGTTGGAATCGGTTCACTAGACTGTAGATTTTTAGTTTGTTTTTTAAGTAATATCAAAACAAGTAATAAGGTGCTTATATGTGATAACATATAAACTGTCTGTTGTCCTAATAAAATAAAACAAAGGATATTGACTACGTGACGACAACCCCAGCCCCTATGACCAAGCGTGGTGTTTTGAAGTCACCCCCCCCCCCCCCCCCCCCCCTGTTTTCTTACCTGTCTAGTGGAATTGTCAGAGAGCGTGTAGTCATCTTCGTCTAGGTCTTCGAGTACAGCAATGTCTGAGTTGTTGTTGACCGACAACAAACTGGCTAGCGATTGCATGTCTTCATCACTGTGGGTAGAAACACTTTAATCATGGCAACATGGAGTGCTGACACCAAGTATGAGATCTTGCGTAAACTGATTTAGTTGTCAACTAACATTATTGGAATTATCTAAGTGGAATAAAAACGCGTTTTAGTGCTACAAAGTATAATGGTAACGGCTTTATAGTATTTCAAAGATGTTTCTCATCTTATGACGTTATTTGGTTTTATCAATTCTCAGATTTTAATTGAAATTGCGACAAAATGTTACCAGGACTGAAATTAAATTATGAATTGCGATGATATCGAGTAGCGAGAGACAGTACTGTGTAGCTTCTTCACACTACGCCATGGACAAGGAGATGAAGAAGCGGTCGAGGATCTAGTGTCAGAGTACTCAGAAGGTCGCAAAACGGCCAAACAACGTACTGCAACTCTAGACCCCCGCCAAAAACCGGGTGTGCACTGACCGACCCCGGAACGCGACACACTTGCGTGTGCCACTTAATGTGTACATCTACCCCGGTCTGTAGTTCTAGGGTTAAAATAATTAGATGTACTGACGTGGCCTGTCCCTCGCGCAGCAGCACACAGTGCAGCGTCAGTGCGAGCGTGGCGGATGCGATCTTGTGGCTGGTGGGCTCCAGCGTGAGGGTCAGGGGGCGCTGCGACGGCTCCAGGCTCGCGTACTTGCGCATGTTGATACAACACACGGCCAGCCGGCGACGCTTGCCTGTCACCGACACCTGGGAAGTATATATATTTTTTTACTGCCTGGATAGGCAGACGAGCAGGCGGGCCACCTAATGGTAAGTAGTCACCGCCGCCCATAGACTTCTACAATGCCAGGGCACCGCCACCACCATGGTGGTTTTATACCACGATGTTGGCAAACAAGCTTACGACCCGCCTGATGGTAAGCGGGTGGTAAGCCTATGGACGCTTGCAACATTAACTTCACATGCGCGTTGCCGACCCTTCAAAGGCCTATGTACTCCGTTCTTCAAACCATAAAAAATATAAATAACAAAAAAATATATCATAATTAATAATAATACTAGCCCTGTATTTTCCCATTGTTCCACTGCTGGGCACGGGCCTCCTCGACTAATGGGAGGGGTTAGGCCTTAGTCCACCACGCTGGCCTAATGTGGGTTGGTAAACAGTTTAATTCACATACCTTCGAAATTCTCATGAGAATTCTCAGGTTTGCAGGTTTCCTCCCCTCAGTCACCTTTTGCTAAGCAGTAAAAATAAAAAAATATATCACACAAATCAATGACACTCACATCCTCAAGCACGAAGGTCCAGTCCTTGTCCTCCAGCTCGTTGGTGCGGGAGTCCTTGAACAGAGTCACAGCGACCGTACGGTTCTCAGGCACCGGGTATATCACTGAACCCCTGCGGAATTCAATAGGATAGTTGACTCGATTTTTTTATTATTTTAATCAACAAGTTACATCACCTAAACCTATTATCGAAAGAATATTTTGAATCCGAACTAAAATAAGTAAATTAGAAGGGGTAATTGTCAAATGACAGTAAAAGGATGCATGATATGAGCCGTGACGTCACTTCTCAAAATGGCCATTGCCGTTGTGCGAGGGAGATAGTGATATGTTCCCACTACGCACCCATTTTTGCTCATACCAATATTTTAAATAAATAATCAACCGCATTTTTCAAGCAATTTTGATTCTTTTTTCGCAAAAGAGTTTCTATTGCGTATTATATTCGGTTGCATATAGAATAATGTACAAAATCCAAGACAGAAAACTAACCTATTACCTTGGGCAGTCCACACAGCCCAGATTTTATACTAGGATAACCTCTATCATGATACTGCGAGATAATTTTGGACTCAGACCAGAGACAAACATTAATTGTAAATCACAAAAATATTTGTCTTGGTATGTATCGAACCAGGTCCTCTTGTTCCACAATCCGCAAAACGCCCTCTGCCCCATCAAGCCTTGTAATTTTCAATTAAGTATGTTATAAATTTAACAAGAATTATTTAGTGCAGTGTATCTTCATTCACTAGAGAGTAAGGCGAGAACCAGGCCAAACATCTATCCGATCCAAGCCAACCCCCCTGCGCTTGTGGTTCGTCAGAATAGCTGGCGTAGCGTGGTGCTACCTGCTAGACAACAGAAAGGGCTCTGGCGACTGAGCTATGGCGAGATAACCATCAACCTAGCCAGGAAACCGATTGGAAGAGGTATCAGGGACCTTTAGGCCCCCTAAATAGCCCCTAAAAGATCTGGTGCAGAAGGCAAGGGGGAAACCACTGCCCTAATTGCCAAAGAAAACCATATATCATTATATGGCACGATCTTCATTAGTGAGGGAACGACAATTAAGAATAAGAAGATCTTCATTTACTCACTTGAGGGGGTCTTTCAGCGAGGGCTCCCATTCTAGAGGGTCTGTGACGACGCGACGAGACCTCCGAGTCCAGACCACACTTAGCTTGTTGGGTTTCCTGTAAGAGAAGATGACAGATGTTAGTTTATCCACATAGTCCTGAACGACCATTAAAATACTTCTAGTTTTTTTTATCCTGGCACGTCAACGTAACCACACTGCACCTGGTGGTAAGCGTAGTGCCGTCCAATTAGAGTATCAAGTAGCGAGAAACAATGTAACCCTCGTAACTCAACACAATCATGCCGGTCTGCTTCTTCACACTACGCCATGGGCAAGAAGGTGAAGAAGCAGTCGAGGGTCTAGTGTCAGAGTACTCAGAACATCGTTTTTTTTAGTGCCTGGATAGTGGCAGACGATCCACCTGATGGTAAGTAGTCACCGCCGCACATAGACTTCTGCAATGCCAGGGCACAGTACAAAGCCGCTGCCTATCGTACCCTAACTCTAGACCTCCGACAAAGTACTGTACTGTACTGACCATTTAGGCGTGGTCTCGAGGTCGACCCGGTGGTAAGACGCGGTGTACTGGAACTTGGCGGCGCGCTTGTTCACACGCTGCAGCCGCTTCCACACCGACGCCATCTTACACAACTCTGCGAACAATACAATACATTATATATAAAAGCTAGCATTTGCCCGCAACTTCGCATGCATTGATACGCTTATCCGTAGCGTAGAAGACTGAAATTCCATAAAAAGACGTTCAGTTTCCCGTATTGATCTTGTGATGAGTCATTACATTTTGGATAGGATATCCGCAAAATCCGTTCTTAGTTATCGTCTAAATCGTGAAATGAGTAACGATGCTAAATTTCAAGTCAATCGGGTGTATAGTTTATGAAATCTCGTGATGAGTCAGTGGTATTTCTCTTATATGTATACAGTGTCTTTTCGACATTGCGTTACTAAATGAAACCAACCCTTAAGGGTGCACACATAATTATGCACTGGCTTACTGCTGGGCACGGGCCACATCTACTAATTAAGGGTTAATGGCTAGCTGGTCCAACACGTTGGCCTTATGCGGGTTTATAGACTTCACACACTTACTTACTTAGAATTATTACTATGCAGGTTGCCTCACGACATTTTCCTTCACCGTTCAAGCAAGCGATAATTTCCAATGAATACACACGTAACTTCACAAAATCAGAAGTGTATGCCATTTGGACTGGTTTCGAACACTCGACTATTCGTCTCGGCAGTGTGTACCACTTCCACTAGGCTATCGCTGCTTTATATACGTATTATATATTTTATAGAAAAACGAATATACCATCGAAGGCGTTGAGACTATAGATATCAACCCGGTATTTGTGGCGTTCGTCTCTCCTACTGGATTAGTTTATATTATTAGTAACCCTTTTTTTTTGTCGCGGGGAAAGCGTTTTATTACTGCCGCCCGCTCCGGAGTAAAGCGGATTAAGAATAAAACGGGTATGCTGGACTAGCCGGTCTTACGACCCAGCATCCCCCTCGCACGGATCATGGCTATCCGTACTGCCGCTGGGCCGAGTCCCTAACCCCTATATACAACCCACCCGACACTACCAGCTAAAACCCCGCGGTGGCATTCTTCGGCGCTTACGGAGCGATCCCGGGGTATTCTAAGGAGTGCTAGAATTGCAGACGGAATCGCCCCTGCGCGGTGCTGCGTAGCAGCCCATCTCCATGGAGGGCTAAGGAGCCCCCGCGCACCGAACAACGACAGCGAACGAGGCCTTACCACCCACGCTGCCGTCCATCTCGGGGTCGCACGATGCTCCGAATTTGGGAGTGCATCGATACGGGCTGACAGCCCTCCGCTGCACGCCCGCGACCCCCGATGGCCCCTATTAGTCGCCTCGTACGACAGGCAGGGGTTACCGTGGTGGAATTCAAACGCCCCCATTCCACAGGGCGGGAGACGCCGGTCAGTCGTCCACCCGGCGCCTCCTACGTCTTCTCTGGCGGCGGGAAGGATCATATCGTTCCCGATCCCTCTCAGCACTCTCCTTCTGCGAGATGACGTTCTCGCAGAAGTAGGCCACCGCACGCCAGGACCTCCGGCTGGCGACCATGGACGACACCACGGCCGGCAGCGAGAGGTCTCCTCCGACGACTGCTCTGAGAGCGCTGCGCTCTTCGTCCCAGGCTGGGCACTCCTCCAACGTATGTTGGGCCGTGTCTTCGCGGCAGTTGCCACAGTGGTGGCACACGGCGGACACCTCCTTTCCGATCCGACACAGGAACGAACCGAAACTCCCACGGTCCGTTAATACCTGTGTCAGTCGGAACGTAGGCGCCCCGTGGCGCCTGTCTAGCCATCTCTTTAAGACAGGACGCACTGCCGCGACAGTCCTCAAGCCCGCAGTCGGGCTCTCCAGCCTGGTATGCCATTCCTCCACGGCGGTTCTGCGAAACCGGGCCGCAATCTCCCTCGGGGCCAGTCTCTCCTGACGGCGGCTGGACGCCTCCTCCCGCCAGAGGAACGCTGACGAGAGGATATTATTAGTAACCCTGCAGGAAAAAGTGTCAATTCCTATAGGGTCAAAGGATTTATCACCATACACTTACTATACAGAAATTGTCACTGTAATTTTCTACAGGAATATTCCACTTTTGTCTCCACGGGTTTTTGTCTCTCCGGCATAACTACGTGACTAGTGTCTCGTCGGAAAACTATCATTTTTGTTTTGTTGTCTCCTCAAGTATTTATTTCTACAGGGATTGTCATTCCTAATTCTTACCGCTTATTTTTTTTTTATTTTATACCTAGGTGTCACGATTTGAGCCCTAATGGAGAGGTAGACAAAAACAATCGCAAGTGAACTCAAGCTGAATGTAACCAGTTTTAATTGCAGCATGAATAGGCCGGTCCGACCGATGCCACATAGCAAAAGGTAGCTTACCATTGCCTTCGTATTTATTATCATATTATAAACTCAGCTTCGTTTACTAGCCATTGTATGTGTTCAAAGACGTTCGAGTCCTCAGGTGACCCGCTTGAACGATTGTCGATCTTCTCATTTAAAAACAATATAATGATAGGGTAATGTCGGCAGTGTACTGTAACAATACGCTGCGCCGGCGCATTATCAAACGCCTCTGTATCTGAAATCGGAAGGGCGCTAGTGTCCAGTTACTATCGATTGTTTACTGCCCACATTACTCGTGCCGACTGTGATTAGTACAATACATACATACACTCACGCCTGTAATAGGGGTAGGCAGAGGTTGTTTTTTTTATGCTGGCGCGGCAAAGTGACCACACTGCACCTGATGGTAAGCGCAGTGCCGTCCAGATAGAGTATCAAGTAGCGTGGGACAGTCTATCCCCCGCTACTCAACACAATCATGCCAGCCTGCTGTTTAGCTTCTTCACATTACGCCTTAAGGACCAAGAATCATAGGAGGGAGGGAACACGGTAGCTGGCAAACTGTTCCACAGCTTGATGGTGCGGCAAAAATACGAATTTGCGAACCTCTTGGTTCGGGCCGGGGTAGTAGACACCACGAAGCTGTGGCTCCGCAAGCCAGTACGCGTGGTTCTGGTATGGAAGGGAGAGGATGGGATAAGATCAAACAATTCTTCAGAGCATTCGCCATGATACAGGTGTAAACAGTACACCCACTTTTCGCCAAATTTCGATCCCATAATGTGATAGGAGGCGAGCCTATCGCCATACCGGGCACAGTTTCGAGACTCCGGGCTAATACTGAGAACTTCAAGATAGAAAAACCTAATATCACTTTACCCGACCCGGGGATCGAACCCGAGACCTCAACACAGCAGTCAACGCATGCGCAATTACAACTGCGCCACCGAGGCAGTCATGATTAGTACAATCAATTATTATGAAGGATATTTAAAGTTATTAATAATATATTATCTGAAAAGGAAAATGTCATGCAATTGGTATTTGATTCTACATGGCCTAAGTCTAATAAATCTAGTTTATAATTCTACTGTACGTGTGTATGTCACTGAACTTTTCCTAAACAGCTGGACGGATTTGAATGAATTTTTTTATATGCGTTTGGGTGGCGCCCTGGATGGTTTAGATTCACAATTGGACCCGGTAGGTGGCGCTGCTGTCGGTGTGGTGCTGCTTTTCCGGGCAAGACGACGTCTGCCGGGCCCGCTAGTAAGTAGCTTTATGGATCATGTAGGCATATAAAAAGGCAC
The DNA here is from genome assembly GCA_905220505.1 of Laothoe populi. Lineage (NCBI taxonomy): Eukaryota > Metazoa > Arthropoda > Insecta > Lepidoptera > Sphingidae > Laothoe > Laothoe populi. Next base: position 11,812,976 of record HG992173.1, read on the forward strand.
GTTTTTATACTGTGCGACAAAGTGAGCACACTGCACCTGATTGTAAGCGCAGTGCCATCTAGTTAGAGTATTAAGTAGCGAGAGACAATCTATCACTCGCTACTCAACACAATCGTGCCGGCCTGCTGTTTAGCTTCTTCACACTACGCCACGGAGCAAGGAGGAGGCACGAGGCACCTCTCATTATATGGTATAAAAACGCTTACACATAAACAGCTAAACACAGTAATCAGCGACCCCCACAGACACCTACATAATAAGCCGACGCTCGCAGCTCGACCGATCATGATCTCATCTCATTAATACATTACTACGTATGTCCTCTGTTCAAGTGACATTCAATTTGGACTCGGAATCAATGAGTCAATGTTTGTCATTGTCAATCCGGTTCGACAAAATTACTTCGACAAAAGGTTTTTTTCTCTGACATAAAATGACCTTAAACAAATATCTGTCTGTTACACAAACATTTGTCTCGGTGCGGGAATCGAACCCACGGCCTCGCAGGCCTTCACAGGGGCTGGCATAATATCCCGATGTAAACGTTTAAATTTTTGGACGTACTAGAAAAGGATGCACTGTCCCTTTCCCGCAATTGAGTATCAGTATGAAAATACGGCGTAGTAACAAATGACGTCACTTCTAAGCATTTCTTGTATTCATCAAATTATTTTTAATAATTAATGAGCAAATTATACCTGATTACTTTTTACTAGATATACTGTGTTTAAGTATATCCCTGTAATCGCTTCAAAAATATATAAAATTAATAATTTTTTTTTTATATAAATAAATAACACCCAACAGTCACACACATAGCCCCGACCCCACACTAAGATACGAGTCTTGTGTCGTGGGTATCAGGGACTACGAGAGACATTCGGTCACAACACCCAGACTTCGGACACAAATATCTGTCTGTCACACAAACATTTGACATGTGGGAATCGAACCCACGGCCTCTCATTTCACAGCCGGCTACTAGCGTACTGCGCCACGGACGCTATCGAAGTTATTGTTATTGAGTCATTGATCTAACAAAGCGTCAGTTATAAATAGTATGTTACATTCCAACACCACGTGCACTTGAACTGAGACGCACAATAAACGGGTAAAATACATTCACAAGTGATATAACGGACTATTTATTTTCAGAACATGGGCAGAGCCACGCTCGCCACATTGCTTGAAAGGCAGTCTTAGGTAAAATATTGCTCTGCATCATAGTTTATACATGTTAGGATATTTCCCATATAATAGAAATATCAAAGAAATATCGAAGGTATTTTAGAAAGTAACTATGGGGAGATTGATAATTACAGACTAAGTGGGGAGTAAAGGTTTGAGATAAAAAGTTTTTTATTCATAAAAAGTACACCGACTTCAATAAGAAACAAATTATGCGTCACTATAAAATTTGAGGGTTGCCCTTGATTTTTCGGGGATCCCATCATCAGATCCTGACTTGGTGCCAATGGGACCACCTGGGAAGTGTACCCTTTTAAACAAAGAAAGAATTTCTCGAATCAGTCCAGGCGTCTTCGAGTAATCGGGTAACATACATAAAAAAAAAGATTCCGACGAATTGTTAACCTCCTCCTTTTTTGAAGTCGGTTAAAAAGAGAGCACCTCGGCGTTTCGCAGGTGAGTTAAGGTCACAGCTCATAGCTCATTTACCCGGCACCCGACCCGTACCGCCTGATACTGAGTATAACCCGAGACCTCAGCGGTCGTACCGCGTACGCAATAGGGCAGTTTCCTGTGTTTAATTTTGTACATTTTTCTATAAACAACCGAATTTAATACGCAAAAGAAACTCTATTGCGAAAACAGAATCAAAATTGCTTGAAAAATGAGGTCACAATATTTATTTTAAATATTGGTATGAGCAAATACTCACAGGCGTGAGCGAAAATGGTTGCGTATTGGGAACATATTGCTATCTCCCTCGTACAACGGCACAGTGATGGGGATTCTGAGAAACGTGACGTCACGGTACATATCATGCATCCTTTTACGGTCATTTGACAATTACCCCTGTCCAGCAGATTTGAATGGCGTCTTATTTACTTACTTTTTGTTCGGATGCACAATATTTTTTTAGGTTTTAGGTATTGTAAATTGTTGATTAAATTAATAAAAAAATCGTCAACCCTAAAGTCAACCCTATTACAACTGCGCCACCGAGGCAGCGAGTTTACTTCTATCACGAATAATTTCGTCTCCATGATATGGAACACGAAATACAATCCCAGAATATTCAACAATATCCTCACTCAGAACCAGCCTCGTCTGATCTGATGTTCAAGATCTTGACAACCCCAAAAGCTACTACAGCAGTGAGACCAAAACTCCCTCTAATATATGACATCACCAATCGAATATAGACCGAATAAAAGAAGTCATTGTACGGGGCATCCATGTTTACACAGAGTTTTAATTACCACATCGGGCGGTCAGTGTTTTGACCTCAAACATGATAAAACCGTTAATTAAACGCATTACTCGAATATCAAGCTGGTCGCAGACTAAGGCTGATGGTAAGGTGCGTAGTTTTTAATGTACCGACTCAACCGGGATGGACACAGAAGTGCGTTTTTTCTTTTTTTATATTCTGGCACGACGTAGTGACCACACTGCATCTGATGGTAAGAACAGTGCCGACCCAATAAGAGTGTCTAGTAGCGAAAGACGATCTATCCCCCGCTACTCAACACAATCATGCCGGTCTGCTTCTTCACACTACGCCATGGGCAAGAAAGACGGTCGAGGGTCTAGTGTCAAACATCCTACCTCAACTCTAGACCCCCGACAAAAGAAGAATTTCATTCGCGTTTCATGAAGAATGACAAGGCGAGCAGCTCTCGATTAATGCAACAGCTACATCTGTTACCATTGCACAGCCCTGCTTTGCGCTCGTCATCCCGAAGGTGTGAAGTCTTGTAGAGTAACGGGAGAGTGTTCCTCTATGAAGGGGAATATCTCCAGTCAGGCGGGTGTTATGCGTGACCGGCCGTGACCGTTGTTATTCTGAGCTTGTTTATACGTGAAGTGACACGCAAACTTTTCTACCGCGATTCAGGGTGGTTTGACGTTGCGTTTGATAAGTTCGGTGCGCGTTGTGTGCCGCCACATTCTCATTATCATGTTTGATTTCCGGAGATCCGAAGGTCGAAAACAAACACACAAACACTCACGCCTATAATCCCCGAAGATGTAGGCAGAGGTGTAACCAGTACACCCACTTTTCGCCAATATCACTTTACCCAACCCGGGGATCGAACCCGAGCCCTCAGCACAGCAGTCGTAACGCATGCACAATGTCGAAAACACATTCCTGAAATTGTGGGTATTCACCAAAAACGACCACTTACTCTGGTGCCCCTTTCTGAATTCTCTCTATTATCTATTTATATAATAAAACACTAGTATCTGCTTTGTGACCAAGCAAAACTCCGAAAAACACCTAGGCTAAAAAAACTATCCTAAAAAAAGCCTATAGGAACTCCTGAAATAGTATTCAAAACTCTGACAGAATAAAAACTCGAAAAATATTTGAACAATTTAGAATGCAGCAAATATTTTTGTTCGATACATAATCAAGCATAAATAAACTATAATATAAATATAATATACATATCTGCCGAGGAGGATATGCATAACATTCTTTATTCCATAAGGGCTCGGGATTTAAGGTGAGGTAGGCTCAGACAGTTCAGTTCAGACTACATTTTTAAACTAATTATTCGATGTTAAAAACTAAAAATATTAACAATATAAAAATTTGCCATGAAAGATGAACATATTTACAAAACGATTGTGCTTCTCGATACACGATTCATTAAAGTTGGCTCGATAGAAAATATTCGCAAAGATGCATCGAAATTTGAAAATTTCAATCCACACGACCTCAAATGAATCCTTAGTATACGGTTATAAAGAAAAATATTGAAACGAAATTTTTCTATAACATTTTCAATGAACTGCATTAAACGAGTATGTGAATATTTTTTCACATTTCATTTATAAATACAAAGAAATAAATGTTTTAAAATTACGAAACATGAAATGGCCGTGGTCTCCATGCTGAAATGGTTTTTAAACATGATGCGCATGTGCGAGACTTGTCAGACGGCAATTGGGCCGTGTTGAGAGCAGACGTGTACGCGATTTTTCGCTCGCGCTGTCAAAAATATTTTTTGTGAAAACATGATGAATATGACTTAAAGTGTTCACAAATAGCACTAACTAAAGACAATATATTAAACACAATCAAATATATTTAACTTATCATAATAATTTCAAACTACAGTGTAAACTCTATATAGCGACACTGAAGGGACTGTGCATTTTATGGCGTTATAGAGAGTTGTCGTTAAATGGAGAGAAGAAACATCAGAATTAGAAAAATAAAAAGTTTATTTCTGACTATTGTTAGTAGTTATGTGCATAAAAAAGAATGTTATTTGAACGCTATTGAGTATAGTCTGTTATTTTTGTCTGACGTCTTTTGCTGCACCAGTAATTTTGTTGTATTTTTTTAGTTATTTTATTAATATCTAGCAATACTGAGGCATCTTGGTTATAAAGGAAATATTTTTCCAATAATTTTGCTGCTTCCAGAGCTTCTTTAATGCTCGGCGGAAGCTCAGGCTCATCCGTCTCATCTTCTTCATCACCTTGTTCTTGATCCTCAGTTTTTCTCACTGAATCCAAAATTTCTTCGTCTGTGAGTGAAGCCGTTGTAAGCAGGCGGTCGTCCACTTCAATGTAGGTTTGAAGATTTACCGTATTTCCTGCCATGTTGAATTGTTGAATCCACTCAGTTAATGGAAGGTCGTCGTCGCTTTCAAACTCAGATTCTGTTTCCACCTCATCACTCGTAGAATTGGTACAAAGTCCAGCATGTCGAAAAGAGTGCTGTATAGTTGTGGGTGTCACTTCTTCCCAGGCTTTAGATAAAAAATTTACTGCATGCAGCATATTAACAGAAGTTTTACCCTCAGATTCGACTAGCTCCATCAATAATTTCCTTCTGTAGTGACCCTTGAGGCTTTTAATCACACTCTGGTCCATTGGCTGTAAGACACTAGTCGTATTTGGAGGAAGAAATGCCAACTCTATGTTTTGAAGGTTTGATATAAAAGGGTGGGCAGGGCAGTTGTCAACAAGAAGTAAAATTTTTCGTCCCTTTAATTCTGCATCCCACTTTCGCACTTCTTCTTCAAAAAGTTGACTGGTCATCCAAGCTGATTTATTAGCTTTATACGTCACTGGCAATTTTTTGATGTTCTTAAAACAGCGCGGATTTTTCGATTTGCCTATTATTAGTAGCTTTTTTTTCTCTGTGCCATCCATATTAGCAGCCACAAGCACCGTAATACGTTCCTTGGAAAGCTTTCCTCCCACACACTTTTCCCCTTTAAATTTCAGAGTTTTATCTGGAGTCAACTTATAGAAAATTCCTGCTTCATCAGCATTGAAAATGTCACTTGGGGCGTATTTTTCTATGAATTTTGACCACACTCTGTTAATCCAATCATGAGTCACATTTGTATCAACACTTCGTGCTTCCCCACTTATTTTACCATAGTTGATATGATGACGCTGCTTGAATTTTCCGAGCCATCCTTCTGATGCTTTGAAAGAAGTTAAACCAAGTTCAGCAGCAAAATTCTCCGCCTTAGCTTTCACGAGCGGCCCCGAGATAGGCATATTATTCTAGCGCTGTCGATGAAACCATGATAGTACAGCTTTATCCAAATCTTCGTATATAGGTTTCTTTAATTTTTTGGAAGATTTTCCCTCGCCCGCAGCGTGGAGGATTTTTTCTTTATTTTTCCATATTGTGGACACGGTAGAGCGACTAAATCCAAAGCGTTTGCCAACATCACTTATCTTCTCTCCCGTTTCTATTGCGCGTATCAGTAAAACTTTTTCGTCAATACACAGTGATTTTCTTTTAGTAGCCATGTTTACAGTTTGCAAGTTTGTGAGCAACTAAGAATATGATAAGGTATAGATAATCCATGACTCCTAGTTATGAATCATGGTCAATAACAGTCTACACGTGCAAGCAATCCCAATTTGTAAACAAAAGAATGAATTTCTTAGAAAGTTCGGTATGCATGATGCCGACAGTCGAGTTTATTGCGGGCTAGGATAATAAAGCGACAATAGATCGTACACAGCTGCGCAGTTTTTACTAATTTTAGCAACTTAATTGTTGTCGTTATTGAGAGTGGGTGTAATGCTATATAGAGTGAAACATTGTATGAAAAACAAGCTAAACCAACCAAAGCCAATTGATTTCGACGCTTAAGAGAGTTTGTCGTTAAATAGAGTGACGTTACATGGAGTTTACACTGTATATATATTTTATTTATCATAATGACTGTCAATTCTTATCAAAAGTCGTGAATACAGGTTGATTGATTTGAACAAACTATTTGAGAATAAAATTATGGTATGATACTTGATATAACAAAAATATACTAATATTATAATTACGAAAGTGAGTCTTCCACTTTGGTTAAACATGGTTAAACCGCTGAACTGTTTATGATAATAATCGGTAAAAATTAACGCTAGTATTATTTAATCAATGCCATTATTAAAATGTTGGTGTTCGCGAGACGAGAAGAACCAGCAGTTTATGTTCTAAATAGATGTAGAAATATAAAATAAATACAACCAACCGACACACACATAGTCCTGACCCCACACTAGGTCAATCTTGTGACTTGTATTCTGGGTATCAAGAACTACGAGGGACAATGGTCACACAACACCCAGATCCTAAACAAATATTGGTCGGCCTCACGTTTCACAACTTACTAATCACCCGCTGCGCCAGGAGGCTGTCAAGAAATGACTAACTTATGTCCAAATTTAATTATTATTTTGTTGGAAATGAAAACCGTCATCAGCGGGCTTATACTATTTCCCACTACCATAGCGACTGATTACCAGATCCCTAGAGCTCGAAGACTATAATCGTAAATAACTGCTTTGGATACAGCACTTTGAATTTCTTTCAATTATATATCATAAGTTCTGCTATATTTATTTTATATTGATTGCGCAAGACTGAAATAACATATAATATAACAATCAAATTCTACCTTAGGCGGACGACTACAAAGTTCATTATTATAATAATTTTATTAATTTAGCAGTTTGACAAACAATACGTTTTAAAGTACTCGTTTGTTTTCGGCGGACGATCGATTATACGTTATTGTGTTCGTGTCGGTAAAAGAGAAATAATATATAACTATTCTTGTCATTTCGTGCATGACGTCAGATATGGATGACAATATTAATTGTCAGAAGAATATACACATATATCTTGCAAAATTTATGATTTCTGAAAATGCATCAACTGAAGATATATACTTTTTACCCGGCTCCACCCCTATCAAATATTATCTATACATTTTCTCACTTGTTTACGGCAATGAGTTACTATTATAATTTCCATAGCCAATTTTTATCCTATGATATCGCTGTTACTTTTTTGTATAAAAATTACCCTATTCAGTTTCACTTATCTCGATACCGCCAGGATAGCGACCACCGTACACAGAGTATAAAACCCGGTATAGTGGCACACGCAAATGTGTCGCGTTCCGAGGTCAGCTAGTGTACCTCTGGTTTTTGTCAGGGTCTAGAGTTGGGGTATGATGTTTGGCCGTGTTGTTCTGAGTACTCTGACACTAGGCCCTCAACCGCTTCTTCACCTCCTTGCCCCATGGCGTAGTATGAAAAACTGAACATCAGGCCGACATGATTGTGTTAAGTAGCGAGGCATAGATTGTCTCTCGCTAGTTGGTACTTTAACTGGACGACACTGCGCTTACCATCAGGTGCAGTGTCGTCACTTTGCCAGGATAAAAAAAATATCAGATTCCATCATCATCGGAGCCACCCTGACAAAATAGTAAATAGACAAACAGATATTTTTTTGTAAATTCTTTATATCGATTTTCATTACTATGACATTTGATATTACTTTTTGTTTTGACAGAATATTTTTTTCTAATAATATTCATTCATACCAACGAAAAAGTTTTTATTCCACAACGAAATATTATATTAACATTATTAATTCAATTAACAATATATTGAGTACTATTATTTTTTATAATATAACTCAAAATTCAACGGATTTATGACAATTCATACTTGACGGTCTGCATTGTGCAGTGGACGTTTAGTCGGTTGTGAAACAAGAAGTCCAAGTTGGATCCCGAAATCGAATATCGAAAGGATACACTTCCTTTACCGAACATCAAGAGAAGTGACGGGAGATGATGATCGGGAGAAGGGTAAAGAATGGGAGGGTAAAATCAAAAGGAAACTGGACGGATTTGGCAGAGATGGGTGTAATCTCTAGTCTAGCTTAGATTAGCTAGCTTAAGCTATTACATCTATATGAAAATGTCTAGTAACCTTTGCCGAGCGGATACCGTGAGAAAACGCGAGGATCTTAAGGATCGGGTTAAGATCTATAGCAAGAAAGCCTAGGTGATCGTGTTCTCGTGCAAGAAATCCCTGTTTCCTCACGTCCCCGTTCTTACAGGTGTTCCACTCCCAATGCACAGGATAAAAAAACATTTTCATAAAAATCTGTGTTCAGTGTTTTCAGTTCAGTCGTGAAAATGTAACAGACAGAAAACTTTCAACCACTACTAATTCACCATTTTAGAGGCTACATTTAAAAAAATACGTGTACGTTTATTTGTTTGTTTGAACGCGCTAATCTCTAGAAGTACTGTTTCTAATTGAAAAATTCTTTTAGTGTTGGATAACCTATTTATCTGGGAACGCTATAGGCTATATAACATTACGCTATGACCAATATGAGCCAAGCAGCAATGAAAAATGTTGCAAAAACGGGAAAATATATTCCTTTTGAGTGCTTGTTTTGCGTGCGCTGCGTATACGGTTAAAGCTACGCAACAATCAAGTATGACGGAATTGTTCCTCTTAAAAAGTTATAAAAAAAGTCCGCGATAGCATATATCTATCTTTTTCGGTTAGCTCACCTTAACCTGCCTTAACCTTAACCTTTTTAATGGTTATGAATTTGTCCTAAAACAATACATTATTTGCGAAGGGGTTTTTATAAACTTTGTATTTATTGTATACTTTTGCTCCCGAAAATAACCTCCACGCGGGTTAAGCCTCGAGCAGCAGCGAGTAGTATATAAAAGACGTTATTACTTTCACTCATATTGCAACTTATTTCACTGAACGTTAAAAATGAGTAATAATTGACATTGTTATCATTATAATTTGTAATAATATAGGTACATATAAATAATACACCAAAAAGTCACACACATATTTCTGACCCCACACTACGTCAAACCTATATCGTGGGTATCGAGAACTTCGAGGGAATATGGTCCCACAACATCCAGACCCGAAACAAACATTAGTCTGTAACGATAACATTCGGAACTTTGTTGCGAGAATCGAGCCCACTGCCTCCCGTTTGAGGCCGAGGCTGTCATATAGGTTTTAATTTTAATAAAATAACATAATAGTTGAGGGTTTTTAAAAAATAAAAATTTATGGTATTTTACGTTCTATTTAATCTGATTTATTTGACATTTGCTTATTTCACTGTTTTAAATAATAAACATCCTTTATATGAGCGCCTATCGCTACTCGTTGGAGGGGGAGCCCCCGCGCACGCCGCCACCACCCGTCGCATCTCACCCCCTCAATCATACCTCAGCCCAGAGTGGACACAGCCTTAACCGCGCTTTTAGTCATAAACACAGTCGCAGTTAGAGCTTGACCGCACATTGATAAGATGCAGCGCTTTATTTTTCCTTTTGTTACATTCCAACCAATGTTATGAATACATAAGAACATTTCTTTTTATCCTGGCACGGCAAAGTGAGTTAAAGTGACCACACTGCACCTGATGGTAAGCGCAGTGCCGTCCAATAGGCTAGTTGACTGTTTTTGGGAAACCGTTATATTTTATTCTTGATGGTCTATATTATTAAAATATTATCATTAATAAACATAAAACATAAATTTTCAAGATTTAATTTCCATTTTTATAAACCAACTTTATTTTTCCCACCAAAACGCTACCAACTGTCATGGCCTCTCGTGTGACGTGACCATTCGCAAAACTAATAGACGTTTGGCTCAGCGTTTTAGATGTTTCACGTGACAAAATGATTTATTTTTACATATTTGTTTCTTGAAAATATTAAATAATCATATATAAATCAACAAATTTGTTTATGCGATATTTTTAGACAAAAAATTTAGTGTCCGACCGAAACCGCAAACAAATCTTCGGTACCTGTTACAGTTTCGGCCGAAACCGAAACAGAATCTTTTCAGACATGTTAAAATCTATTGTTTAGTGAAATTTGGCTTATTTTATACATTATACAGAGAGTGGACACGTGTTAAGTTAAATAAAAATAATAATTGAAGTATGTGAAAAAATTAAATAGTTATATATTTGTTTGATATTGCCATTATTTTTACCCGACTACGGCGAAGCAAAAGAGAGGGTTATGTTTGTTCATCTGTTCCCTCATAACTTCTAAACTACTAATCATAATTTGAAAAATGAGATGTCGTTGGAAGCGTCTTGTTTGTCCGCTGGTTATAGGCTATGTAACGTCACATTAAATTGAAAATGGCGCCCTCTAGGGGGCAAGAAGTCTTGAACAAAAAATTTCAGGTATCATATTGTATTCAGGATCTTTTAATACGCCAGTTGACGGGCCAGATGTTCCAGCTAAGTGCGGAGAAGGAGCCCACAATCAAAACAAATACCAATGGATCATTTCACACTTGATTCACGACGTCATCGCCCGAAATGCATATTACAGTGCAGTCATGCAAGGGAGATAGTGAGCACCCACTATGGACCCACCTTTGCTCAACCAATAGTTAAAATAATACATTTTGCTCCTTTTTTATCAATTGACAGCCTCCGTGGCGCAGTTGGCGAGTAGCCGGCTGTGAAGCGAGAGGCCGTGGGTTCGATTCCCACACCGCACGGTGGTCCCGTTCGAGAAAAAATCGGACATAGGGAATTTAAAAAATTAAAGTCGTAATTTTATAAAACTGAATATGCCGATCGATTGGTATATAAAATAGTAATTAAAATGATTTTTGCGTTTTTTAAGATTGGACTTATAGTTTATGAGTAAATCGAATAAAACTGATTTTCTTGTATGGAAAGCCACATAAAAATATGTATAACTCGTCATTTTCGTTCTGAAACTTTTACAGTAGTAATTTGTCATTATATGCCACATTTTCTTCAAAGATACATGGTGCTACTTTTTTGCACTTTTTGAGATATGATGAAAAGTAGATAAATTTTAAAAAGTCGGGTCTAGATCAATATTAAGTGGATTTTATGGGACTTAAATGGGTTTTAAATTCACTAATAATAATTCAACTAAGAATACATACTCTATTTTGGAATTTTCTCACTTTACATGTACGGAAATACCAAATAACTCAAAAATGAACAAAAATGAAATATTTCAAGTAATATTGATGACCACTGTAGTCGCAATCATAAAACTCGTGTCCTCACCTACCTATTTAGTGATTAAAAGGTACTACTTGGTAATAATTATCCGTCTATTTTAGGAGTAACTCGAATAAAACTAGGTTTATTGTATGGAAAGCTACATAAAAATAGGAATAACTCGTCATTTTCGTCCATTTTCGTTCTGAAACTTTTACAGTAGTAACTTGTCATTATTTGCCACGTTCTCTTCAAAGATACATGATGCTACTTTTTTTGCACTTTTTGAGATATGATGAAAAGTAGATAAATTTTAAAAAGTCGGGTCTAGATCAATATTAAATGGATTTTGTAGGACTGAAATGGGTTTTAAATTCACTAATAATAATTCAATTTACGAATACATACTCTATTTTGGAATTTTCTCACCTTACATGTACGAAAATACCAAATAACTAAAAAAATAAATAATTCAAGTAATATTGATGACCACTGTAGTCGCAATCATAAAACCTACCTATTTAGTGATTAAAAGGTACTACCTGGTAAGAATTATCCGTCTATTTTAGGAGTAACTCGAATAAAACTACATAGTTTTATTGTATGGAAAGCTACATATTAATATGAATAAGTTGAATTATTATTGATAATTTTTACCAGGTAGTACCTTTTAATCACTAAATAGGTAGGTGAGGACACGAGTTTTATGTTTGCGACTACAGTGGTCATCAATATTACTTGATTTTTTTTTTTTTTTTTTTTGAGTTATTTGGTATTTCCGTACATGTAAAGTGAGAAAATTCCAAAATAGAGTATGTATTCTTAGTTGAATTATTATTAGTAAATTTAAAACCCATTTAAGTCCCATAAAATCCACTCAATATTGATCTAGACCCGACTTTTTAAAATTTATCTACTTTTCATCATATCTCAAAATGTGCAAAAAAGTAGCACCATGTATTTTTAAAGAAAATGTGGCATATAATGACAAGTTACTACTGTAAAAGTTTCAGAACGAAAATGGACGAAAATTACGAGTTATTCAAATTTTTATGTAGCTTTCCATACAATAAAACTAGTTTTATTCGAGTTACTCCTAAAATTGACGAATAATTTTTACCAGGTAGTAGGTACCTTTTAATCACTAAATAGGTAGGTGAGGACACGAGTTTTGTGATTGCGACTACAGTGGTCATCAATATTACTTGAATTATTTCATTTTTGTAGATTTTTGAGTTATTTGGTATTTCCGTACATGTAAAGTGAGAAAATTCCAAAATAGAGTATGTATTCTTAAGTTGAATTATTATTACTGTTTTTGAAACCCATTTAAGTCCTACAAAAACCATTTAATATTGATCTAGACCCGACTTTTTAAAATTTATCTACTTTTCATCATATCTCAAAAAGTGCAAAAAAGTAGCATCATGTATCTTTGAAGAAAATGTGGCAAATAATAACAAGTTACTACTGTAAAAGTTTCAGAACGAAAATGGACGAAAATGACGAGTTATACATATTTTTATGTGGCTTTCCATACAAGAAAATCAGTTTTATTCGATTTACTCATAAACTATAAGTCCAATCTTAAAAAACGCAAAAATCATTTTAATTACTATTTAATATACGAATCGATCGGCATATTCAGTTATATAAAATTACGACTTTAATTTTTTAAATTCCCTATGTCCGATTTTTTCTCGAACGGGACCACCGTGCACCGGGACAAATGTTTGTGTGACAGACAGATATTTGTGTACGGGGTCTGGGTGTTGTGAGACCAAAAATTATCTCGTAGTCCCTGATACCCACAACATAAGACTCGTATCTTAGTGTGGGGTCGGGGCTATGTGTGTTACTGTTGGGTGTTATTTATTTAATTTGATTTTATTTAACAAAAGAGTTCCTCTACAGTCTAATTTTTGCTTACATGTAAAATCATATACAAAATTGACCTCAGAAAACTATCCTATTCAAAGTTGGCATGCTGACTAGGCGCCTACCGACCTAATCGTTAAGTCATATGACAATAAAATTACTCGTTGCCAACGCCACAGCCTGCGTTTGCGAGCATCCTAACAGCATCATTTAAAGGTCACGGCTCATTAGAGCCACCCGGCACCCGACCCGCACCGCCTCACCTCGAGCGGTTAGCGTTCTGTATATGGTAGAGTTGCCAACCGTCCTGTTTTCCCAGGACATATCCTGGTTTTTAAAGCGTCCGACCGTCCGTCCGACTTTATCAAGGTCCTGTATTTTAAAATTCGCACACCACTTATGCGATCCTTACTTTAGGGGCGGCGTCTCGACTCGCAAGTGTTTACGCTATTTTAAATTAAGGTGCGTCCTGTTTTTTAGTATCCTAGTATTTGAATTCCGGGGTTGGTTACTCTAGTATGTAGTACTCTTAATGGATATGCGCTCACTACATCAACTCCATAGCGTCACCGAAACTCCTCGGTCGTAAACCGTCCACGAGCGGACGGCGAGTTGACCACTCTATGACACTCGCTGCTCGCATGCTTGCCTTTCGTTGCTACGTATTGCCAACGCACAAGCCCCATGATTCGCGACGCGATATTTACTAGAGACAACGCGGCGTCCATCCGTAGACCACCTGACGACAACGTGGACGCCGAGCGACGAGGCAGTACGAGTCGGATGCCGTTGGCTCTAATGAGCTGTGACCTTAATAGCCATATAACTATAACACTGGCCTAATTAACACAAAAAAAGGTGAAACCTCAATAAGTACTGCGATTGGTGTATATTATTTATTTCCTTTTGCCTTCGTAGACAAATAGATTTTTTAATTGATTAACTAAAATATGCACAGAACAACGGGAATAAAATACACATTGATTAAAACTCTTAAATCTCCTATGAAAGCTTACAATCAAATATTTGGTGAAGTGTTTGTTCATACCAGAAATCAAATATCTAAGTAGAAATTTTACAATCAAAATAAATTATAATATTTATTGAGTCCATAAAATGTTAAATGTTTAAACTCTTTTTACTTTACTGTCAATATGGAATAATGCAGTTTCATTAAAGAACACGCAAGAAACTACACTACTGATATTACCAAAATGATTTACAATATTTGCACAACTAATTAAAATACAAATAATAAATATTATGTATTTATTTCGCTTATTATGGTTAAATGCAGAGTTCACATTATGGAAGTGGCATATCAGCGTAGGTATAATGGCATATTTTATTTTATAATAATTTACATACTTATGTGGTCTATTTAGGCATGTATCTGTGGTTTATAGTGTTTGCAAAACAAAACAAACATGTAAACATGCAGTCTGCAAGTTCTATTTCAAAATATTCTATGTTGAGTATGAGGAAAAAAATGTACCAATAATATTATTTACCATTTACACATTAATACCAAACTATTCTAGTCTGTTGATAATTATTCAAATTCAAGTACAATTGGATTTGGAAATACAAACTGTCCACTTTCCCATAGCAATGCGTGAGAAAAATAATGAACTAAAGAGGTATTAATCGCAAACAGTGGCGGTCCTAGGGGAACATACCCATATTACGTGACCCGTTCATTGGGGGGGTAGTTCTTCAAAATACCACGCTTGGTCACAGGGGGAGAGATGACTTTCGCTGCCAGGTTTTCGCCACATAGTCAATATCCTTTAGAGAAATCTCGCGCTTTTTCGAGCTATATTCGTAAATGGCGCACAGCGTTATGTTTACACTCACAGATGGCAACACTGACGCACATATGCCGGAATGTTTTGTTTTTTACTTTCTATTTCCAAAAAAAAAATTTAATAACCATATTTACGTGAAAACTAAGGGGAGGGAGGAGGGTACAAAATTGAAAACAATGGGTCACATAGTATGGGTACATTCCCCAGGGTAGTAGAGCGGTAGAACTGAACCAAGCATCATCATGGAGAAGGCGAAATCAATCAATATGCATAACAACTGCAATACCAGACAGACTCCACTGTGCCCTGCGGATACACTTAGATATTTGCTAGGTAGTATTTATTAATAATGATGGACAAGCAACTGCATAATAAGAAACCATTAGGCACACTGATGTTTTGAATTTGGAGATTTGAAATCATACGGTAGGCAGCGGCTCTGCTGTGCTCTGGCATTGCAGAAGTCTATGGGCGGCGGTGACTACTTACCATCAGGTGGCCTGTCTGCTCGTCTGCCTATCCAGGCACTAAAAAAAAAAAAAAAAAAATGCACCACCTACAAATTGGTAGCACTGCCAACACAAACATTAAGACGGTAACATCTGAAGCCAGTTGGTTAGCACACAGGAGCTGTGGACTGTTAAAATATTTAAACACTAATTCTGAAAAAACAACAGATGTCCAAAAACCTTAACATAACGCATCTAATTTTATACATCAACATATGTATGCACAGATGGATAAGAATTCCATTTACATTGGTTAGGATGAGATCACACTTCCTAGGAATTTTCTAGTTGTATCTGACATATTGAAGGTGTTGTAATAATGTTGTCAGATTGTATTTCTGGTTTTTATAGATGTAATAGTGACTCATTCTTTTTTCCTGTAAAAATGGTGATATAATTTGAAGTATTGTTTTGACAGTGGTGCAACAGATGAGTAGCAAGATTCCCACATTAAGACAATGTTTGTGTGATGCACAATTGTGTCCGGATTGTATTCCCTTGTGAATGTTGATAGCCAGAACACAGGTTAAATACAATAAACAGTTTATATAATATGCAAACTGTTTATTTGTTTATTATAGTCAATTTATTTTTTACCTTTTTCTGTTAAATAAAAACAGGTGGCCAGGACATGTCACATCCCAGTGGATGAAATGTGTGTTTGATCATTACACCCATTGAAGCTGTTATATCATGTTCAACATGAAATTAGGCCTTTGATAGAGCCTTGCATAGTAATTGCTACCAATGAGATAAAGTTATTTGTTGAATTTTCATTTGAAATATCAAAACAGTACTAAAGCTTGACTTCATCATAAATGTTACACTAGAATAGAAAAGAAGTAAATATTTGAATCCTGTAAGAAAAATAAAAACATCAACTTAGATACTTAAATTGAAAATATTGGTTCAAGATTAAAATGATCTAATGGTTTGAGTATAAAGTTATATAAATTTTCTTTATTTACAGTTTCTTTCATAAATGATGGTGAAAATCTTTGCATAATATTTTATGGCTTTAATGTTGACATTTTTATAAGACATAATGAAGCTAGGCATTGGGCAGGAACTGTTTTCACCCTGAATTCTTGTTATTCCATTTAACCAACAGAGGTTAAAAAAATTAAATAGTAGATACTAAAAAATAATTAATGTCAGAAAATTATATTCTGTTACAGGAAATTGTTAACTACGCACTTGAAAAGAATTGTTTTAAAAAACAGTGTTTATTAATTTGTAGGAAGTAATTTCAATCAGAAGTTAATTAAATCAACAACCAAACCAATATATTAAAGGAACATACAATCCGTACTTGAATTAGCAATTATGCCAAAAATGTTCAATATCCTTATAAAGGTCAAGTTTCATTGATTTGAGTCATGCATGCAAAAACCAGATTATACCAGTTGTATATTCTGAACTTAAAAATATAGCAGGAAAAATAAACACCTATATTGGTAGATTATGACTTACACAATAATCATTATGTTATTTCTGTACTCAAATAAAAAAAAATTTAAACAAAATTTTTGTTTTATTTATTAACCCTTGGGCCCTCGGGGAGGCCTGCTCCAGGCCTGAGCATATGGCACGCAATACTTCAGGCCTGGAGCAGGCATCCCCGATGGCCCAAGGGCTAACAAATATTATGAGCAACATGTATAGTTGTTGTACTCTTCTTCTTTTATAAATTAGATGGCTCCACCGTTTCACCAGTGATTTTGCCAATGTACACAACGTAAAGTACACAGCATCAGCCTTGGATAATACATAAAGCTAACAGCTAGTGGAGTAGAATAAACAAACAGTCGCAGCTTTTCTCAAGACATGCGCGTACTATGGAGCTAAAAATAAAATCACGAAGCCCTACTCAAGCTCCCAATGACTTGCACTTACGAGATAAAGTTCAGAGCACCGATCGTGATATCATCAACGCCTGAACTAACACATTATAAACAGATTAAACACAATTTAAATAATTTTTATTTTTTATTATCCATAAAAAATATTACTTACATTTAGCCAATCGAACTGTATCAGCAAAACGGGGTCATTTTAACACTTCACACTCGTTGTTTTACACTGATTATTAACAATTCCACTTTATCACGCGATTTTGAGTATGTGTTTCACAATTTCTGTGTCCTGTTCACTTTATTTTTGCTATAAATTAGCTTTTTTATCAGAAAAAATTGACTATTTTTTGACGTTTGATGAGATCAATGTTGCTATGGTTTTGTACTAACTAAATACTAATATCTACCATCATACTGACTATTATATGGTAGAATAGGAGGAAAGTAAGTAAATTAAAGAAAAGGATATATTATTACAAAATATGTTCAATAATTCTGTTATTTGCAACTTCTCAAGTCTAAACAAAATATTGTTAGCCAAAAAAAAAATTGAAATAATATAATTTTTTAAAGTTTTAATGCAATAACGAAACGTTATGAAGTCAAAAATGTCCTTTGAATTATTTTATTTGTCAAACATTCAAAATATGAAGTGATTTTCACTGATTTAACCTTATTTACAAGTTGATTGTGTAATATTTACTCCGATTAATATACAGTTTAATTCCAACAAATCGATTTTCGTGTTACGTGATCTAATATATGAAATGACCGGTTGAGGTTATGAAATATATCTTAAATATTTTTTCATAGATATATTTGCAACGGTTATGAAATAAAGAAATATTATTGCAATTACGGTACAATAATGTCGAGAATACTACACAACCGGATGAGGTAAGCTCACCTTATTGATTCTAGCCAAATAAATTATATTTTATCACAAGTTGAATACATTCTATGCAAAATTTGCAATAATTTCTTTTATAACTTTAATTTTCTAAATGTGACGTTGGGTACTGTTCTGTTAAAAGCTGTATAGTTCATATGCCCTTGCAGAACCATTGATATTCCATAAAAACTTTTATTATCCAAGTAAAATAAATAATTTACACATTCATTCAAGGTTGCCTGTGTTAGCAACATACTCTATCTTTCCATACCATTTCCTGAATTTTTGGTACATTATAAAAGGTATTAGGTTCAAAACTTGTAAATTTTTTTTTACATTTTCATTTAGACCAATGATACCCAAAGTGATGTATATCAACCCCCATGAATTTTACAATTTATTATCATAGCACCAGGTTCATCCCACTAAAAAGCGTTTTTTTCGTTTTTTTTTTACATATTGATTTTATGTAATACACAAGTACTTATTTTTATTTTGGTTTCATCAATATATAAAAAAAAATGATGTGTGTTTTTATTGCTTTTTTAATTTTATTTTAATTTTTATTCTTTTTTTTTAAAGTTGATGAATTTTCAAAAATGCAATATTAGCTTAATAGGGGGTCTACACAAAACTGAAAATTGTTTAAGGGGCCTATGAGATAAAAAGTTTGGTTCCCAAACTTTTTATCTCATATATACAAATCCTCTATGTACTAACCTCCATGGAGCCATGGGTTCAATTCCCGCTCTGAAATGTTTGTGTGACAGACAGATATTTGTTTTAGGTCTGGGTGTTGAAAGAAAGAAATAAAAACATTTATTCAGCACATAAAGAGACACAACACAAACAGAAATACTGATAACAAAAAAAAAATTGAAGCTACAAAAGCAAAATATATAAAAAAAAGAGTAGTGGGTAGCATGTGTCTCATAAAAATGCTGAATAGGTTCTAATTCAGCGTTAGGCTAGGCAGTATGCTTAGCGCTGGTTTTCAACTAGACCCCATATAAGTGATGCACGGACCCTACAATTTGAATATTATAAAAGAAAAGAAAAAATAAATAAATAAAAAATAATTAATTTAATGTATTTAAGACAAAGTGACATAATGAACCGTATGTTGTGGGACCGTAGTCCCTCATAGTTGTTGATATCCATGATACATATTTTACATACATGATAATTATGTGTGTGACTGTTGGGTGTATTTAGTTGTTTCGCTAGTAATAGGCTTACCATCTTTGAATTCACAAGACAGAGACAAGCGTGGAAAATACTGAGGGTACTAGATGTTGTCCTCTGATCTAGATTATTTTATTGTTAAGGAGTTTTTGTAAATATTATGATAAAGAGAATCCTATGGGACTGACATGGTTTTACAAAGACCAAAAGAAAATAAAAAAAATAAACTTCAACAATTTGTAACCAATTTTATCCTAGGACTTCTTCCTCTCACATACATTATCAATATATGTACATACATATGTGCAACAATTACCCAATTCGACTTATGGAATCATATTCTATACATATGCATAATGCTCTTTGATTTATTTTTTCCCCAGGGCATCCCTCAAACGAACATCTTTCACCGGTATAGACAAACGTGCAGTAGCATTTTCAATATGGACTGGTCGAGGAATGCTTCTCCACAAGCCTATGGATCCAAGTCTGATACAACGCAGGAGGTATGGCATGCTTGTAGCACGCGCTGTGAGAGGAATATTGAAGATACGGTATCTGGTACTTGGTGGGGCTGTTGGTGGAGGGATGACTTTGAACAAGGTAGAACTTTTATTAATACACAACCTTTAAAGTCAATTAAAAAAGAGAAAAGGTCAATATGTAGTATTATAGGGACCAGACACAAAACTCTTTCCATTTAGATTTAGATATAAATAAATAATAATAAATAACACCCAACAGT
Organism: Laothoe populi; assembly: GCA_905220505.1. NCBI lineage: Eukaryota > Metazoa > Arthropoda > Insecta > Lepidoptera > Sphingidae > Laothoe > Laothoe populi. The sequence continues at coordinate 11,833,376 of HG992173.1, forward strand.
CACACACTAAGATACGAGTCTTGTGTTATGGGTATCAGTCTCACAACACCCGGACACAAATATCTGTCTGTCACACAAACATTTATCCCGGTGAGGGAATCGAACCCACGACCTCTCGTTCCACAGCCGGCTACTCGCCAACTGCGCTTCGGAGTCTGTCAAGCAATTAGCTTATTGAAATGAAATCTTGTTCCAATGTATTTTTATTGGATAAATGTAGGCAAAATTTATGGATATTTGTGAGTATTTTTCGACATATACACTCACGCCTGTAATCCTCCAAGGGGTAGGCAGAGGTGTAACTAGTACACTTACAACGGTAGGCAGCGGCTCTGCTGTGCTCTGGCATTGCAGAAGTCTATGGGCGGCGGTGACTACTTACCATCACGTGGCATGCCTGCTCGTCTGCCTATCCAGGCACTAAAAAAAATCATTTTGCCGAGTTAATAACCGTCCCATAATGTGATAGGGGGCCAGCCTATCGCCATACCGGACACAATTCCAGACTCTGGGCTGAAACTGAGCGTTTTGTGATATAAAATATATTTATATAGAGTATTTTTCTATAAATAAATATAAAAAATGAGGAAATCAAGCATAGATAGGTGAGTAGGGAGTGTGAGGGGTGAGTTTTTTTCTGGGTATTTTTTGATGCACAATATAGATGTTTTCTCATATAATAGACAATAGTATCTTACTTTGCAGTTGAGACTACGTATTACAAATAAATTCTACACAGCTTATATATCTTCCACAGAAATATACAGAATGGAAGGACGGTCTTCCAGATATGGGTTGGTTAAATGACATGCTCCCAGACAACAATCAATGGGACCGTTTTACCACTACTCTAATCAATGCTAAGGATAAGATTGGTGACCAGCTGCAGATTGGTAAGTTGGCGAATTTATGATTTTAATTAGGTAGTTAATTAATGTTTGGAAGTATCACTATAGTTAACATTTCAATATACTAGAACTATAAAAAGCTAGTTTTGTATTAAATGATTTTTTAGATAACTTAGTCAAAAAAAACACAGTTAAGTAAAATTGTCGTTACTTTTGATACTATCATCCTAACAATCAACTGCTCCTAAACATACAAAATCTAGTAGTTCCAATTCAGTAGATATGCCAGTATGCATCTCCTTTCATGTTGAATTAGAAATGTTGATAAACCTAAACTAGCAGTATTTTCTTTTATATTCCCAAACTCATCTTGTTATTATATCGTGTATCTAGTGTAGTAGTAGAAATACTACCCACAAATTTATAATTCTTATATAAATAATTATCTAGTAGAACCTCTTTATAGGCACTACTTTGCATATTATGCCATCTATAGGCGGCTCAGAAAACTTATCTAAATTTTTGTACTGTTAGTAAGATATTTGAAGGTCCTCGCCTTCCTAATCCATGATGACACTGGCTAAAAAAATTGCTCAGTGTAGATTTGAAGTGAAAGATCTGACAATATTCGCATTAGTAACCCTCCCCTCCCCTGCATGTGTCACATGGTATACGCACCCAAGTGTAGTGCGGTCGCTAGGTACTCCCGTGTGGCTGTACGCAGATCCCCGTCTGCGCGAGGCGGGCGCCGCGCGTGCCGGGGAGCTCCGCGCGTGGCTCTCGCAGCGGTACGAGGACGCGGTCGCCGCAGCCGCCGTCAACAACGCGCAGCGTGCAGGTCACCTACAGTTACCATTCACCATCTAACATACCACATAACTACATAAATATTACATACAACGTAGCCTCACCAATGGTGAAAGGTTTTTTTCGAAAAAAGAAAACAAGTTTTTTCAAAAGTTTTAAAATTAAAAGCGGACACCATTAAATATATATTTACCAATAAATATGAGATTACACATTATTTATTTTTGGTATTAAAATACCAAAATTCTAATTATTTTTTTCAAGATTGTTTTCTTTTGTGTTTGCCTAGTTTATTTCAATTATAAAAATATTTGACAACACTACACGTTTTGTTTAATTATTCCATTCTATATGTCGTAAGAGTTAGCCAAACCGTTACAAATGAATTAATTACAAAAGCTACTCGACCGTAATTTGTGAATCCCTTATAGGTCATAAAGTCTGTCAAAATTTAATAATAATGTTAATAATAATGATGTCCGCATTACGATTACTACCTTATTTCCTCATTTTTCAGTTTATTGATCTTTTTCACATTTTTACAAAAGATATGAATTGTTACGGACGAAATAAAATTTTAAAACCACTCTAAGAAAAGCTTTATATCTATCTATTCCTTAGATTGATTTTTACCAAGATTACTGAACTTTATTTTTTCATTTATTCAGGTTAGCCAACAGTTATATTATACACTTAGCATAAAATATGTTCACAATACAAATATTTAAATATACTAACAACCCAAAACGCTATCCACAAAGAATTATGTTTAAAGCTAGTGACATGACGGATTACTTATTTAGCTAATAAGCTATACATATAAAACAAACTTATTATGACTGCCTCGGTGGTGCAGTTGTAATTGCGTATGCGTTATGGCTGCTGCTGTGCTGAGGTCTTGGGTTCGATCCCCGGGTCGGGTAAAGTGATTTTGATGGTGAAAAGATTTGATTTTGATTTTGATATTGGGTTTTTCTATCTAGAAATTCTCAGTATTAGCCCGGAGTCTGGAATAGAGCCCGGTATGGCGATAGGCTCGCCCCCTATCACATTATGGGACCGGAATTCGGCGAAAAGTGGGTGTACTGTGGTTACACCTCTGCCTACCCCTTCGGGGATTACAGGCGTGAGTGTATATGTATGTATTATTATGACTGTATAAATTGTTTACATGAAAATTGAATGTGGTATCAATACAGAACCGGCATCGAAAATAGTGAACAATCTACAAAGCAGGCCGGCGCCCTCGCCGCCGCCTAGTCGGTCGAGTGAAGACGCCGCAGCCTACGGTAATACATATAGAAATATTAACTATTTTTTATCATAAAAAAATCTAATAGTGCACGTACCGTTTATAGCAATTAAAAAACTTTATGGCTGTCAGCGGCCTTATTGACTGCCGATTTGAGCCCTTGCATTCCATATAAAAAAAAATACCAATTTGGAGAATTTGTGCGCTCGCAACACAGTACGCTAGTAGAGATTTTAAATTTCTTATTTGTTATTGGGGACTTAGCAGTAGTAGTGATTTTGTATTGTGTTCATTTCGTAAACAATATTTATTGCAACCTTTTTATTTTTAGTTTTTTTCTATATTATTTGACAGCACATAAAATTTGTATCGAGACATAAAAACACAAGCTTTCCAAAACCAATATGAGAGTAATTTTTCCAACCTAATAATATTTATTAATAAAACTTGCATTATCTCAATTTTGGAGTACTAAAATAAAGATAAAGTAAAGCGAACTCTTGCAACACACTGTCAATTTTGTTTAATTATCAACTTTACTCCCTGTACTTAAGACAGTAATTTATGTTGAAGAGAAACGCGTCCACGCCCTCCAAGAGGAAGTGTTGGCGTTACAAGCGCGATACCAAAGAGAGTTGCAGAGACTCGAGCAAGAGAACAGAGAGCTTCGGCAGCAGAACATGCTGCTGAAGCAGGGCAGGACACCCTCCGCCAGGAAGATGAAGGTGGGTCTACAGAATCAGATAGTGATGCCAATTCAATACGGTAGTTTCCTGTGTTTAGTTTTGTACATTATTCGATATGCAACCGAATATAATACAAAAAAAAATCGAGTCAACTACCCTATTCTACACATTATTCTATTAAAATATCTTAGTTGATTTTTTTAGTTTAGATGCTTCAAGGAAGCTATTCTGTTGTTGCAACAAATTTTGATTATAATAGTATTAAATTTGATTCTGAGTTTAATATATTGTATCCAGACACTGGTAATAACCCAGATGACTATGTTATACAAATGTGTTACCACACATCGAGTGGAGAGAGAAAGAGACATGTCAAAAAGACGTTTTAGATTACATGCTGGAAACATAAATAGAAAAATAACCAAAGCAATTGAAATGACTACATTATATTATTGCAGCGCTCCCTGATTGACATGTACTCGTCGGTCCTGGACGAGTTGTCTGGGTGGGAGGCGGGCGAGGCGGACCGGCTGCCGCGAGTGGTGGTGGTGGGCGACCAGTCCGCCGGCAAGACCTCGGTCTTGGAGATGATCGCTCAGGCGCGCATCTTCCCGCGCGGCGCAGGAGAGATGTGCACCAGGTAACACTATTCACTGCTCTTTACACACTATTCACAAGCCACTAGTCACTATACACTATTCAATATTGACTGCTCAGGGCCTGAGTGTTATTAGACTGAAACTCTCGCGTAGTGGATACCTACAACACAAGAAAATTATCTTATTATGGGGGTCGGGACTATGTGTGTAACTAATGAGTTTTGTTTATTGATTTCAGAGCGCCAGTGAAAGTGACCCTCTCCGAAGGGCCCTACCACGTCGCTCAGTTCAGGGACTCGTCGAGGGAATTTGACCTCAACAAGGAATCGGACCTCGCTGATCTTAGAAAGTATGTTGTGCCAGTGATGTTACCCATGTTTATTCAAACAAAACAAAGTAAACATTTGTCATGTACTTGTCAGGGAGGTGGAGCTACGCATGCGCAACAGTGTCCGCGGCGGACGCACGGTGTCCACCGACGTGATCTCCATGTCAGTGAAGGGACCAGGCCTGCACCGCATGGTGCTCGTCGACCTGCCAGGAGTTATATCCGTAAGTACACCATTTATTCGATTCCATGCATTCGATTACATTCAATCGATTCCATTCATTTGGTTCCAATCGTATCTATTCATTCGACTCCATTCATTCGATTTCAATTATTCCATCCCATTCATTCGATTCCAATCATTCTATTGCAGTCGATTCCATACAATTCCGTTTTATTCCATTCGATTCCAATCGAAAACAAAACCTCTCAAAAAATGGGTTGACACCATTTGACGACCAACTCTAGCACCCCGCGCTCAAATCAAATAGCGCGCGCTTCCCCGACTTCCTGTTTCACACTTCCGTCCCTTTTCACGAAATCACTCCCAGAAAAACTGTTTTGTGAAATATAATTTTTGTTTTCTATTTTTTTCAGACCCAAACGGTGGATATGGCATCGGACACTCGTGAGGCCATCAAGCAGATGACCAAGCAGTACATGGACAATCCCAACGCTATCATTCTTTGCATACAAGTAAGTATGAGTAAAGGATGCCAACATATTGCTTTTATCCTGGCACGGTAAAGTGACCACACTGCACCTGATGGTAAGCGCAGTGCCGTTCAGTTAGAGTATCGAGTAGCGAGAGACAATCTATGCCTCGCTACTCAACACAATCATTACTACATTATCACGCCATGGGCAAGAAGTTGAAGAAGCTGTCGAGGGTCTAGTGTCAGAGTACACAGATGGCAACACGGCCAAACATCGTACCCCAACTCTAGAAGACCCCGACAGAAACCGGATTTCCATTGGCTGATCCCGGAACGCGACACACTTGTGTGTGCCACTATGGCGGGTTTTACACCCTGTGTACGGTGGTCGCTATCGCTATGAATATCCTACCACCAGCAAAAAATGTGTATTTTTCTCGTTGAAGGATGGTTCAGTGGACGCCGAGCGCAGCAACGTGACGGACCTAGTCTCGTCGTGTGACCCCAGCGGCAAGCGGACCATATTCGTGCTCACCAAAGTGGACCTCGCCGAAGAGAACCTGGCCAATCCGAACCGGGTGAGTGCACGACTCGGACATATATTTTTAACCGACTTCAAAAAAAGGAGAAGATTCTCAATTTGTCGGCATCTTTATGTATGTTCCCCGATTACTCGAAGACGCCTGGACCGATTCGGGAAATTCTTTTTTTTGTTAATAGGGTATACTTCCCAGGTGGTCCCATTGGCACCAAGTCAGGATCTGATGATGGGATCTCAGAAAAATCATAATTTATTCGACGCATAATTTGTTTTTTATTGAAGTCGGTGTACTTTTTGTCAATTAAAAAACTCTTTGAAGTGAAAACTAGTCACGTTGAGTGTAGGCAGGGGGGAACTTATAGTTCCGCGTCACCGACATGCTGTGCTTCGTACAACCGTTTATTATACTTTTGACATAAGCACGCCTATGAAGTTCTATAATGTTTGGCAAGCAATCATACTTCATGGATGCTGTTTCAAAATACAACATAGTAATTCCAAAGTTATAAGTTTACAATTCTTTCAGTAGTCCAAATGATTGCTGTTTTTTTTATATTGGCTACACTGCAGTCATTTTATTATATACTAGCTAAACCTGGCCACACTTCGCTGTGGAAAAAAAATATATATTTCAGGATTTTTGGAAATTCCACTCCTAAGGGGGTAAAATAGGGGATGAAAGTTTATATGACCTCTTGTACAGTTTGCACACTTGAATGTAGTTGAGTGCGTAGAAAAAGGAATTGTTTGTTGTTAAATGTTTATTTCTCTAGTTAATATAAGTTCAATAGTATGTTGGCGTATCCCTTTCTCTATAGTTGTGCGGTGAAGTCCGCGGTTGTAATTGCACTGAAGAGACTCGCGCGCGCTTCTAATATGAGCCGCGCGGCGTCAGCATAAAATGTACAGTGGAAACTGTACACCTCTTTTATCGAGGATTTATCAATAATCCTACTAATATTATAAACGCGAATGTTTGGATGGATGGATGTTTGTTACTCAATCTCGACGGATCTGGTTGAAATTTGGCACGGAGATAGATAGCATGTCTGGAATAGCACATACTACGCACAGCTACATTGATCCCGGAAAAATATACGGTTCCCGTGGATAGTTTTGTTTTTGTTTTAGACAGAGCAAGGGATCCATATTATTTTTTGAATAGTGTTGTTGAGGGGCTACTTTTTATACCAGAAAATGCACGTTTCCTACGGGATAATAGGCTATTACATTTTCATATTATACAGGTACAGGAAGATGTGATGGCTTAAGAGGTCTCGCATGGATTTTATACCTTTTCTTCCAAAAATAACCACCACGCGGGCGTAGCCGCGGGCAAAAGCTAGTAACTTATATACATCGTTTATTCAATATTCAATAATAGTTGTCAAACTCTCAGCCGCGACATCTGTCTTTCAGCTGTAGCAATGACACAGCCTTCAAAATAAGAAAAAAGCTTTTTAATTCATAAAAGGTACACCGACTTCAATAAAGAAAACAATTTATAATTAATTTATGCGACCCTATAAAATTTGAGGATTGCCCTCGATTTACTGAGATCCCATCATCAGATCCTGATTTGGTGCCAATGGGACTACTTGCGAATTATACCCATTTAAATAAAAAAAATTGTGCGTCTCAGGACGCTCGACAGAAGTGATAACTTAGACTAATCTAAGTTGCACTTATTTAATATTGAAATTGTTTAACTTGAGAAAAGCTTAGGTTATTACTTAAACTTTATGTATATTAATATGATAATGTGAGGAAAGGTTATTTATTAATAAAATCTTTTATTGATTATAAAATATATTTTACCCACTCGATCCCACTCTATCCCACTAGATCCCACTCGATCCCACTAGATCTCAATAGATCCCACCCGACCCCACTCGATCCCACTTGATCCCACTCGATCCCACTAGATCCCACTGATCCCACTCGATCGGTCCAGGCGTCTTCGTTAATCGGGGAACATACAAAAAAAAGATTCCGACGAATTAAGAACCTACCTCCTCCTTTTTTTGAAGTCGGTTAAAAACAGACTTGTGTCACGATTTTCTTAACATAGATATATATATTTCCCACCAGATCCGTCGCATCCTGGAAGGCAAGTTGTTCCCGATGAAGGCGCTGGGCTACTACGCCGTGGTGACGGGCCGCAGTCGCAAGGACGACTCCATACAGAACATCAGGGAGTATGAAGAGCGGTTCTTCAGCTCCTCCAAGCTGTTCAAGTAAGTATCATTATATATCTCCCATCAGATCCGTCACGTCAAACACACATACACACACATACGCACACACGCTCGCACGCTCGCACGCACACACCTTATGTTTCGTTTAGTTTTTATTTATCTTTGCACAATTTGTTTAAAGCAAATGTGAACACGTCCTATCGGATAAATCATAAAGAAATGATGGCCACGATACAGGCTGTGCCTACTGTGGACATCATAGTTAAATGTAACTACATTGTAAATTTGGACCGGTTATATAAATTATTCTTACATTCAAATTGTTTTAGAGATGGCCTGGTGACTCCATCGCAAGTGACCACCCGGAACCTGTCCCTGGCGGTGGCGGATTGTTTCTGGAGGATGGTGAGGGCATCCGTGGAGCAGCAGGCGGACTCCTTCAAGGCCATGCGGTTTAACCTGGAGACCGAGTGGAAGAACACCTTCCCCAGGTATGTGCTGGTATATAGGGTGTTGTGATATAACATTGTGATAGGGTAGTCCCTGTTTATTAGAGATATCGAGGGCACTCTATAAATAACTGTGGGTAGATTGATAAGTACCAATTAAGTGGGGGAAAGGCTTTCAATGAAAGGGAGCGCTCGGGCGTTCTAGAGCACAGTCCATTCTCGGCCTGTCCACCGTACGGACGTGTTGTGCAGTCAGTTCACATGAGTTATACTGTCCTGTCAATCAACCTAGTGGGGTTGATCACTTAAGTCGTAACCGTCAATTATGTGCATCTTATGATATTCACCTTTGATGGCCCTCTCTAATGCTTCCTTATAACAGATTTAAGCAGACTCTGTGTGTGTTCGCATTTCTTTTTCTAATAGCAGAGGTTTCCTGTACACATTCCTGTGGACAGTGTACTGTATCGGTCTGGTTGGCTGGATTGAGTGGTTAAATACGACCCTTCTATTCATTTACATAAAAAAAGATAGGTACATTATTTAATGTTGTGATTTGTACTGTTTTATATTTGCCTTTTTTTATGTCAAAATCGTAATTACGATTAATCCTTAATTTATCTAATTCTACTAAGTTTTTGAATCATAAATATAAGCTATTAAAGTCACTGAATTGTTCCGGTGAGTTGGCGCCATTTTATACGAAATTGTATAAAACATGTCTTGTATTAGATATTACACAATTGGGTACGCCATTGTGATGGGTTTTTGAGTTGTAATTAGCAGCTTACAGCTGGACAGTTTTTCAACTTGTCCTCCATATAAGTTGAAGTGTAATGGTACTTTTTAATACAGTAATTTATTCAATGACTTTCGGCTTAATCTAATCTACTTTAAATTTTAATGGAAATATCGGGGGTCACTTACAAAATATTTGCAGTGGGGAAAGATTTGAAAAGGAACGCTTCGACGCTCGCGGGGGCAGTCTATACGAAACTAGCGGGAGTCTAGCTCGGTTTTAATCAGTGTTCGTACAGTCTTTCTCAGTGTAGTTTGTGTTTAATCGATGATTGCTAATATAAGATGGCGCTCCTTGTACTCTAGTCCTTGGTTGTTGTGTTCAGACAGCGCGAGTTGGACCGCGACGAGTTGTTCGAGCGAGCGAGGGCGGAGCTCCTCGACCAGTCGGCGGAGCTGTCGGCGGTGGCCGCGCCCGCCTGGGAGCTGCGTCTACACGCCGCGCTGTGGCACGCCGCCGCCGCCAGGGTGTTCGACTCTATATACCTGCCTGCCGCTGCCGCCGCGCATGATGACGTCGGTAAGATACATCACACTACACAGATCACATCATACCACACCATAACACTACACCATATCACATCACAGATCACATCAGACCACATCACACCATATCACACATCACACACCAAATCACATCACAGATCACAACACACCAAATCAGATCACCACACATCACATCACGATACATTCTAGCGAGTGCTAGTTGTCTCTCGCTACTTAATACTCTGGACATGGAGCAGAACTGTGCATCATCAGGTGGAGAGACTATCCCACCCACACACCATTATTTAGGATCGACAATGGCACGCGTTTAACACCGAGTAACGAAACTGCAGGTAGGATATTCATATCCGTCCGGATAGCGACCACCGTACACAGGGTGTAAAACCCGCCATAGTGGCACACGCAAGTGTGTCGCGTTGTGGGATCAGCCGGTGTACATCCGGTTTTTGTCGGGGGTATTGAGTTGGGGTACGATGTTTGGCCGTTCTGCAGCCTTCTGAATACTCTGACACTAGACCCTTGACGGCTTGTTCACCTCCTTGCCCTATGGCATAGTGTCAAGAAGCTACACAGCAGGCCGGCATGATTGTATTGAGTAGCGAGGGATAAATTGTCTGTCACATCACAACACATCATATCATATCATATCACATTACATCATGATACAGTGTAGTGAAGTATAGTTGTCTCTGGCTACCTGATATTCTGGACACAGAACAGATCTGCGCATCATCAGGTGCAAAGACTATCCCACACACACCATTGTAACTCCTGTGTAGGATCGACAATGGCATTTAACACCGAGTAATGAACCTCAGCGAGTCTGTGGGACTGGGTATTTTATCCCACAACGAAATGAATCGTTCAGTAATACTTTACAATACCAAGGAACAAAATACTGATCACTGATGACCGATCTTTGGACACTGATCTTTGGAACTGGCATAATACAGACTGGCACAGCAAGTGACCACATTGCACCTGGTTATGCGCAGTGCCGTCCAGTTAGAGTATCAAGTAGCAAGAAAGTATCCCTCGCTACTCAACACAATCATGCCGGCCTGCTTCTTCACACTACGCCATGGGCAAGAAGCTGAAGAAGCGGTCGAGGGTCTAGTGTCAGAGACTCAGCAACATCGTACCCCAACTAGACCCCTTACAAAAACTAATGAAATTTCTCAAATAGTTGGTCATCCAAATAAATTTATATTACCGGTTTATACAGCGATGGCGGTGCCACGTCAAGTCCAGTTTAAACACAAAGACAACGGACATACAACAGTGTGGCTGGACCCTTACGATATAGACTTTAGTAAGAATATGTGCCGAAATAATATTGTAATGTTTACGTCATTTTGTCAATAAAAAGTAGAATTAGCATCAAAAATATATAATATTCATATAGTTAAAAACCCCACATTAACATAGAATTTCATTATGTCGGTCTGTATAGAATTTTAGCACATGTATGAATTTTTGTATTTAATCATACATACATTGAATCATGAAAGTAATTTGATTTATTTGTAACTATTGAAGATCCATTGCCATTTCTATTTGGATGTTTTTGACCATTTGTGACAAAGCATATCTTATAAAAAGATAAAAACTTAATAAAAATGAACCATTCCTAAATTACCTATCATAACTTTTAGCCATAGCCAATTTCCCCCATTCATTAAAAATAAGTCAAATTTGATTGTTTTTAGTGCCTGTATAGACAGAGGAGCAGACGGGCCACCTGATGGTAAGTAGTCACCTCCGCTCATAGACTTCTGCAATACCAGGGCACAGCAAAGTCGCTGCCTACCGTTTTTTCATGTCGACTTTTAACTATCCTTACGGCTTGCAACACGCTAGGTGTGTATCCCGCTCTCACTCACACGCAGAACGTATTAAAATTAGTATGGATAGTCCTAACGCCGTGCCGTAACACACATGACGTGTGCGTAGCGCTCGCGAAAATATAAAAGATGTGGGTTTGGGTTTACACGCCTGGCGTGTTATACCGTTTTTGTATGGATTTTTGTTGAATGTACACTAAACGTGTCGGCATATACGACGCATACTAAAATACAGGAGTATCGGGCCCCAGTGAACGTATTACCCGTTTGTATCAGATAAATTCAACACATCAGTAGACATCAAACTCCGAGAATGGGCGGAGAAAGAGTTGCCAATCCAATCCATTAGAGCTGGTAGGGACGCCCTGCGAGATGAGTTCAACGAGTTAATGACCAGATCTAGCGACTCGGATGCTGTGTACGAACCGGTGAAGAAACAAGCCGTGGATGAGGCTTTGAGGAGACACACTTGGGAAGAGAGGGCGCAAGATGTGAGTAATAATGGACATTCATTGAAGTTAGGTATAAGTAAAACCACGAGACTAAATTTTAGGTTTAAAGACAAGAACTAGTCTGACATCGTTTACTAAAATTGAACACATATTTTTAGTGCCATACTAAAACGATTAAAGTGAAATTTTGGTCGCACAGAATAATACTTTTGTACCTGAAATTATGTGATGTTTGGCGGAAATTACTTCATCTTTTTCAATTCATGCAGCTTGTATTTATTATGTGTTATTTCAAAGTATATATCCTGAAATTTGGACTCCTTGTATTTAGGTTATGACGCCAAAATTCATTAAAAACGCTATAATTTAGTCTTTTTAAACACATGAACACTTTTACTGCCTTTTACCTTATCGCGTTGCGAGCCGTATAGGTAGATTTATAATTTATTTATTACGGTTTAAAAACACGCCATGCGCGTGCTGATTGCAAATGCGGCCCCCTAATATAACACGCCACGCGTGTGTCAACTGCATACATGGTGCTCAATTAAAAACACGCCACGCGTGTGTGGACTGCATACATGGTGCGCTATTATAACACGCCACGCGTGTTTTAACTGCATAGAGAATGCGCAATTCAAACACGCCACGCGTGTACGCCGCAGTGAGTGTTAACTATCATTTTAATAGTTATATGAGAAATATTTCCAAAGACGTATTGTTGGTCACTGGTCAGGTGCTGAGGGTGCTCCAGCTGAACGCCCTGCAAGACAGATGCGTGAGCTCCCGCGCGGACTGGGACGCCGCTGTGTCCCTCATGGAGACTGCGCTCAAGGAACGACTCCAAACGGTACAGAAGGAGCTCAACGAGCTTACTGGTCAGTACTACACCTGGGGCACTGTCCTCTATGTCCTTACAAACGCGTAATGCCATAACATACTGTTAACGTAAAGCACCTTGATATGGGAGCCTAGACGATCGACCTCCCGTAAGCGAGGCTGAGTGGTTGATCGAGTTACCTTGGGCGCCGGTCACCCAGCTCATGCACCATCGCAGTGCGGGGTTGTGCACCAAGTGTGTCAACCGTACGGAGTAACACCACTGAGAGCGGGTGTTGTACGGGTGTGTGTGTGTGTGTGTGTGTGTGAGAGAGTGTGTGTTGGTGTAAGTATGTATATGTGTAGGGTATGTGTGAGGAAAGGGTTGAAGGCATAGAAACAACTTTTGACGTTAAGCCGTATGCCGATCACCCCTGCCAATGTAACCATAACACCCCGTTCTTATACTTGGAGTCTTCCAGTTCTTCAGTTTTCCAAGTCTTCCAAGTATTCTTGTTTTCCAGTTTGCTTCTTGTAGTTTCTTCTTTGTTCTCGTAGAGCCCATGTCGTTTCTTGAAAACCGGTTTGCTTAAGTACTCCGGCTATACCATAGAGAGAGCCCATGCAAATTGCCCCATTTCGAAGTACCTTTCTGCTATGGTGATCGGTGTTTATTATTCAAAATATCATACGAATATACAAGTGTTACATATCAAATTTATCGTCTCGTTACGCACTATCATATATAAAATCAACGATAAAGATTAATACTGTACAATATTAATTTATCAATAATAATTTAATTATTTATTCTATTTACATAAAACCATAGAAAAATCATGACTGCCTTGGTGGCGCAGTTGTAATTGCGCATGCGTTACAACCGCTGTGCTGAGGTCTCGGGTTCGATCCCCGGGTCGGGTAAAGTGATATTGGGTTATTCTATCTAGAAATTCTCAGTATTAGCCCGGAGTCTGGAACCTGTACCCGGTATGGCGATAGGCTCGCCCCCTATCACATTATGGGACCGAAATTTGGCGAAAAGTGGGTGTACTGGTTACACCTCTGCCTACCCCTTCGGGGATTATAGGCGTGAGTGTATGTGTATGTATGTATAGAAAAATCATAAATTGACATTGTCATACCATGTTATAGTGCGTAACGAGCGTGTATACAGTGGATGGCGATGTATACGTGTTCTGTGAGCTATTTTCGAGCCGCTGCGCCGCTAACACACCTCGTTACGCGTTAAAAGGATATAGAGAATAATGCCTGCTGTCAATCACAGTGTACGATTTTTTAAAATTATATTACTTAATAGTGTAAAATCCGCCGCTAGTGTAAAATAGTCGCTTAGTTCTCCTAAACTAAAACGGTTTTTTTTGTTTTAATGGTATATTAAGATGTTCTCAAATAAAATCATTAACTTAGTAAGTTAGGCCACTAGGGGCACTTTTTTCATATCATAACAATGTGAAAATTTACCGGTGCTTCAGAAATGCCCACTAGTCTGAGAAGAAGCACAAAGAAGAATTTGTCATTACTTCTTCTTGCATCACTCTTCTTTACATATCCCTTACTGCAATTCATATACCCTAAGTTTGACAGTCTTATCAACTCTGATTGAGTGATTATCCTATCGTAAATGGTGAATCCATTCTAGACAGACAGAGAGACTGTAGACAGTGTCTAGAGCATGAATAAGCTGGTACTATGTGAGTAGTACCTAACATAAAGATGATATCGTCGTGAAAATAGACTGACGCCGCACGCCGTGTATTTAAAGTAAAGTGTCAACTAAAGCTAAATAACTCATAATATATATGCTATTATTCCCCAGGCCCAGGGTTCAGGGATCGCTGGCTGTACTGGCAGTCGAGCACAGAAGAACAGAACAGACGTGCTGAAGTGAAAAGCGAACTCGAACGGCTCGGGTCGACTCGACCTGGCCTCGCGTATGACGAGGTGGTCGCCGTGAGAGACAACCTGCGACGCAAGGGGATAGAAGTAGACAACGACTACATCAGGGAGACTTGGAGACCGGTTTACCTTAAGTAAGTTTCGGGCCGTTCGAATTGTCGGGGATCCTGATATCACGGATAGCCTGGAACCGTTGGGGCTGCGGAGAGACTTCGGGTCTCTCTGCTTGTTCTATCGGTTCTTCCACGGAGAATGTTCAGAGAAACTGTTTAAAATGGTGCCTACATCACCATTTTATCATCGCACCACCTGACGCCGCAACAAAGTTCATCCATACCACCTGGAAACGATTCCGTCTAGCACGGTTCGTTTCCAGCGTTCATTTTTACCACGTACGTGCAAGCTCTGGAATGAGCTCCCTGCAGCGGTGTTCCCTGAGCGCTGTGACATGTCCTTCTTTAAGCGAGGCTTAAGAAGAGTAGTCCTTAAACGTAAGGCAGACTACTTACGATCAGGTGGCCCGTGTGCTCGTCTGCCTATTCAGGCATTAAAATACAAGTAAGTTTGCTGGTGGTAGGATATTCATATCCGCCCAGATAGTGACCACCGTAGACAGGGTGTAAAACCCGCCATAGTGTGTCGCAAGTGTGTCGCGTATTGGGATCAGCCAGTGTATATCTGGTTTTTGTCATTCTTGCGATATACTTTATATGATAAAAATGTTCTTTTCCAGAAACTTCCTACAAAAAGCTCAAACAAGGGCGCGGGATTGCAGGAAAAGCTTTTACTTATACAGTCAACAGAACGGCAATGGGGTGAGTCATTATTATTTTTTTAATCTGGCACGGTAAAGTGACCACACTTACTGGTGCCGTCCAATTAGAGTACCGAGTAGCGAGAGGCAATTTATCTCCCGCTATTCAACAGAATCATGCTTCACACTACGCCATGGCCAAGCAGGTGAAGAAGAGGTCGAGGGTCTATTGTCAGAGTACTCGGAACATCATACCCCAACTCCAAACCCACGACAAAAATGTTTAGACTGTTACTTGAGTTGCTATTTAATTGGTTTCATACTGAGTTTCTATAGAGTTTATTAATCTTTGTTATTATATTTTTGGTTGTTTGGAATGGTGGTAAATGGTTTTGAGCGTTGTTTGTTTAATATTACAAGCTTTTGCCAGCGACTTCGGACGCGTTCAATGAGTTTAAATGTTCATTTTTTTAAACAACGACCCGCTGTTAGAATAAAATTTTCAAAAAGCCCAAAAAAACTCTTGATTCGATCGTTACCAAACTTCACAGGACCACCCGCTGGGCTAACCTAAAGATCGCCTGAAAATGTCATAAAATTTGGGCCCACCGGAGTCCAAAAGGAACATAAATAAATAATAATAACACCAGACAGTCCCATACATAGCCCTGACCCCACACTGAGATACGAGTCTTGGGTTGTGGGTATCAGGGACTACGAGAGAACACATCACCCAGACCCCGGACACAAATATCTGTCTGTCACACAAACATTAGTCCCGGTGTGGGAATCGAACCCACGGCCCCTTGTTTCACAGCCGGCTACTCGCCTATTGTGCCACGGAGGCTGTCAAGATACTTACACACATCGTTTAGATATAGATAGATAAAATGATTTCATGATATAAAAACAGAAGTGATACTTTTACTCAATCCATTTGATTCAACACTAAGAATGCCGGTCTCATACAAGATGCACAACAGGCTAGTTGACTGTTTTTGGGAAACCGTTTTATTTTATTCTTCATGGTCTATATAATTAAAATAATATCATTAAAAACCAGAAAACATTAGTTTTCAAGATTTAATTTGCATTTTCATAAAACAACTTTATTTTTCCCACCGAAACGCTACCAACTATCATGCTCGTGTCACGTGACCATCCGCAAACTGTCAACTAGCCTATTAAAAACACGCCAGGCGTGTGCGCCGTAGTAAAAGTGTTATTATTACTATTATTTGTGCAATTTGCTGGTGGTAGGATATTTATATCCGCCCGGATAGCGACCACCGTACACAGGGTGTAAAACCCGCCATAGTAGCACACACAAGTGTGTCGCGTTCCGGGATCAGCCAGTGTACATCCGGTTTTTGTTTTTGTCGGGGGTCTAGAGTTGGGGTACGATGTTTGGCCGTTTTGTGGCCTTCTGAGAACTCTGACACTAGACCCTCGGCCGCTACTTCACCTTGTTGCCCATGGCTTAGTATGAAGAAGCAGGCCGGCATGATCGTGTTGAGTAGCGGGGTATAGATTGTCTCTCGCTACTTGATACTCTAATTGGACGGCACTGCACTTACCATCAGGTGCAGTTTGGTCACTTTGCCGTGCCAGTATAATAAAAAAGACATTTTAGTCGTGTCGTTATATCTGCATGATATAATGTATGTGTGTATGTGCCAGAAGGAGTGCTGCGAGGTAGTGATGTTCTGGCGCGTGCAGACTACGCTGCGCACTACCGCCAACGCGCTGCGACAACAAATCGGCAACAGGGAGGCCAGCAGGCTCGACAGGGAGCTGCGCGAGGTACTTGACGAGGTACGTCATATCTACACATAACATTATTTTATTCTTCATGGTCTATATTATTAAAATATTATCATTTATAAACATAAGACATTACCAAATATCTAAGAAAAGAATAGATACAAGGCATGACGTCACGCCTTGTATTATTAATTGTCTGCTCATAAATCATCTTTACAAAGTGACTTCACCGCATCATCTAATGCTTAATACAGTGTAGTCCAAATATTATGTCATATGTATGTCATTTTAATGGTAAGCAGCGGCTTTGCTGTGCCCTGGCATTGCAGAAGTCTATGGGTGGCGGTCTCTACTTACCATCAGGTGGCCCGTGTGCTCGTCTGCCCATATAGGCTCAAAAAAAATGTAAAGACATATCACCCCTTAACACATTAATTGCGGCGCGAAATAGTACGATAAATTTACCCATGGAGCTCACAACACGAGTTTGCGAATACACGCCAATTGCTCAATTTAAAACACGCCACTCGTGTAGTGGTTGCGTACAGGATGCACAGTTTAAACACGCCATTCGTGTACTGGGTGCCTACAAGATGCCCAATTTAAAACACGCCACTCGTGTACTGGTTGCGTACAGGATGCTCAATTTAAAACACGCCACTCGTGTAGTGGTTGCGTACAGGATGCTCAATTTAAAACACGCCACTCGTGTACTGGTTGCGTACAGGATGCTCAGTTTAAACACGCCACTCGTGTACTGGTTGCGTACAGGATGCTCAATTTAAAACACGCCACTCGTGTAGTGGTTGCGTACAGGATGCACAGTTTGAACACGCCACTCGTGTACTGGTTGCGTACAGGATGCTCAATTTAAAACACGCCACTCGTGTAGTGGTTGCGTACAGGATGCTCAATTTAAAACACGCCACTCGTGTACTGGTTGCGTACAGGATGCTCAATTTAAAACACGCCACTCGTGTAGTGGTTGCATACAAGATGCACAATTTAAAACACGCCACTCGTGTACTGGTTGCGTACAGGATGCTCAATTTAAAACACGCCACTCGTTTAGTGGTTGCATACAAGATGCACAATTTAAAACACGCCACTCGTGTACTGGTTGCGTACAGTACGCTCAATTTAAAACACGCCACTCGTGTAGTGGTTGCCTACAAGATGCACAATTATAACGCCACTCGTGTACTGGTTGCGTACAGGATGCTCAATTTAAAACACGCCACTCGTGTACTGGTTGCGTACAGGATGCTCAATTTAAAACACGCCACTCGTGTACTGGTTGCGTACAGGATGCTCAATTTAAAACACGCCACTCGTGTACTGGTTGCGTACAGGATGCTCAATTTAAAACACGCCACTCGTGTACTGGTTGCGTACAGGATGCTAATTTTTAAAACACGCCACTCGTGTACTGGTTGCGTACATGATGCTCAATTTAAAACACGCCACTCGTGTACTGGTTGCGTACAGGATGCTCAATTTAAAACACGCCACTCGTGTACTGGTTGCGTACAGGATGCTCAATTTAAAACACGCCACTCGTGTAGTGGTTGCCTACAAGATGCACAATTATAACGCCACTCGTGTACTGGTTGCGTACAGGATGCTAATTTTTAAAACACGCCACTCGTGTACTGGTTGCGTACAGGATGCTCAATTTAAAACACGCCACTCGTGTACTGGTTGCGTACAGGATGCTCAATTTAAAACACGCCACTCGTGTACTGGTTGCGTACAGGATGCTCAATTTAAAACACGCCACTCGTGTACTGGTTGCGTACAGTACGCTCAATTTAAAACACGCCACTCGTGTAGTGGTTGCCTACAAGATGCACAATTATAACGCCACTCGTGTACTGGTTGCGTACAGGATGCTCAATTTAAAACACGCCACTCGTGTACTGGTTGCGTACAGGATGCTCAATTTAAAACACGCCACTCGTGTACTGGTTGCGTACAGGATGCTCAATTTAAAACACGCCACTCGTGTACTGGTTGCGTACAGGATGCTCAATTTAAAACACGCCACTCGTGTACTGGTTGCGTACAGGATGCTAATTTTTAAAACACGCCACTCGTGTACTGGTTGCGTACAGGATGCTCAATTTAAAACACGCCACTCGTGTACTGGTTGCGTACAGGATGCTCAATTTAAAACACGCCACTCGTGTACTGGTTGCGTACAGGATGCTCAATTTAAAACACGCCACTCGTGTACTGGTTGCGTACAGGATGCTAATTTTTAAAACACGCCACTCGTGTAGTGGTTGCATACAAGATGCACAATTTAAAACACGCCACTCGTGTACTGGTTGCGTACAGGATGCTCAATTTAAAACACGCCACTCGTTTAGTGGTTGCATACAAGATGCACAATTTAAAACACGCCACTCGTGTACTGGTTGCGTACAGTACGCTCAATTTAAAACACGCCACTCGTGTAGTGGTTGCCTACAAGATGCACAATTATAACGCCACTCGTGTACTGGTTGCGTACAGGATGCTCAATTTAAAACACGCCACTCGTGTACTGGTTGCGTACAGGATGCTCAATTTAAAACACGCCACTCGTGTACTGGTTGCGTACAGGATGCTCAATTTAAAACACGCCACTCGTGTACTGGTTGCGTACAGGATGCTCAATTTAAAACACGCCACTCGTGTACTGGTTGCGTACAGGATGCTAATTTTTAAAACACGCCACTCGTGTACTGGTTGCGTACATGATGCTCAATTTAAAACACGCCACTCGTGTACTGGTTGCGTACAGGATGCTCAATTTAAAACACGCCACTCGTGTACTGGTTGCGTACAGGATGCTCAATTTAAAACACGCCACTCGTGTACTGGTTGCGTACAGTACGCTCAATTTAAAACACGCCACTCGTGTAGTGGTTGCCTACAAGATGCACAATTATAACGCCACTCGTGTACTGGTTGCGTACAGGATGCTAATTTTTAAAACACGCCACTCGTGTACTGGTTGCGTACAGGATGCTCAATTTAAAACACGCCACTCGTGTACTGGTTGCGTACAGGATGCTCAATTTAAAACACGCCACTCGTGTACTGGTTGCGTACAGGATGCTCAATTTAAAACACGCCACTCGTGTACTGGTTGCTTACAGTACGCTCAATTTAAAACACGCCACTCGTGTAGTGGTTGCCTACAAGATGCACAATTATAACGCCACTCGTGTACTGGTTGCGTACAGGATGCTCAATTTAAAACACGCCACTCGTGTACTGGTTGCGTACAGGATGCTCAATTTAAAACACGCCACTCGTGTACTGGTTGCGTACAGGATGCTCAATTTAAAACACGCCACTCGTGTACTGGTTGTGTACAGGATGCTAATTTTTAAAACACGCCACTCGTGTACTGGTTGCGTACAGGATGCTCAATTTAAAACACGCCACTCGTGTACTGGTTGCGTACAGGATGCTCAATTTAAAACACGCCACTCGTGTACTGGTTGCGTACAGGATGCTCAATTTAAAACACGCCACTCGTGTACTGGTTGCGTACAGGATGCTAATTTTTAAAACACGCCACTCGTGTACTGGTTGCGTACAGGATGCTCAATTTAAAACACGCCACTCGTGTACTGGTTGCGTACAGGATGCTCAATTTAAAACACGCCACTCGTGTACTGGTTGCGTACAGGATGCTCAATTTAAAACACGCCACTCGTGTACTGGTTGCGTACAGTACGCTCAATTTAAAACACGCCACTCGTGTAGTGGTTGCCTACAAGATGCACAATTATAACGCCACTCGTGTACTGGTTGCGTACAGGATGCTCAATTTAAAACACGCCACTCGTGTACTGGTTGCGTACAGGATGCTCAATTTAAAACACGCCACTCGTGTACTGGTTGCGTACAGGATGCTCAATTTAAAACACGCCACTCGTGTACTGGTTGCGTACAGTACGCTCAATTTAAAACACGCCACTCGTGTAGTGGTTGCCTACAAGATGCACAATTATAACGCCACTCGTGTACTGGTTGCGTACAGGATGCTCAATTTAAAACACGCCACTCGTGTACTGGTTGCGTACAGGATGCTCAATTTAAAACACGCCACTCGTGTACTGGTTGCGTACAGGATGCTCAATTTAAAACACGCCACTCGTGTACTGGTTGCGTACAGGATGCTCAATTTAAAACACGCCACTCGTGTACTGGTTGCGTACAGGATGCTAATTTTTAAAACACGCCACTCGTGTACTGGTTGCGTACAAGATGCTCAATTTAAAACACGCCACTCGTGTACTGGTTGCGTACAGGATGCTCAATTTAAAACACGCCACTCGTGTACTGGTTGCGTACAGGATGCTCAATTTAAAACACGCCACTCGTGTACTGGTTGCGTACAGGATGCTAATTTTTAAAACACGCCACTCGTGTACTGGTTGCGTACAGGATGCTCAATTTAAAACACGCCACTCGTGTACTGGTTGCGTACAGGATGCTCAATTTAAAACACGCCACTCGTGTACTGGTTGCGTACAGGATGCTCAATTTAAAACACGCCACTCGTGTACTGGTTGCGTACAGGATGCTCAATTTAAAACACGCCACTCGTGTACTGGTTGCGTACAGGATGCTAATTTTTAAAACACGCCACTCGTGTACTGGTTGCGTACAGGATGCTCAATTTAAAACACGCCACTCGTGTACTGGTTGCGTACAGGATGCTCAATTTAAAACACGCCACTCGTGTACTGGTTGCGTACAGGATGCTCAATTTAAAACACGCCACTCGTGTACTGGTTGCGTACAGGATGCTCAATTTAAAACACGCCACTCGTGTACTGGTTGCGTACAGGATGCTAATTTTTAAAACACGCCACTCGTGTACTGGTTGCGTACAGGATGCTCAATTTAAAACACGCCACTCGTGTACTGGTTGCGTACAGGATGCTCAATTTAAAACACGCCACTCGTGTACTGGTTGCGTACAGTACGCTCAATTTAAAACACGCCACTCGTGTAGTGGTTGCCTACAAGATGCACAATTATAACGCCACTCGTGTACTGGTTGCGTACAGGATGCTCAATTTAAAACACGCCACTCGTGTACTGGTTGCGTACAGGATGCTCAATTTAAAACACGCCACTCGTGTACTGGTTGCGTACAGGATGCTCAATTTAAAACACGCCACTCGTGTACTGGTTGCGTACAGGATGCTCAATTTAAAACACGCCACTCGTGTACTGGTTGCGTACAGGATGCTAATTTTTAAAACACGCCACTCGTGTACTGGTTGCGTACAGGATGCTCAATTTAAAACACGCCACTCGTGTACTGGTTGCGTACAGGATGCTCAATTTAAAACACGCCACTCGTGTACTGGTTGCGTACAGGATGCTCAATTTAAAACACGCCACTCGTGTACTGGTTGCGTACAGGATGCTAATTTTTAAAACACGCCACTCGTGTACTGGTTGCGTACAGGATGCTCAATTTAAAACACGCCACTCGTGTACTGGTTGCGTACAGGATGCTCAATTTAAAACACGCCACTCGTGTACTGGTTGCGTACAGGATGCTCAATTTAAAACACGCCACTCGTGTACTGGTTGCGTACAGGATGCTCAATTTAAAACACGCCACTCGTGTACTGGTTGCGTACAGGATGCTCAATTTAAAACACGCCACTCGTGTACTGGTTGCGTACAGGATGCTCAATTTAAAACACGCCACTCGTGTACTGGTTGCGTACAGGATGCTAATTTTTAAAACACGCCACTCGTGTACTGGTTGCGTACAGGATGCTCAATTTAAAACACGCCACTCGTGTACTGGTTGCGTACAGGATGCTCAATTTAAAACACGCCACTCGTGTACTGGTTGCGTACAGGATGCTCAATTTAAAACACGCCACTCGTGTACTGGTTGCGTACAGGATGCTCAATTTAAAACACGCCACTCGTGTACTGGTTGCGTACAGGATGCTAATTTTTAAAACACGCCACTCGTGTACTGGTTGCGTACAGGATGCTCAATTTAAAACACGCCACTCGTGTACTGGTTGCGTACAGGATGCTAATTTTTAAAACACGCCACTCGTGTACTGGTTGCGTACAGGATGCTCAATTTAAAACACGCCACTCGTGTACTGGTTGCGTACAGGATGCTCAATTTAAAACACGCCACTCGTGTACTGATTGCGTACAGGATGCTAATTTTTAAAACACGCCACTCGTGTACTGGTTGCGTACAGGATGCTAATTTTTAAAACACGCCACTCGTGTACTGGTTGCGTACAGGATGCTCAATTTAAAACACGCCACTCGTGTACTGGTTGCGTACAGGATGCTCAATTTAAAACACGCCACTCGTGTACTGGTTGCGTACAGGATGCTCAATTTAAAACACGCCACTCGTGTACTGGTTGCGTACAGTACGCTCAATTTAAAACACGCCACTCGTGTAGTGGTTGCCTACAAGATGCACAATTATAACGCCACTCGTGTACTGGTTGCGTACAGGATGCTCAATTTAAAACACGCCACTCGTGTACTGGTTGCGTACAGGATGCTCAATTTAAAACACGCCACTCGTGTACTGGTTGCGTACAGGATGCTCAATTTAAAACACGCCACTCGTGTACTGGTTGCGTACAGGGTGCTCAATTTAAAACACGCCACTCGTGTACTGGTTGCGTACAGGATGCTAATTTTTAAAACACGCCACTCGTGTACTGGTGGCGTACAGGATGCTCAATTTAAAACACGCCACTCGTGTACTGGTTGCGTACAGGATGCTCAATTTAAAACACGCCACTCGTGTACTGGTTGCGTACAGGATGCTCAATTTAAAACACGCCACTCGTGTACTGGTTGCGTACAGGATGCTAATTTTTAAAACACGCCACTCGTGTAGTGGTTGCATACAAGATGCACAATTTAAAACACGCCACTCGTGTACTGGTTGCGTACAGGATGCTCAATTTAAAACACGCCACTCGTTTAGTGGTTGCATACAAGATGCACAATTTAAAACACGCCACTCGTGTACTGGTTGCGTACAGTACGCTCAATTTAAAACACGCCACTCGTGTAGTGGTTGCCTACAAGATGCACAATTATAACGCCACTCGTGTACTGGTTGCGTACAGGATGCTCAATTTAAAACACGCCACTCGTGTACTGGTTGCGTACAGGATGCTCAATTTAAAACACGCCACTCGTGTACTGGTTGCGTACAGGATGCTCAATTTAAAACACGCCACTCGTGTACTGGTTGCGTACAGGATGCTCAATTTAAAACACGCCACTCGTGTACTGGTTGCGTACAGGATGCTAATTTTTAAAACACGCCACTCGTGTACTGGTTGCGTACATGATGCTCAATTTAAAACACGCCACTCGTGTACTGGTTGCGTACAGGATGCTCAATTTAAAACACGCCACTCGTGTACTGGTTGCGTACAGGATGCTCAATTTAAAACACGCCACTCGTGTACTGGTTGCGTACAGTACGCTCAATTTAAAACACGCCACTCGTGTAGTGGTTGCCTACAAGATGCACAATTATAACGCCACTCGTGTACTGGTTGCGTACAGGATGCTAATTTTTAAAACACGCCACTCGTGTACTGGTTGCGTACAGGATGCTCAATTTAAAACACGCCACTCGTGTACTGGTTGCGTACAGGATGCTCAATTTAAAACACGCCACTCGTGTACTGGTTGCGTACAGGATGCTCAATTTAAAACACGCCACTCGTGTACTGGTTGCTTACAGTACGCTCAATTTAAAACACGCCACTCGTGTAGTGGTTGCCTACAAGATGCACAATTATAACGCCACTCGTGTACTGGTTGCGTACAGGATGCTCAATTTAAAACACGCCACTCGTGTACTGGTTGCGTACAGGATGCTCAATTTAAAACACGCCACTCGTGTACTGGTTGCGTACAGGATGCTCAATTTAAAACACGCCACTCGTGTACTGGTTGTGTACAGGATGCTAATTTTTAAAACACGCCACTCGTGTACTGGTTGCGTACAGGATGCTCAATTTAAAACACGCCACTCGTGTACTGGTTGCGTACAGGATGCTCAATTTAAAACACGCCACTCGTGTACTGGTTGCGTACAGGATGCTAATTTTTAAAACACGCCACTCGTGTACTGGTTGCGTACAGGATGCTCAATTTAAAACACGCCACTCGTGTACTGGTTGCGTACAGGATGCTCAATTTAAAACACGCCACTCGTGTACTGGTTGCGTACAGGATGCTCAATTTAAAACACGCCACTCGTGTACTGGTTGCGTACAGTACGCTCAATTTAAAACACGCCACTCGTGTAGTGGTTGCCTACAAGATGCACAATTATAACGCCACTCGTGTACTGGTTGCGTACAGGATGCTCAATTTAAAACACGCCACTCGTGTACTGGTTGCGTACAGGATGCTCAATTTAAAACACGCCACTCGTGTACTGGTTGCGTACAGGATGCTCAATTTAAAACACGCCACTCGTGTACTGGTTGCGTACAGTACGCTCAATTTAAAACACGCCACTCGTGTAGTGGTTGCCTACAAGATGCACAATTATAACGCCACTCGTGTACTGGTTGCGTACAGGATGCTCAATTTAAAACACGCCACTCGTGTACTGGTTGCGTACAGGATGCTCAATTTAAAACACGCCACTCGTGTACTGGTTGCGTACAGGATGCTCAATTTAAAACACGCCACTCGTGTACTGGTTGCGTACAGGATGCTCAATTTAAAACACGCCACTCGTGTACTGGTTGCGTACAGGATGCTAATTTTTAAAACACGCCACTCGTGTACTGGTTGCGTACAAGATGCTCAATTTAAAACACGCCACTCGTGTACTGGTTGCGTACAGGATGCTCAATTTAAAACACGCCACTCGTGTACTGGTTGCGTACAGGATGCTCAATTTAAAACACGCCACTCGTGTACTGGTTGCGTACAGGATGCTAATTTTTAAAACACGCCACTCGTGTACTGGTTGCGTACAGGATGCTCAATTTAAAACACGCCACTCGTGTACTGGTTGCGTACAGGATGCTCAATTTAAAACACGCCACTCGTGTACTGGTTGCGTACAGGATGCTCAATTTAAAACACGCCACTCGTGTACTGGTTGCGTACAGGATGCTCAATTTAAAACACGCCACTCGTGTACTGGTTGCGTACAGGATGCTAATTTTTAAAACACGCCACTCGTGTACTGGTTGCGTACAGGATGCTCAATTTAAAACACGCCACTCGTGTACTGGTTGCGTACAGGATGCTCAATTTAAAACACGCCACTCGTGTACTGGTTGCGTACAGGATGCTCAATTTAAAACACGCCACTCGTGTACTGGTTGCGTACAGGATGCTCAATTTAAAACACGCCACTCGTGTACTGGTTGCGTACAGGATGCTAATTTTTAAAACACGCCACTCGTGTACTGGTTGCGTACAGGATGCTCAATTTAAAACACGCCACTCGTGTACTGGTTGCGTACAGGATGCTCAATTTAAAACACGCCACTCGTGTACTGGTTGCGTACAGTACGCTCAATTTAAAACACGCCACTCGTGTAGTGGTTGCCTACAAGATGCACAATTATAACGCCACTCGTGTACTGGTTGCGTACAGGATGCTCAATTTAAAACACGCCACTCGTGTACTGGTTGCGTACAGGATGCTCAATTTAAAACACGCCACTCGTGTACTGGTTGCGTACAGGATGCTCAATTTAAAACACGCCACTCGTGTACTGGTTGCGTACAGGATGCTCAATTTAAAACACGCCACTCGTGTACTGGTTGCGTACAGGATGCTAATTTTTAAAACACGCCACTCGTGTACTGGTTGCGTACAGGATGCTCAATTTAAAACACGCCACTCGTGTACTGGTTGCGTACAGGATGCTCAATTTAAAACACGCCACTCGTGTACTGGTTGCGTACAGGATGCTCAATTTAAAACACGCCACTCGTGTACTGGTTGCGTACAGGATGCTAATTTTTAAAACACGCCACTCGTGTACTGGTTGCGTACAGGATGCTCAATTTAAAACACGCCACTCGTGTACTGGTTGCGTACAGGATGCTCAATTTAAAACACGCCACTCGTGTACTGGTTGCGTACAGGATGCTCAATTTAAAACACGCCACTCGTGTACTGGTTGCGTACAGGATGCTCAATTTAAAACACGCCACTCGTGTACTGGTTGCGTACAGGATGCTAATTTTTAAAACACGCCACTCGTGTACTGGTTGCGTACAGGATGCTCAATTTAAAACACGCCACTCGTGTACTGGTTGCGTACAGGATGCTCAATTTAAAACACGCCACTCGTGTACTGGTTGCGTACAGGATGCTCAATTTAAAACACGCCACTCGTGTACTGGTTGCGTACAGGATGCTCAATTTAAAACACGCCACTCGTGTACTGGTTGCGTACAGGATGCTAATTTTTAAAACACGCCACTCGTGTACTGGTTGCGTACAGGATGCTCAATTTAAAACACGCCACTCGTGTACTGGTTGCGTACAGGATGCTAATTTTTAAAACACGCCACTCGTGTACTGGTTGCGTACAGGATGCTCAATTTAAAACACGCCACTCGTGTACTGGTTGCGTACAGGATGCTCAATTTAAAACACGCCACTCGTGTACTGATTGCGTACAGGATGCTAATTTTTAAAACACGCCACTCGTGTACTGGTTGCGTACAGGATGCTAATTTTTAAAACACGCCACTCGTGTACTGGTTGCGTACAGGTGCTCTTAGAAATACTCAGTATCAGCCCGGAGTTTGCAATTGTGCTCGGTACGGCGATAGGCTCGCCTCCCATCACATTATGTGACCGTAATAAATGCGGCGGAAAGTGGGTGTACTGGTTACGCCTCTGCCTACCCTTCGGGGATTACAGGCGTGAGTGTATGTGTGTACTTCAATTATACCCGGAACTATGCGCCGAATGCTAACCGACACTAAGGCAGGCAGAAATAATATTAAAACTCACTTAGTGATTAATTAAATATTTTTTTAAAGATGGCGGGTGATCCAGATCTCAAGAAGAAGTTATTGTCTGGAAGAAGGGTGGAACTAGCCGAAGAATTAAGTGAGTATATCTATATTGTATAAAATCCCCCCATTTTTTTATCCACCCTTTTTATTTATCTCCATTTATTGAAGGTTGTCTGGCAGAGATCGTTTTTAGCGATAAGACCGCCTATTGTAACTTACTCTAGTTTTAAGGTTTCTTAGGGGATATTATTATGATGGTGTGCAATAAAGAGTTATCTATCTATCTAAGAATGAATGCTAAACAGCAGGCCGGCATGATTGTGTTGAGTAGCGAGGGATAGACTGTCTCTCGCTACTTGATACTCTATCTGGACGGCACTGCGCTTACCATCCGGTGCAGTGTGGTCACTTTGCCGCGCCAGAATAAAAAGAATACATAAAAATACATTATTAAGTTTCAGTGAATATTTTTTACTCTACTGTTCAGAATGCACCTAGGGTTTGGGCAAGACACTCTAGCGATGCTCTTTTAAAAACTGGTTTACAATAATGGTTTCTTTATTACACATTGACATAAAACTCATTTTACGGATTTTATTGTGGTGAAACGTCTGAACTAAAAAGTAAAAAATAAACTGCGATAAAATTTGTTATATTTAAATTCCATTTATACTACACAAAATAAAATACATTTAAAATAGCCACACTTCTGTTAGCCACGAGGATACACTTTCTTTATAACGTTTCATTTCAGAGCGAGTAAGACAAGTGCAAGAAAAACTAGAAGAATTCATAGAAGCACTGAACAAAGAGAAGTAGAGTTTGACACTTGTAGACTCAAAACTCTAGACACACTGAGGTTATAAATTAGAGAGATGGGAGGGGGCATAGGCAGTTTAGATAATTACTTGAATCAGCTTATCGTATATATATTGACGTATTTTGTCGGGGTCTAGAGTTGGGGTATGATGTTCTGAGTACTGACACTAGACCCTCGACCGCTTCTTCATCTTGCCCCATGGCGTAGTGTGAAGAAGCAGGCCGGCATGATTGTGTTGAGTAGCGTATAAATTGTCCCTCGCTACTCAATACTCTAATTGGATGGCTGTAAAATTATGTTTCGCCATTTTCTATCTTATATTGTACAACAAAGAGCACAATCTCTGTGTATGAAAAGTGACTTATCAATATGGAGCCACCGTAGCAAGTGTATCAAATCAAATCATTTTTTCGTAAATTAGTCCACTAGGGGCACTTTTTACATGTCATGATAATGTAAAAGTCTACCGGTGCTTTGGAAATGCCCACTGGTTTGAGAAGAAGCACCAAGAAACTCAGCCGTAGGTATTTTGTAATTTGTCATTACATTACAAAAATAATACACACATAAAATACATTTTGTTAATATCAAGTGCCAAAAGTTTGTTACTCAGCTCACTTCACTCCGTTTACAACTGCTACATTCATAGCTTAAAGCGACCAATTAGATCACACCACTACGCTAGCGCCATTGTGGTGGGTGTTTGAGTTATTTGCTTACACCGGGACACTTTTCTAATTTCCTCGGATCCTTCAATTTAATAAAATTAATTTCATAATTCTCTAGTTTTTATGTGATGTTTACAAAAAAAACAAATATGTTAATATTTATTGTCTCTATATAGCCCCAAGCTTTTATTTCTTAATTTATTTTAAAAAGTTATTTGACATTTAAGTAAGATTTGTGCGATAATCATTTGTATTTGATTAATATAAACTACGTGTGAATGAAATTAAAACATCATTTGTAAAATATAGAATGGTTTGAGTTAAATATTATGTAAATTGTTTGGCACACATATATTCCACATTTCTTATTTAAATTGTGCAATATAAGTTTGAAATGTAAAAAATGTATTTACTGATGTATTTGATCATTATACGCGAATCTATATGTTTCCAGAAGTTAGTCACTACTAGAGTCTATAGACTGAAGAATGTCGGAAGGTCTGAAGTGAATGAATAATTAACTTCAGGCCAAACGATTTGAATTGCACATATTCTATCATGACCTGCCAATATTGTCAGGGTCTATTTTCTGAGAACAGTTTATAACTCATTGAGTAATGAAGTCCTCTCTTGTTTTTTGGAAAAGGTTCCATACAAAACGTTTTTTGGCTTTTTATAAATCTGTTGAAAAAAATATTGTATTTGTCATGTTGTGTATTTTCTGATAATGGGGTGGCTCAATTTTTTTTATTAATTTAATCAAATATTTACATTACCTATTATCGAAAGAAGTTTATGAATCCGAACAAAAATAAGTAAATTAGACGCCATTCAAATCTGCTGGAAGGGGTAGTTGTCAAATGACAGAAAAAGGATGCATGATGTGTACTGTGACATCACAGTTCTCAGAATTCATATTACTGTGCCGTTGTGCGAGGGAGATGGCAATATGTTCCCAATATGCCACCGTTTTCAACCTTCATTAGTCAAACAATATAAAATAATTTAGTATGAGACATAAGTGATAAAATTATGATATGCACAGTATCGTCTAAAATTAAACATCTACCCCCTTAGAATGTTTAGCCTTCACCACTAAAAATACAGATAGTTATAAAATTTTAAACTTTGGTGACTGTACTAAGGTCTCGGGTTCGATCCCCGGGTCGGGTAAAGTGATATTGGGTTTTTCTATTTAGAAATACTTGGTATGGAATGGAATTGAGCCCAGTATGGCGATACGCTCGCCCCCTATCACTAGGGACCGTAATAAATGCGGTGAAAAATCTATGTACAGGTTAGACCTCTGCCTACACCTTACTACAGGCGGCAGTATATGTGTGTATAAAATTAAAATGTCTTTTAAAGACTCCCCGTGACACCCGCTCCCATCAGCGACACCTCTGGTACTCGTTGTATATTATATTTACTTCATTGTATATGGATTTATGTATAGGATTTTGTGTGTGGTCAGTGTAAATGTATTGATGGAATTAAATAAGGTATTTATTGTTTGTTAACAGACATAACTTCAACATATTTCACCTACATATTGCATCGGCTTAGTAACAATATGTTACAAACTTCGGTTTGGATATGCTTAAGTTACTTGTTAAAAAATGTATTGTGCCCAAGATATGGGGAATCCTGCATACCTAAGAATTCTTATACAAATATCAAAGGTGTGTAAAGTCTACCAACCCGCATCAGGTCAGCGTGGTAGACTAGGACCTAACCTAGGTTAGTAGAGACCCATGCCCAAAAGTGGGACAATATTTAATAAAGGGCTGGTATTATTTTATGATTTTCTAGAAGGTTAAATCTTTGCAGTAAAAAATAATTTGCGTATTAGGATACAGTAATTCTGTCGTGCGATGAAGTCACAACACTAATTTTCTATGTTAATAACATATTATGTCAGAGTCTAGTTGTGTGGGTTTGTATGACATTAAGAATGAATATTAAACAATAGATGACGGGCAATGATCCCATCTAATATGATCAACTCAAACTCATTGTTTTTATACTTATTTTAATTTACTTACACTTTTTATGTATAATAATGTAAGAAAGCAAAAAAGAGGGACATTAAAGGTGGATACCATGAGATCCACATAAATGATGGTTACCACTGCAGTGATCAACTTAATGATCACTGTCACACAACTCCCCATGTCAATGTACCACTGTCCAAGTAGTCTCAAATGTACAAGGACAACATAACCCTCTATGCTGAACTGCCACCAGACCAATAGTAATATAGGACGATATAAACTGCACAACACGTCCGTACGGTGGACAGTCCGAGAATGAACTGTGCTCTAGAACGCCCGAACGCTCTCTTTTATTGCAAACCTTTACTCCCACTCAATTGTAATTATCAATCTACCCACAGTTATTTATAGAGTACCCTCGATATCTCTAATAAAGAAATACACTATCAATATCTATTCCATAATATTTTCATACCCGAAATGTATGTTCTACCCACTGAGAGTAATAATAGAAGCACACATGAAATGGGCTTAGGTTAAATGTGATTTTTATTAACTTTTCTTTTTAACTGATTTCAATCATGAAGTCATAATTTTTAACCAAGTCACACGAAGTCTCATCAATATATTAACACTGGCCATGGTATTTATAATTTGTTGTTAATTTAACGGCTTGATCTAAGTTATCTTATAGTAAAAAATATTAAAGAGTTATTTTGTGTATTCATTTTGTTAAACAGGTACCTACATAAAATAAAATATATACATGATTTGATACTTTTAGAACACTGCTAAGTTATTATTGATTGCTTTAGGAAAACTAGAAAGTTAGATTTAATAAAGTTTAAAAACATGTAAGGGCTCTTCTGCCCTACTCCCTTTTTATCTTTCTTTATTACGTATCTAAACATATATGAAGCCTTTTCGACAACTCAAAATACAAAAGCAGTAGAGACAGTGTGTTATGATATATATGTTACATTATCTAAAACCTATAATCGAAAGAATTTTATGAATCCGAACAAAAATAAGGAAAATAGACGCCATCACATCAGTTGGAAGAGGTAATTGTTAAAATGACAGTAAAGGCATGCATGATATGAGCCGTGACGTCACCTCTCAGAATGGCCATTACCGTGCCGTTGTGTGAGGGAGATAGTGAGACGTTCCCACTACCCAACCATTTTTGCTCATACCAATATTTGAATTTACGCATATTTTTAAGTATTATCAAGTAGAAAGCATAAAAATAATTAAGGTTTTTCATATTGTCAATATTTCAAAACACTGCACAGGTGCAAAACTGGGAAGGCCCTTATTGTAACGGAACATAACAAGGTAAACTGTCAACGAGCTAAAAACTATAATGGTTTTTGGGAGAAACCCATATTGAATAAACAAACAGGAACTCAATCAGAATGTTAAAACGAACTTGTAACTGGCAGATTTTGCCTATAAAGTACTTGCCCATAAGTGAAAAAACCCGCCATAGTGGCCCACGCAAGTGTGTCGCGTCCCGGCATCAGCCAGTGTACATCCGGTTTTAGTCGGGGGTATAGAGTTGGGGGTACGATGTTTGGCCGTTATGCGGCTTTCTAAATACTCTGACACTAGACCCTCGACTGCTTCTTCACCTTCTTGCCCATGGCGTTGTGTGAAGAAGCAGGCCGGCATTATAGTGTTGAGTAGCGGGGGATACTTTGGCTCCTGAGATACAGCTAGCGCTAGTTCAGGAGCTTGGGAATGAACCATATGTAAAACATTTAATTTATGCAAATAAACAATTTTATCATTATTTTTTATAGATCGTCTCTCGCTACTCGATACTCTAATTAGACGGTACTACGCTTACCATCAGGGGCAGTGTGGTCACTTTGTCGTGCCAGGATAAAAAAAGAGCACAGATAAACACAAGGATTTCATGGATTTAAAAAGATTTTGTTCTTCTGGGGATTCAGGCCTATTTTGACAGCATTACCCATAATAAGTGCTGGGTTTGGACATTCCCTGTATGGGTAATGGGTTACATAGGACATTCCTTTATGTTGATTACTTTGTTTATCATTTTTTTATAACAGTTAATAACTATTAAAAGTTAATTTGTACCTAAAGCTGACCTCTGTAAGGTTAAACTAAAGTTCCTATTTGGTACTAATTTCTAAGAAAATGATTTATAAAAGAAACTTATTTACTTTGAAACATTCATAACAAATAATAATACTAATTTATTTATTCCATATTTTTTTTTACATGTGTAACGAGACGTTCGCGCATCTTGACCAAAGGGCTTATACCCCGACTCCCTTTTTCCTGTTACCCCGCCAACCCTTCCTCCCATTAGCCACCGCGTCAGTCTAGCGAGAGCAGTCCGGAGTGCGCGCATGCGCAACTATCCGCCGACCCCGCGACTCGCGCGCTCCTCATCGTTACGTATCCGACATTGTATTCTTATATCGTAGTAAACTGTTGTTTATACGAAACGTGGTTTAATTAAACTCCCTTAAACTTATGACCGACCCGAAGAGGACAGTTATCCATGCTTAAAACTTATATAAACATAAATAAGGAGTACAAGCTATTGCTTTGTACTTGTATTGTCTATTGACAGTGTTTGTTGTTGAACTTCAGTGTGCAAAATAAGATTTAACTTGTTTTATGGACACAGAATGCTCACAATCACAATTGAACTCTTATTACTAGTAAATCCTGTGTGCGTACGCGTGCCTAATAGGTTATTGTTACTGTATAAGATTGATATTTGTGTGTGTGTGAACCAAAAGTTTACTATTAATTAAGAAAATTCTCTATTTCAGCACAGCTTTTTGTAAATAGTCATTCCATTACTACAATTTTAAGATTTAAGGGATATATATTACAGCTTTTATTTACTAAGTTGTATATACGACTACCGATTTTACTGAAATTGCGTTTTCGCGAGAGTAGTACGTACTCAACTTTCAGACATCCTATACGCGACGTTTTAGCAACAAGTTGTTATCGAAGTGTAGAGAACAGAGAAGTGTTTGCTATAACTGTATGGAGCACGTATAACTGTCTCACTGAGAGAACTTTACAGTCAGTATATAAAAGAGATGTCGGAAATTTATGAGGTCTAAGCGTCATGACTTTTAAGACATCTCTTTGAGCGCGTTCCAAAGCTAAGAAGACAGTTTTTCCCGCACTTTTTTTTTAGTTAATTACACAAAATCTTTTTTTTACATTCCTTGTTTTGCCCCTATATCCTTAATTTGAAATAAATATTGTGAACTCATTTTCCAAGCAATTTTGATTCTGTTTTCACAAAAGAGTTTCATTTGCGTATTTTATTCGGTTGCATATCGAATAACAAA
The DNA here is from genome assembly GCA_905220505.1 of Laothoe populi. Taxonomy (NCBI): domain Eukaryota; kingdom Metazoa; phylum Arthropoda; class Insecta; order Lepidoptera; family Sphingidae; genus Laothoe; species Laothoe populi. The sequence goes on from HG992173.1 coordinate 11,868,473, forward strand.
TTAAACACATGAAACCTACCATATTGATTAACATAACGTAAAAAATGTTAATTGTAAAATGTGGAATTAAAATATTGCTGGCTACTGCGAGTTGTGAATCCTCTACCTTAGCTCAATAAGAGTGAATTAAAATGTAAACTTTCTTCTACGTCACGGATCACGCTTTTAGGAAAAGGCACTTGTCTAGTGAGATGTTATAGTGTATAATAAAAGTAATATGTCAGAGTATTCTACTTTGGATGGAATTTGCATAAAATCGACACTAAGTACTAAGGAATAAAACGATCTCAAATTGAATAAACTGTTTTATATTGCACACAAAAATATCCATTTGCCGCCAAAACATATTTTTTTTATATCAAAACAAAGTTTTTCAACAGGGCTGCCAGCGTTTATCACAAATCCATTATTCGATAATTAAGTACTATGTTAACGTTTTTATTTAAAAAATGAAAAGTTTATTTTAAAATACACATCAAATAAAATTCATATAAAAATTTCTTACTCAGTTTTCAGTACTGGTATAGTGCACTTGTTACATCTATTCGACCTTGCAAAATATCTATTTTCATTTGCAGTCTGATTTGCTCATGCCATTTGAATGTGATGATATTACCTAGTTATAAAAATAAGGTGCGATGTATTTTGTTTAAATTAGAGTGAATTTTCATTCAAAGGTAAGCTTTGATAATTTACTTTATATTTCTTATATTAGGTAGGTGTTTTATTGGACACTTGTAAACGAACCGGTTCGAGATTTATGAATTCTGATATTTTTATGAATTTACTTTTACGTGGATTATTCTATTTCGTAACTCAAGTCAAAGAGCAGTTCCTTAGGTTATTTCACATACTGATTCACTACTGAAAAGATAATATTAAGAATAATATTCTGTAATATTATGTTTATAAATAAACTCTCATACAGCTGCTTTGCACCATTAATATCGGTGAACTAATTTCAGCGTAATATACTAGGTGACGCGTATATCCCAAAATGTCCATGCAGCATCTTTGGAAGAATCTAGAACTCCCATAGTTAATCCAGTTATTTCTGTCCTTGATTCTGTCCCAGGATATGGTGTGCATCTATAAAATGAATCTATACCCTTATCGAGCACGAATTGCAATATTTGCTATGTGATTTCCGGAAACGAAAATTTAAACAAAATCTTTCACTGCCTTATTTGGAACTTGAATACAGAACCTCGTAATCCTCTTCCGTAAACCTCAGAAATCAGCCTAAGTTAAAGAGGCAAAATCAAAACAATGAGACGAGAACAGATAATTATATCGTAGTCATATTAGTAAAAATCCCGAGATTAATCTCTAACCACATAGTTTGATATCTATTAAGAAAGAAAGAAAAACTTAAAATATATATTTGTGTTTACGGAAAAAAACTATTTTTCGTAAACTAAAAATAAAAGTACTTATTGAAAATTCTCATGGTTTTTTTTTATAATGACGTGAATATAGTAACTCAAATACTTACTTTATATTATTCCTCTTCAATAATAATTGGGGCAGTTTTTATATAATTTGTTCTTGTTTCCAGATGTTGTCCTGTATACCGATCAATTTGTCGGGAGCGAACTTAGGACTTCGACATCGTCAGCTGAATGCGTTAGTCACAGAAGCACACGAACGAAGAGTATCATTTAAGGAGATAAAAGATCTACCAGAAAATACTCCTGTAGACAGACTCTTCAAGATAGAACTAGCGTCTAAGTTGAGAGACGTAGATTACATCTTACAGAACATCAAGGATGAAGACATGTTATACGTCAGCAGAGCCTTGAAAGCCAAGTGGCTTTTAGAGGAAAAATATCAGGATATCATTAATCCTAAATATTTGAAGAAAATCTATATCCATACATGGTAACTACAGCTATCAGTAAATTAAAAAATTGGCTATATTTATATTTGAAAGATTCTCAAAGATGTGAAGATTTTTATAAATTTTATTCAGAAGTTAATTTTGGTTATGCGATGAAATTTCTAGGTCATTGTAGCGTCGACTTTATAATGTCAGAGGCGCCAAAGCTATTAGAAAAGCTTTCACCTCACTATTTCAAAATTCTTTATGAAAAGTGTCCGCAACTAGCGAAAGTTTATTTTGATAGCATACTAAATAGTTATGAACTAAAAAATAAGTTTCTTGACAAGCAACGCGAATTCTATAACAGTTTGAAAGTAGTCTTGAAGTTAGATGCAAATATATTTTTCGAAATCACCGAAAAATATTTCAGTCACAAGTATAGTCGTTCTCTTACAAAATACATAATGGTGAACCACAAAGATAGATTTGATAAGAAGCCTGAGCTATACGCGGGAATGTTATTCAACATGCAAGCTCTAGCTGAGTGTTTGACATCGGAGGAGTCCAAAGATCTTGTTCTCAAACTGGCGCGTGCATCGTTTATCAGTTATACAATGGACTACAAGTTTGTTGAACCACTTATTAAGAGGCTACCATTAAACGAGAGAGCAGCTTTCAAGAAACTTATTTTTGTAGAAAAGGCAATCGGCGAACGAATCGACACCTGGCCATACGAAAAACCTTGTTTACCAACTGGAACAGACTATGCAGTTCACGTTTTTAAAGACCGAGAATATCCCCGCTATGTTTATGTATATCAAAAAAAATATCCTAAAAGAATTATTAAAAAAAAAGGTAAGCGAGTACCAAGAAATCACGAGATGGAGGAGTGTATGGTGTATGAGGAAAAAAGTACAAAGTATCGTACAGTTCTTGATGAACTATTTGATAAATATCGCTTTTTCAGTTTTGAACGTACTTTGTTCGAACTGCGCAGAAGAATTAAAGAGGAAAGTTCGTCACAGAACCGACAGTACATGTTACTGGTACTTGTGAGCAAAAGCGGAGGGCAAACTGGCCTAGTCGCATCACTATTGCAATTACTGGAACAGCATTGTAACGAACCAGTGAACGTGAGAGCCACTGTGGTTAGGAGCTTGGTGAAGCGAGCCGCTGTATGGCGCCTGCCACCAGACTCTTGGCAGGCAATGTTGAAATTTGCGCAAGGACTTGGATTAGATGGTGGCACCCCAGAGGCTGATTGTCACGAAGGATTGCACGCAGTCGTCATAAGAAACTTACTTGAGAAAGGCACGTGTGCCCTTGAGATAAGAGACGCTTTCCTAAAAGAGTTCTCTCTTCTAGACGAATATTCGACCAATAGTGACGAGCGTAAAATAATACGAGAAAAACTTCCGAATCTGCTCTTGGCTGCTGCTGACGACGAGTCGAGTCCTACGAGAAAGGCAGAGCTTCTCACTTCTGTTCTTGAACTACTTCAGACATACAATGCTGACATCGAAAGCTCTCTCCTGATACCAGCCGTGGCTGCTCTAGTAAAGCTAGATTCATCTGTTGCAGAGGACCTTCTGCTGCGTCTTTACAAAGCAAAAATCGCTCGCCGGACTCTTTTTCAAGAAAACTTTCCATTAATTCAAACAGACGCTTCCTACTTAAACGCACTGCGGCATGATATTTCAATACTCAATGTATCAGAGTTTGTGGATTTGGTAGAAAAAAATGAAATTCATCCAGAACAGTTCTTACGCAAGATGTCTACATATTTTGCTGAATGTTCCGGTTTGATGGAAAGTTATCAAACTGAAATGAGGGGACGTTTACTAACTAACCCATCTGTCGGAAAGTCTATAGCCAGGCCGTTAGGCTTGCTGGGTGGCGCTTGTCTCGATTACCTCGAGTCACTTGATGTCACGAATAAGGCTGTAGCGAGCTTGGCAGCCGCGATCCGAGCTAACATGCACGCCGGAAGACCGAAACTAGACATCAACGGGAAGGTATTGTCAACCATTGGAGCCAAAGCTGTCGCTAATAAAGTCCTTATTTGTCCAAAAGTAGAAGCAGATAAGTATGTCCGCGATTTGCTGACTTGGAAACGAACAGTAAGAGTGGCTCTCGTGTTAGCGGAGAGATTAGCGAAGGAGAGTGAGGCATACGTCGCCGCTGCCACATTACGACCCACGGTTACAGTCAAAGCTGCTATAAAATATCTCCGCCGTCGAGCTGACTTCGATCCACGCGTGTGGGAACTTTTCCAGAAAATTATAAATAATTTTGATCTATATTCAGATAAATATTCACATGTACGTAAGTGTATGGCCAAATTGGATAGAATACCTTTAAAGATCAAACCGGAGTACTGCGCAATACTTTTCAGGGTTTTGAAAAAAGATAACTATCACGACGCAATGAGTATCTTAAGCTATATAGAGGACTTACTATACGGAATCAAAGAAGATTTCCTTGAGAGCATTCTTTTAGATTTTCTAAACTGTGGTGGAAATAATGACACAGTTACTAACATGTATATCAGAATTTTGGTAAAAAGTTTATTACTTTGTAAATCCGAAGAGATACAGAAACAACGCTTTAAAACTCTTGGCGTCCCTTTTTTAGAATATTTAACGTCTGCTCAGATTAAACTAGGTAAATATTTTATAGATCTTTTTAAAAAAGTTTTATTTACTTTACAATATAACAGAGCATTCTTTGATGGAACGTACATCTCACCAATGCCAGTATTAGAAAATATTATTTCGTGGATGCGACAATCCTTACCGATTGAATCAAATTTCAACATATATGTACGTATACACCTTACTACGCTGTATTTAAAATCCATAAGACACAGCATAAAATCTGATCCAGATATATTTAACAACGAAGGAAGGAGGTTAACCGTCGGCATATCGGTGGTAGGCTATAATTTTGGCAAAAAAATTGCACGGGAAATAAAACAGCTAATGGAAAGTTACTTTGAATCGGTTGTTGAGTTGTATCCAACCGGCATCAGATGTTATTTTGATGATTATTTTCTGGTAGATCCGACAAAGTATATATTTATCAAGGCGGTAGTGCAAGGAATGATGGAAGGCAGCGTGGGCGATGAAGTCAGGGCCGCTTTATATTTACTACAAGTGTACAGGGACAGCTTCAATCCGAAGGATACACAAGAATTGACCGACTTAATGAACAATATTGACAACGAAAATTTTAAATACTTTTTATTCGCTGATTAATCCATTATATGACTAAAATTGTTACTTAAAAGGATTAGGTATTTAAAATTTTTCTGCTTGATTGTGTATTCTGAAGGTTTCCTAATGATTGTTACCTTACTTGGGTATTTTGTTAAATATATATTGTTTAAACATCGATACTTTTTAAATAAAGATTATTACGGATTTTATTTGGAATTATTTTCATTTTTTTTTGTATAATCGGCTGTAGCCTCTCGTATGTATGTACGGTAGTAGTAATTCATATTTTATCATAACTTATTTCTGTCGTTATTTCAACTTATCAACAGTCTGTATAGGTACATATAAAATGCTGTTATTAAACTTTCTTTAAGACACATAAATAGATATTATATAGCTTATGTAAGCGGTTTCGCTCGCGTGGTAGTTATTTATGAAAAAAAATCTACGGAGACATTTTAAGCGATTCCACCTTTCTATATTATGCTAACCCATAGGAAGCATGTATTTTTCCAAGATAAAAAATAACATATATATCATTCTGTAATCCCTAAACTACCACTATGCAAATAATCATGTCGATCCCTTGCTCTGTGAAAAAAAACTATCCCGCGGGAACCGTAAATTTTTCGGGATAAAAAGTAGCCTTTGTAATTCACGGACCCCTGAGCTACTACTATGCAAAAAATTATCTCGCTTCCTTGCTCTGTAAAAAATACAAACCTATTCAGTGGGAGCCATACAATTTTTAATTTTTTTTGGATAAAAAGTAGCCTATGGGCTATTTCAGACTACAATCTATATCTGTGCTAAATTTTAACCAGATCCGTTCAGCGTTCTGGCGTTTGAGTAACAAACATGCATCCAGACATTCGCATTTATAAAATTTATTAGATAGTATTATTAATAAACCCCCAATAAAAGGGTTCACAACTTTTAAATGGGTGAATTGATTTTCAGGTAACTTACAGTTTTGTAATGTAGACGTCATGCCCTTTTATTTGATACCCCACTATATTTGAAAATAATCGATTGTTCTTCCCCACTTCCACCCCCAATTCCCATGCGCCGGGTTTTAAAAATAGATAAAAACAATCTCTGTGGCGCAGTTGGCGAGTAGCCAGCTGTGAAATGAGAGGCCGTGGGTTCGATTCCCACACCGGGACAGATGTTTGTGTGACAGACAGATATTTGTGTCCGGGATCTGGGTGTTGTGAGACCGAAAGTCTCTCGTAGTCCCCGATACCCACAACACAAGACTCGTAAGTTAGTGTGGAATCGGGGCTATGTGTCACACGACTGTTGGGTGCTATTTACTATTTATGATTATTTTGGTTACCTACTCTTAAGTTATTTTATTATCTTTGAAGCAGGATGTATATCGTGTCAAAATTTGAGGTCAATCGATGCAAACCTTTTTGAGTTTTTGAAGCATTCACAAACCAACATAAAAAAATTATATATAGATAAATAACTAAGTTAGTAGAAACTAGTTTTTTGTGCTGGTATTATGAACCTATTCAGTGTTGTCACTTTGCAGTGAATTACCCGAATGTCGGGATTGTACACGATGTTCCTGAAGTGTCCAGATGGTACGCAAAGTTTCCATATAGGTTACGCAAGTGTGACTATTTGAAAATTATTATTAATTATTCATTATTAAAATAATTACCTCATGATTTGGAAAATGTGAATATAACATTTTAATTCATCAGTTTTAATTAATAATTCACTACTCTCGTCTAGATGTAACTAACCTAACCTAACAGAGACAGGGGCGTGTAAAAAATAAAATAAAAATCTTTATTGATCACGTTGGCTTATAAAAGGCACTTATGACAGGTCAAAACACTGATGGAAATTCACCATACGGAAAAATAATAATGTCTAACGTCATGGGAACTTAGAAACCACCATCAAGGGCTGGTAGGCAAGGTAGCAAGGAGGACGGAACTGGAAAGGGAGAAAAAAAGGAGACCACAAAAAGGAAGGAAATAATTGATTGATTGTCATATATATCTTTTTTTTCTGTCATAGTAATTTTACAGACATATTTTATTAATATATGAATCAATGCATATATAGCACCACTAAAATATAAAGCTTGATAATAAAAATAAAAGAAAAAAATAATAATTGTGGGTGCATAGTTGCATTAAACCCACATTTACAATTACCATTTATTGGTATATATATACCTACGTTAAGACAATTACATAACTCTTTTTTTTTTTATCAACGGCATACACTTATAAATCGATCGGTCGTCTTAAAATGTAAATGTGAGTAACGTATCATATAGCGACCCCTCCGCCACCCGGACAAAAGATAACACCACCAAACTCGGGCCGGGGTAGTAGACACCACGAAAGGAACCACTTGTGGCTCCGCAAGCCAGTACGCGTGGTTTTGGTATGGAAGGGAGAGGATGGGATAAGATCAAACAATTCTTCAGAGCATTCGCCATGATACAGACGGTAGAACACGCTAAGCGAGGAAATATCCCTAGGCAGCTGTAGCGGCTCCAGGCTGTTACTCACGTCTGCATCATTCACAGTGCGGATGGCCCGCCGCTGCAACCCATCCAAGGCATCGAGAAGGTACCTTGCGGAACCGTCCCAGAGGTGCGAGCAGTATTCGATTCCCGGCCGCACCTGCGCTTTATATAAGCGGTAGAGCTGACCAGGCGTGATAAACCGCCGCACCCTGTTCAGGATTCCGACCCTGCGTGAAGTGGCGGATATTACGCCCTCGATGTGACTCCTTGGATTAAGATCGCAGCGGATATCCATACCAAGGACACTAAGGTCGTTCCGCATTGCGAGTGGAACACCCTGCTGAACGGGGATGGGAGAGAACGGAGACTTCTTGCACGAGAAAGCGCACACGTGGGTTTTCTTGGCATTAAACTCAACCCGATTCCTGGTACCCCATGATGAGATGAGATCCAAGGTCTGGTTGAGCTCAACGACAAGATCCTCGCGTCTCCTCTCAGTATCCGCCCGGCAACCAGGAAACTTGCTGCAATAACGCCCATGAACCGTGCTGTCGTCTGCATAGCAATGAATGTTGCCACGCGACAACATATCATTGATATGCAGAAGAAACAAGGTGGGCGAAATCACAGAACCTTGTGGTACTCCGGCATTTACTGACATGAGCTGCGAAGCGTGTCCATCAACGAGGACACGCATTCTACGCTCATGCAGAAAGCCGGAAATCCACTTGCACAGGTTGTCGGGCAGACCGTATGCCGGGAGCTTGGAGAGAAGGCCACGATGCCAGACCCTATCAAACGCCTGGGCTATGTCGAAATAAATATAAACCTTTTGTGAATAATTCAAATAAAGATAAAAAAGTAATCTAAAAACCTAGTCCTAACCTCTGTTGCTCGATCGAACAGAAAGACGCTTAGCTTACGTTATTTTAGAAAATGTATTACATTTATCGGTACTAATTACTTTATTAATAATCACCGATAAATGTGATTAATTTCTTACTTTTACCTTGTTACGTTGTAACAAGATAATACATAAAAATAAAAAATGTTAAAATAATTACAAACATAAAGACAAAATAATTAAGTTGTTACTACGGAGCGAAACCACGCGAAATGATCTAGCAATAGCGTATAGAACCAATCAGGGTAATCCTTCTGTCTGAAACACGAATCCCCACTAAAAAATATCAATTATCACGCACACAAGGAAAAAACCCTTCCTTTAAATACAAGGCGCGGGACACAAAACGAGAGTTGATTCCAAAACGCACGGGAAACAGGTCGGCTGATAAGTAAATACCACCATTTAAAATAAAGTAGTAAAATCAGTGCTGAATCATCATCCCCCTTGGAATCTGGGGGACCACCGTACGGGTTGCAGCTGGGAGGTACCAACTCCCGTACCGTCCAACACTGACTCGACTACGGCTCCGAGCCGGGAAGGAGTGCGACCGCGGCAGAACATAGTCGCCGACCTCTGCTGACCTCTGCGCCCGGCACGCCGCTGCATCGCGAGCCACGCGGCGCCCCCGGTCCCTACCGCGCCGGCAGACATTGGAGCGTAGTTAAGTCCCCAGCGCACATTGCCCGTCGACCATCACCAAACGGAACTTTCTCTGTGCCGAGAGCTCACGCCCTGAGCGGTTCTCCTCTACCTCAGTAATTGTTTTTTTTTAATAAAAGTATTTTTTCTGTTCTTCGGTAACTTGTTTTTTTTTTGTGCCCCGCCGTCAGGCGGACCGTAACAAAATATTGTTACGTTGTAACAAGATAATACATAAAAATAAAAAATGTTAAAATAATTACAAACATAAAGACAAAATAATTAAGTTGTTACTACGGAGCGAAACCACGCGAAATGATCTAGCAATAGCGTATAGAACCAATCAGGGTAATCCTTCTGTCTGAAACACGAATCCCCACTAAAAAATATCAATTATCACGCACACAAGGAAAAAACCCTTCCTTTAAATACAAGGCGCGGGACACAAAACGAGAGTTGATTCCAAAACGCACGGGAAACAGGTCGGCTGATAAGTAAATACCACCATTTAAAATAAAGTAGTAAAATCAGTGCTGAATCATCATCCCCCTTGGAATCTGGGGGACCACCGTACGGGTTGCAGCTGGGAGCTACCAACTCCCGTACCGTCCAACACTGACTCGACTACGGCTCCGAGCCGGGAAGGAGTGCGACCGCGGCAGAACATAGTCGCCGACCTCTGCTGACCTCTGCGCCCGGCACGCCGCTGCATCGCGAGCCACGCGGCGCCCCCGGTCCCTACCGCGCCGGCAGACATTGGAGCGTAGTTAAGTCCCCAGCGCACATTGCCCGTCGACCATCACCAAACGGAACTTTCTCTGTGCCGAGAGCTCACGCCCTGAGCGGTTCTCCTCTACCTCAGTAATTGTTTTTTTTTAATAAAAGTATTTTTTCTGTTCTTCGGTAACTTGTTTTTTTTTTGTGCCCCGCCGTCAGGCGGACCGTAACAAAATATTGTTACGTTGTAACAAGATAATACATAAAAATAAAAAATGTTAAAATAATTACAAACATAAAGACAAAATAATTAAGTTGTTACTACGGAGCGAAACCACGCGAAATGATCTAGCAATAGCGTATAGAACCAATCAGGGTAATCCTTCTGTCTGAAACACGAATCCCCACTAAAAAATATCAATTATCACGCACACAAGGAAAAAACCCTTCCTTTAAATACAAGGCGCGGGACACAAAACGAGAGTTGATTCCAAAACGCACGGGAAACAGGTCGGCTGATAAGTAAATACCACCATTTAAAATAAAGTAGTAAAATCAGTGCTGAATCATCATCCCCCTTGGAATCTGGGGGACCACCGTACGGGTTGCAGCTGGGAGCTACCAACTCCCGTACCGTCCAACACTGACTCGACTACGGCTCCGAGCCGGGAAGGAGTGCGACCGCGGCAGAACATAGTCGCCGACCTCTGCTGACCTCTGCGCCCGGCACGCCGCTGCATCGCGAGCCACGCGGCGCCCCCGGTCCCTACCGCGCCGGCAGACATTGGAGCGTAGTTAAGTCCCCAGCGCACATTGCCCGTCGACCATCACCAAACGGAACTTTCTCTGTGCCGAGAGCTCACGCCCTGAGCGGTTCTCCTCTACCTCAGTAATTGTTTTTTTTTAATAAAAGTATTTTTTCTGTTCTTCGGTAACTTGTTTTTTTTTTGTGCCCCGCCGTCAGGCGGACCGTAACAAAATGGCGCTCAACTATTAAAAGCAAGCACAGAGAAGTTTTCGTTTGGTACTATTGTGGTGTCGGTATTTTTTTTCTCAACCAGGTGGTAAGCCTAGGCGGACGAGGCTGAACGGGGAGGCACCACCGACCCGTTTTCTCTTTATAGAGGAACGGGTAGCCGAAATTTTGTCTTCTGGTTCCGCAGGGTAATCAAATACCATCTATGGTTACCCACACACATACGCGTGAACTGCAAGTGGCATAACATCATAATTTTATTTTTTCTCATAACATTGCATTCTGATTTTTGTGCATTGACATGTTTCTTGTTTAGCAATCGTTTTTGCATTTATGTATGTGCGTAGTTAAACATTTCCTTTCAGAGATTTTTTTTTGTTTAGTGCATTTCTGCATTGATATTTTTTTGTTGCAATCATTATTGTTTTGCAAATTTTATTTAATACTCTGAAAAGATAATGATAGTAACGTACATTATTTTACATCGTACTTAATATTTTTTAACATTGCCACTTTCGTGTCACATTTCGTCGCGTATTGTAAAATTTTTTTTAACTTCGAATATTTTTTTTCGATTAATTTTTTTTCGGACTTAAAAAAAAATTTTTTTTAACCTTTAAAATTCGAATAATTTTTTTTTTCTTCGGAATTTTTTTTTTAACATCGGTTAAAATTTCTTTTTATCTTCGACTTAGCTGACCAATAAAATTAGATTGATCATTTCGGTTCGTTCTTATCGGTTCGTGGGTTCGATTCTTTCGGTTCGGTTCGTTTCTTTTCGGTTCATTTCGTTTCATTTCTTTTCGGTTCCTTTCGGTTCTTTTCGGTTCGTGGGTTCGATTCTTTCGGTTCGGTTCATAACAAGTAATTTTTTTTATATTCAAAAATGGACCGTACCATTAAATATATACATCTAACTAAACCGGAGCTTAGGTATGAAGTAGCCATACGCGGTTTAGAACCTGAAAATAGGGTTGACGATTTTAGGATACCAATAGATAGTCACACCGGCATTTCTAGCGTACGGTGGGAAAACTTATACCATGCGGGTCACATCATATTATAGATGTAGACCCAAGTGACCGAGTGCTCTCACCGTGCGATGAATGTACGGATTTTATCGGAATTTTACCGGGATTTTATCGGAATTTTCCCGGAATTTCTCGGATTCTCTCCTTCGTAAAGATTTTTTTTTGGTGTGTTGTCACACTTTTATAGTTATCACGTGAATTATACACGATGGATAACCTCATCAATTTTGTCCTGTTTCATAGGAATTTTTTTTTTAGGATTGTTAAACAATTCTATAATATGTTAACATTCGTTTATTATCCGTTCTTTAGCGAGTTAAATAAGCCTACACGAATTTTTTGTGTGTATTGACTTCTATATAGGTCTACACACATTTTATTGTTTTGCGTTTTGCAAAATTTTAGCGGAGTATGACAGTTTCTTGGTATAGGTCTACTCGTCTGCTGTTTTTTCTTCTCTCCGTTACAGCGGGTCGTGACTGTAACAAATTCGCTAAAGAATAGACATACTCGCAATGTCGTTTAGCTATTTTATTTAGCTTGATCAAATGATCGTTTATTCATCGAAGTCATTACCGTTAACAGTTCAATTCAGGTTTCCTTGATTCATAGTGTTCGGAAAATGGAATATTTTTTTTTTTCGTCTACAATTATTACAAATTAAAAATTGTTACGTTTTGGTCTCTGTCCACATTGTCTTTGATGAATTAAAATAAGCCTACACGATTTTTTTGTGTGTATTGACTTCCTTATAGGTCTACACACGTTTTTGTTTTTGCGTTTTGCAAAATTTTAGCGGAGCATGACAGTTTCTTGGTATAGGTCTGCTCGTCTGCTGTTTTTCGTTACAGCGGGTCGTGACTGTAACAAATTCATCAAAGACCAATGTATTTCACAGTGCCGATTCGTCAGAATGTTCACGTTGCAGTATTCTTCTTCTAAGACGCTCCTTGTCATGCAGTACTGTTCTCGAGTCCAATTCGTTAATAGAATTGTACTCTAGTTATACGGAAGTCTGTTGATTTTAAATTTCACCAGACAACTATGAAAGGTCGGATGCTAGGTCGCATGGTAGGTATTTGTTAGTGGAAGTATGAATGTGAGACAGTACTGGGCGGTTCTAGCGATACTTAGGCGCTTACCGCAGCGGATTTTACTACGTAAAATCCTTTCTCTGGGAGAGGGGGTATTGTTACGTTGTAACAAGATAATACATAAAAATAAAAAATGTTAAAATAATTACAAACATAAAGACAAAATAATTAAGTTGTTACTACGGAGCGAAACCACGCGAAATGATCTAGCAATAGCGTATAGAACCAATCAGGGTAATCCTTCTGTCTGAAACACGAATCCCCACTAAAAAATATCAATTATCACGCACACAAGGAAAAAACCCTTCCTTTAAATACAAGGCGCGGGACACAAAACGAGAGTTGATTCCAAAACGCACGGGAAACAGGTCGGCTGATAAGTAAATACCACCATTTAAAATAAAGTAGTAAAATCAGTGCTGAATCATCATCCCCCTTGGAATCTGGGGGACCACCGTACGGGTTGCAGCTGGGAGGTACCAACTCCCGTACCGTCCAACACTGACTCGACTACGGCTCCGAGCCGGGAAGGAGTGCGACCGCGGCAGAACATAGTCGCCGACCTCTGCTGACCTCTGCGCCCGGCACGCCGCTGCATCGCGAGCCACGCGGCGCCCCCGGTCCCTACCGCGCCGGCAGACATTGGAGCGTAGTTAAGTCCCCAGCGCACATTGCCCGTCGACCATCACCAAACGGAACTTTCTCTGTGCCGAGAGCTCACGCCCTGAGCGGTTCTCCTCTACCTCAGTAATTGTTTTTTTTTAATAAAAGTATTTTTTCTGTTCTTCGGTAACTTGTTTTTTTTTTGTGCCCCGCCGTCAGGCGGACCGTAACCAAATTCCTTTCAGTAATTATTAATAATGATAGACAATTATTAATAACTTTCAGTCGTGCCAAAAATACTAGCAACACTCGCCGCTCCCACATGCAATTTTCAACCCCAACATTATGGCAACAAAATCGACTTTTGCCTGCACCTTACTGACTTACTTATTACCTTTTCCAAACGCCGCTGTCCTTGTGATTTGTGAGAGGTTAATACACTTACCGTGACATTTACAGATGATGGAAACGCTGTAATAATACAGATAAATAAGGAAATCGTGGAAATCTGTTATATTTGGAGACCTGATTTCAGGGGAATCAGAAGCTGTTAAGGTTTTATTTGTAAAGCAATTCTGTGTTTTGCAGTTACCACGGACAGGTCTACCATTTGGTTTGGTTTGGGTTAAAAGACAATTTGTGTAGGTTGTAAAATCCGGCATATTCTCCAATTTATACCAACTCATTATGTGATCTGTGTGAAGATAGAAGAACTTCTTCTGGCAGTTTTCGTTAATACCGTATCTTCCTAATAACAGAGACGTTTAAATGTATTGTTTTATTTAACCAAATAAATAAAAAGTAACATGTTATACATACCTAAAAGCACGCACTATTTCCATATCTAATACAACAAACTAATTCTTATAAAACTTCCACCCACAAAAGGAATAGTATTTGTTTGAAATATAGTCATAGTAAAATTCTAAACTTATTATGTTAAAAATCAGAAATCCAACCACGTGATTTCTTTAAGTCTGGGTATTAAAATTTACGATGCTTACCCATTTTATAATTATCTACAAGATGAGGCAAGTTTTTGTTGCCTAAAATGCTAAAATGAGTGAACTTTATTTATCCCCTGAGGTCAAACCTAAATTTTCCCCTAAATTGTACACTGTCCCGCGCTATGGTAGTAAAAGCTATAATAAATTAGGAGTTTATTATTTTGGTCAGGCAGCCCTGTTACAAGGTCAGAGTTATTTTCATTGCGTCCAGAAGTGCGTCTGTATGTGATAAATTTTATTAATATACACTGTTTTTTCGTTGAATTGTTATAGAATAATGAGCTGCATAGATCAAGAAACTTATATGAGGTGTATAAACAAGTAGCATAAAAATGACGTATCAGGTGAAGGTAAGTTTATAGACAAGTATTTATATTAGGCTGTGACTCAGTGAAGCAATAACAAAAATGCCATGCTCAGGAAAAACAAACTCTGATGCGTTTTTAATGTTTTTATAATGTGAACGACACTAGCTTGATTATAAAATAAGATATTGAAACTATTTTTTTAATTTCGGAATTAGATTTTGATTAATTAAAATTTAGCGTAGGTTTTTTTTTTCTGGCACGGCAAAGTGACCACACCGCCCTGATGGTAAGCGCAGTGCCGTTCAGTTAGAGTACCAAGTAGCGAGAGACAATCTATCCCCCGCTACTCAACATAATCATGCCGGCCTGCTTCTTCACACTACGCCATGGGCAAGAACGTGAAAAAGTGGTCGAGGGTCTAGTGTCACAGTTTTTTTTATCCTGGCACAGCAGTGACCTCATTGCACGTGATGGTAAGTGCAGTGCCGTCCAGTTAGAGTATCAAGTAGCGAGAGACAATTTATCCCGCGCTACTCAACACAATTATGCCGCGGTGCTGTGTAGCTTCTTCACACTACGCCTAAAGGATCCAGGATCATAGGAAGGAGGGAGCACGGTAGCTGGCAAACTGTTCCACAGCTTGATGATAAAAAAAAAATAGGAATTTGCGAACCTCTTGGTTCGGGACGGGGTAGTAGACACCACGAAGCTGTGGCTCCGCAAGCCAGTACGCGTGGTTCTGGTGTGGAAGGGAGAGGATGGGATTAGATCAATCGTTCCGAGCATTCGCCAGACGATTCGTACAGATACAGGTAGCACAGGCTAAGCGAGGAAATTTCCCTACGCAGCTGTAGCGGCTCCAGGCTGTTACTCACGTGTGCATCATTCATAATGCGGATGGCCCGCCGCTGTAACCCATCCAAGGCATCGAGAAGGTATTTTGCGTAACCGTCCCGGAGGTGCGAGCAGTATTCCATTCCCGGCCGCACCTGCGCTTTTTATAAGCGGTAGAGCTGACCGGGCGTGAAAAACAGCCCTCGATGTGACTCCTTGGATTAAGATCGCAGCGGATATCCATACCTAGGACACTAAAGTCATTCCGCATTGCGAGTCGAACAGTGAAGAACAGGGATGGAACGGACTCAGAAGGCCGTAACACGGCCAATCATCGTACCCCAACTCTAGACCCCCGACAAAAACCGGATGTACACTGCCTGATCTCGGAACGCGACACACTTGCGTGTGCCACTATGGCGGGTTTTACACCCTGTGTACGGTGGTCGCTATCCGGGTGGATTTGAATATCCTAATAGGTTAGTAGGAAGTAGGATAATGCTGGTGCATTATCCTACTTCCTACTAATATTATAAATGCGAAAGTTTAGATGGATGGATAGATGTTTGTTACTCAATCACGCTACAACGGCTGGACGGATCTGGCTGACATTTGGCACACAGATAGATTATAGTGTGGAATAGCACATAGGCTACTTATTATCCTGGAAAAATGTACAGTTCCCGTGGGATAGTTTAGTTTTTCACAGAGCAAGGGATCGGCATAATTTTTTGCATAGTGGTAGTTTAGGGATCAGCAAATTACATATACCACTTTTTATCCCGGAAAAATGCACGCATCCTATGGGATAGCAAAATATAGAAAGGTGTAACAGCTTAAGATGCCTCCATGGATTGTATACCTTTCCTTCCAAATATAATCTCCACGCGGGCGGAGCCGAGAGCAACATCTAGTATTCTATATATTATTAGCAGGTACTATCATGTATTCATGTAAGCTAATACAGTATTATTCTTTAAAAAGGTATTAGACTATAATAAACTGTTAAGTATTGTCTAAAGCAACTGTATTTTATCTCTTATATAATTCCTTCACAGATGTCACCCTGCACGCCAATTACATTGTCGGGAGAGGCCTTAGGACTTCGGCATCGTCAGCTGAATGCGTTAGTCACAGAAGCACACGAACGAAGAGTATCATTTACGGAGATAAAAGATCTACCAGAAAATACTCCTCTAGACAGACTCTTCAAGATAGAACTAGCGTCTAAGTTGAGAGACGTAGATTACATCTTACAGAACATCAAGGATGAAGACATGTTATACGTCAGCAGAGCCTTGAAAGCCAAGTGGCTTTTAGAGGAAAAATATCAGGACATAATTAATCCTAAATATTTAGAACAGAATCTATATCCATACATGGTAACTACAGCTATCAGTAAATTAAAAAATTGGCTATATTTATATTTGAAAAATTCTCAAAGATGTGAAGATTTTTATACATTTTATTCAGATGTTAACTTTGGTTATGCGATGAAATTTCTAGGTCATTGTAGCGTCGACTTTATAATGTCAGAGGCGCCGAAAATATTAGAAAAGCTTTCACCTCACTATTTCAAAATTCTTTGTGAAAAGTGTCCACAACTAGCGAAAGTTTATTTTGATAGTATACTAAATAATGATGAACTAAAAATAAAGTTTCTTGACAAGCAACATGAATTCTATAACAGTTTGAAAGTGGTCTTGAAGTTAGATGCAAATGTATTTTTCGAAATCACCGAAAAATATTTCAGTCACAAGTATAGTCGTTCTCTTACAAAATACATAATGGTGAACCACAAAGATAGATTTGATAAGAAGCCTGAGCTATACGCGGGAATGTTGTTCAACATGCAAGCTCTAGCTGAGTGTTTGACCTCGGAGGAGTCCAAAGATCTTGTTCTCAAATTGGCGCGTGCATCCTATATCAGTTATACAGTGGACTACAAGTTTGTTGAACCACTTATTAAGAGGATACCTGTGAACGACAGAGCGGCTTTCAAAAAACGCATTTTTGTGGAAAAAGCAGTAGGCGAGTTGGTCGAAGCGTGGCCCTACGAAACGCCTTCAATGCCGATAAGAAACTGCTACGATAACCACGTATTTCGAGATCCTGAACACATCGACCCCGACCCCGACTTCAGGTGCATGTTAAGGAAAAGAAAATATGCAAGTTACCGATGCGAATCCGATTATTGTCAAATTGCATGTCGTACATACCTCGATAAACTCTTCGATATATACCGCTTCTTTAGTTTCGAGCGTACATTGTTTGAACTTAGCAGAAAAATAAAGGAAGATAGTTCATCACAGAACCGACAGTACATGTTACTGGTACTGGTGAGCAAAAGTGGGGGGCAACCAGGGCTGGTCGCATCAGTTTTGCAATTACTGGAACAGCATTCTAACGAAGCAGCAAACGTAAGAGCCACTGTGGTTAGGAGCTTGGTGAAGCGAGCCGCTGTATGGCGCCTGCCACCAGACTCTTGGGAAGCAATGTTGAAGTTTGCGCAGGGACTCGGATTAGATGGCGGCACCCCAGAGACTGATTGTCGCGAAGGATTGCACGCAGTCGTCATAAGAAACTTACTTGAGAAGGGCACGTGTGCCCCTGAGATAAGAGACGCTTTCCTAAAAGAGTTCTCTCTTCTGGATGAATATTCCACAAATAGTGACGAGCGTAAAGTAATACGAGAAAAACTGCCGGAGCTACTCATGGCTGCAGCTGACGCTGAATCGAATCCAACTAGACAAGCTGAGCTACTTACTTCACTTCTCGAAATGCTTCAAAAGTACAAAGTAGACGTTACGTGCTCTCGGTTGATACCGGCTGTGGCTGCTCTAGTGAAACGTGACTCATCTGCAGCAGAAGGCATTCTGAAACGTTTGTATAACGCTAAAATCGCTCGCCGAACCCTTTTTCGAGAAAACTTTCCATTTATTCAAACCGACGCTTCCTACTTAAACGCACTGCGGCATGACACATCAGTACTCAATGTATCCGAGTTTGTGGATTTGGTAGAAAAAAATGAAATTCATCCAGAACAGTTCTTACGCAAGATGTCTACATATTTTGCTGAATGTTCCGGTTTGATGGAAAGTTATCAAACTGAAATGAGGGGACGTGTACTAACTAACCCATCTGTCGGAAAGTCTATAGCCAGGCCGTTAGGCTTGCTGGGTGGCGCTTGTCTCGATTACCTCGAGTCACTTGATGTCACGAATAAGGCTGTAGAGCGCTTGGCAGCCGCGATCCGAGCTAACATGCACGCGGGAAGACCGAAACTAGACATCAACGGGAAGGTATTATCAACCATTGGAGCCAAAGCTGTCGCTAATAAAGTCCTTATTTGTCCAAAAGTAGAAGCAGATAAGTATGTCCGCGATTTGCTGACTTGGAAACGAACAGTTGGAGTTGCTCTTGTATTAGCTGAAAGAACAGGGAATGCGGCCGAGGCATATGCCACCGCTGCCACTATAAAACCTACAGCTACACTCAAAGCTTCTTTGAAGTATATCCGGCGGCGACCTGATATTGATTCACACGTGTGGATAGCTTTTAAGCAATTAACTAACAATATTGATTTATGTACAGAAAAACGCGTGCATTTACGCAAAGATATGAAAAATTTGAAAAACATACCCTCGTCAATCAAACCGGAATATTGTACGATACTGTTTAAGGCTTTGAAAAAAGATTACTACTTCGACGCAATGAGCATCCTAGGAAACATTGAGAACTTGATTAATGATATAAACGAGGATTTCCTTGAGAACCTTTTGCTAGAATTTCTGCAAGAGTTTGATCCAGACAAATGCAAAGAAAGAAATAAACCATATAACAATTTGTATTTAAGAATATTTGTAAAATTTTTGTTATTTAGCAAATCAGAAGATACACAGAAAAAAAGATTTAATACACTTGGCGAACCACTCCTAAAGACTTTAGAGCTGTATCTCGAAAAGTCTGAAAAAGATTTTATGGGCATGCTTTCAGAGATTCTATCCACTTTGCAGTTTAATAAAGTATTCTTCGACAACACATACATCTCACCTTTGCCTGTTTTAGAAAATATAGTAACTTGGATGCGGAAATGCTTACCAATCGAATTACATTTCAATACATACGTACGTATACATCTAACCATTCTGTATATGAAATCTATAAGACTCGGAATAAAGTCACAGCCAGATATATTCAACAATGAAAAGAGAAAATTGAATGCAGGTATATCCGTAGTCGGCCATATATTTGGTAGAAAAATAGCTAAAGAAATAAAGCAACTAATGGAAAGTTATTTTGTGTCAGCTGTCGAATTGTATCGGGCGGGCATGGAACATTATTTTCGTGATTATTTTCAATATGATGTAACGAAGTTTGAGTTTCTGAAAGCAGTGATTCAGGGGATACTGGAAGGCAGTACGGGGGAAGAGGTTAGGATAGCTCTATATTTATTACAATCTGAGTACCATAACTACAATCTCGAAGACAAGAAGGAATTACTCGACGACATGAATAAAATAGTTGATGATAAATTTAAATACTTTTTCTATGTTGAGTTATCGGAACTTCGCATATAAAACAATATTTTATAATAAGAATAATACTATTTATTTATTTTATGTATCAAGTTAAACTGTTAATCTAGTTACCTCATTTACATGCGCTTGGTTATTAATCTTGTAATATGTTTTTATAATAAAAGTTACTAAAAAAATTAGTCTTGTTTTGTATGGTGGAACACGCTGTTCTACGACAATGCCTCGATGACAATCTGGATTGATGTACGAGCTAATTACACAATCACAGATATCAAAGTATTGAGAGATTAGGTTATCAAAGGATGTGCAATGGGGAACCGAAGACCACTTTGTGACGATTGGAATAATCTGGTACTCCTTTTATAGTTTAACCTACAAAATTAAATATAAATAGAGCCTTTATGTTCTGTTTTTGCTGAACTCCTAAAATCAATCAAAACAGCATGTAGCATTAAATGTCAATATGTAGTAGCTATTATTTTTAAAGGCGAAATATTTTAAAGCCTTTGATGATGAATGTTTCTCAAACAAGTTACAGATAATTTCTGATATATAAAACTTGTGTTAGTAAACAATAAATTAACTGTAAAGAGATTGAAATATTGGTTTACATTTGTTAGTAAGTAAAATTTTTCTTCAGACTCTGGTCATAAATGATTTTCTCCCATCTCGATTCTTCTAATGTCCTAGGTATGAATATATCTTAATCACTTCACGCAGGGTCGATATCTTGAACAGGATGCGGTGGTTTATTACTCTACCGCTTATATAAAGCGCAGGTTCGTGGGGAATGGAATACTCGCACCTCTGGGACGGTTCCGCTATAGGTATTTAGCGCCTTGATGCCTTGGATGGGTTACAGCGGCTGGCCATGCGCATGTAAATGATGCAGACGTGAGTCTAGAGCCGCTACCGCAGTGAAGGGCTTTTTCCGCACTTAGCGTATTCTATAGCGTCTGTATCATGGGGAATGCTTAAAAAAATTGTTTAATCTCATCCCACCCTCTCCCTTCCACACCAGAACGACGCGTACTGGTTTGTAGAGCCACTGCTTCGTCGTGTCCACTGTCTACTACCTCGTTCCAGACCAAAAGGTTCGCTAAATCGTATTTTTGCCGCACCGTCAACAAGCTGAGGAACAGTTTGCCAGCTACCGTGTTCCCTCCTTCCTATGATTCTGGGTCCTTTAGGCAGACCTTTGGACGCCACTGCGCTTCAGCTGCAGTGTGGTCATTTTGCCATGGCAGAATAAAAAAAATGATCTACTGACTCCAATAAGGTGATGTTGGAGAAGCCGTTTAGAGTCCCCACTGATAATTTGAAATAACAATAGAATAACGAATATCGCAAAAAATGCCGCTTAAATCAACTAGCCCAACCGTCAATATCATGCAACATATTATATTATAAGAAAATAATGTACTCGTTTTTGTAAAACAATTCCTTTGCTAAACTTGAAACAAAAAACAAACGTCCATATTTAAACTGTCAAGGAAAAAAAAAATGGCGGGAATGTGATGTGATGTTGTATTGTGATTAATAAGTGAAAAAAATATTTCAGACATGGCTTAGGCCTTTAAATTATGACTATTACAGACGTGGCTTCGGCCTTTATATTGTGACTATAAGAAACATGGCTTCGGCTTCTTGAATTGTGTTTATTTCAGACATGGCTCCGGCCTTTAGAATGAGAAAAATATCGGCCATGGCTTCCCCCTTTTGAATGGATGAAGACTGCAGACATGGCTTCGGCCTTTTGTTTAAGTTAAAAACAGAGAAGAAGACTTTAATTCTGGCTCAGATTTGGAAAAAATAACGACAGACATGGCTGCATGGTGGAGAACCTTTGCCTTCTCTTTTATAGAGTAAATAAATTAAAAAAAATTACTGTCAAGTGTCATTGTCATTTATCAAAATATTGTCAGTCACAGTTGAAACTTAAATATTAGTCTTTAAAATATAAAAACGTTAAGTTACCACCGTTGCTAAGCATATAAGATGCAGGGCGAAGTGAAAATCACATTACCCGCGTTGAAATACTTAACAGGTGAAACGGAACACGTTTGCAGGTTATGTTTTGCTTCCACCGAAGACTCGGAGATTTCAATAGTAGACACAACCCGGCTCCAGAGACCGTACATTGATGATACTGTCACGTTTGCAGACATGTTCGAGGAGTTAGGGGTGGGTATTTATCCGTAGAAAACATTTGTAGAATAATTTATAAAGGCTGTTTCCATTTTTTACGTTGTCCTTTATTATAGGTAACCTCAGAACTAGAACTTCCTCAAGTGTTGTGTTCAAACTGTGCATCAATGACAATGAGCTCATACTTATTCCGCAAACTTTGCCAGCATGCTAACGAGCAGTGGAACGAAGTGATAAATAAGTTTGATAAAACACTGGACCAATCTGATACAATTGGACCCAATATACAAACAGTATACCTAATGATACATAATAAAGAAAATTTTATGTTCACAAGCAAGAAAAGTCATACTTTAAAAAGTAAGAGGACAGTATTAGCAAAGATAAAAGACATACTAAAAAGTAGAGAGAGTTATGTTAAAGTTAGACAAAGATCTTCGAATATTATATGTGAAGAATGTGGGGAGAGATTTAAGTCAAACTGCCATTTAGTCAAACATATGAGAGTCCACAGTAACACAAGGTATCCATGCAAACAATGCACCAAAGTATTTGCATCACAACTCCAAGTAGAAGACCATGCTGAAAGAGTGCACTATCCAAAGAGAATTCAATGCCCAAAGTGTTCTAAAATGTTTAGCACAGATAAAATGCTCAAGTACCATGACAAACTTCACCATGTTGCAGCCATATGTAAACTGTGCTTCATACAGTTTCCATCAAAGAAGGACTTGAGAGCTCATTTAGACAAACATGACATAAATAAGTGTCCTCGTTGTGATAAGTCATTTCTCAATAAACATACATTCAAATTCCATTTGAAAATATGTGGCAAATCTGATGAACGACAACCTAATTTCTTTTGTGATATATGCAATAAAGGATATGCTCGGAAGAATGGTTTACGGACACATTTAAAGACTGATCATGGGTTTGGTAATGTGCTGTCTTGTAACTGGTGTGGTAAGAAATTCGATGCAATCAGCAGATTGAAAAATCACATAGTCAAACACACCAAAGAACGTAATTATCACTGTGAGCATTGTGGTAATAAATTTGTGACTCAAGCTGCATTAGTTTATCACATAAGACTACATACAGGTGAAAGACCTTTTCCCTGTGACATGTGTGGAGAGAGCTTCCTTTCTGCATCACGAAGAATGGAGCATAAAAGACGGAAGCACTTTGGACCTACGAAAGAATGCCCAGTTTGTCATGTGAAGTTTGTAACTGGACATCAGCTACGAAAGCATGTACAAAGACATTACAATCCCCATAGTAAACTGTTTGTCCCAGAAGCAAATATGTTGCCATCAAATGATATAGCAGTGGCAAATATAAAAGAACAGGACTATTCAAAAATAGCTAATTTATTAACATTGTAGATAACATATTGTGTTATATGGATAAATTGTACAGTATATAATATAATTCAAATAAAATACATTGTTTTAATATACATTTATTTATGTATACTGTATTATAGTGGTATAGCCACTGTGTAGACATACTTGTCTACAGCATGAATGGGCTGGCATTACCACAAAAAGGGTAGTACCACAAAAAACCAACATAAAGTGACAGTTTACTGTCGCGTTTCGTATGGTAAGTGAGATATCCTAATCCCTATTCCTGTCCTTTAAGGCCGACGCGCATACATGACACTTTCAGTATTGTGGATGTTCATGGGCGGTGGAGATCACTTAACATCAGGTGGCCCACTGGCTCGTTTGTCTACTGTGCTATAAAAAAAAGTCCTGTAATAGCAGTTATAATTTATGGAATATTTCAACCATAATTGAGGCTGTCAGTGCAAAAGTGGCCTAACCCTCAATTTTTCATAATCTGACCTATGTACTACAAATGATTTTAAATGTGCGAAAATTTAATGTAAAACCGGCCTACCTCTAGTTTCAAAAATTGCCAATATGATGACAACAAGATGGCATTGCAAAAATTGCATTTATGTACATTGATTTAAAATTCATGGATATACAAACCCCATTATTTTCATACTCATTGTCTCAAGCTTAAGCCACTTTTGCGCTGACGGCCTCAATTTAACTATTTTTAGTCTTTCAAAATAATATATAAGTTCATCATGCTGATTCAGCAATAGTTAGACATTTCAATAACAAATAGTCACAATAGTTATGTTTCATTCACTGGTTATATTATATTAACTATGAAAAATACTCAGCCATTCACTATTATTAAAATAGTAGGATCTGAGAATAGATCACTCTCTTCTGATTTCTTCAAAGTTATGGTGTCATAAGTTGGTATCATAAAATAGGTATAGGATTGGTCACTGATATAATATGTAACATGACATAATGAACCTTTTAATTTCGTCCAATAGTTTTCAAGTAATGTGCTTACAGATACAAAAAATAGAAATCAAAATTATATTTAAACCATAGCTTATACTTATCAGTAATTATTATTGAGCATACCCAAATAATGCACAGAGCACAGCAATGTACCATCATAACACTAAATATGATTACTTATCGCCATCTTTTATTTTCAACAGCTTTCTTTTTCATTCCAATTCCTTTGTGTTAAAATACTTTGTTGGAATTCATTGTCAGCTTTATTAATATTTCAGGCACTTTCATTACATCTTAAAAAGTACATGATTATATGCAGGGAGATAATATTTAAAAAGAGACTAAATAATGTTAATTGATATCTGAATTGATGAAAAATCACATAATACAAACATATACATATATACACTCACGCCTGTAATCCCCTAAGCGGTAGGCAGAGGTGTAACAAGTACACCCACTTTTCGCCGAATTTATTTTATCGCCATACCGGGCACAAATTTCAGACTCCAGGCTAATACTAAGAATTCTAAATAGAAAATCCCAATATGACTTTACCCGACCCGGGTATCGAACCCGAGATCTCAGTACTGCAGTTGTAACGCTTGCGCAATTACAATTACGCCACTGAGGCAAAGATACAAACATGTGATAAAAAAATGTTTAAAAATGAATTAGATTTGTATTTTTCATATATGTACAAATTATTGATATAGTTTATGATAAGAAAAGCAATTATAATGGTCATTCTGAAATCCGTACAGTCACATTATGTTTCCCTGAGACATTTGGTTGTACCAGACATCTTCCGGCATATAATTTGTTGGAAGGGTCATGATGTTTTTTCATGTGCTGCCTTAAGAATGATGGTGTGACAAACTTCCTAGAACAAATCTCACACATTAAAGTCGGTCCGACGTGTTTAAACTTTATATGCTCTGCTCTAGCTGATGAATTAACAAATCTTTCACTACAAAGATTGCAGCTGAATGGCCTCTCCCCTGTGTGCCTCCTGGTATGATAAATAAGAGCCTCTTTTGAAACAAATCTCCTAAAACATATCTCACATTCAAAGTTCTTTTCTCCAGTATGTTTAATCATATGGATTTTTAAGTAGCTTGGTGCTGTGAACTGCTTCTTGCAATGTGGACATACATGAGGCTTTGCATTACCATGCACAAACCTATTATGTACTCTCAGACCACCCGGGGTACTGTATCCCTTATCACACTTATCACAAAAATGGGTCTTTATAAATTTACTCCGCATGGGATGTGGATCCAACGTGCCATCAAGACATTGCTTCTTATGACGCAAATAAAACTCTTTTGTAGTGTATGTTTTCCCACATTTCGGACATTCATATTTGATTTGGTGTCTTTGTTCATGAATTTGTAGCTTTTCTAATGTTCTAAATGGTTTTCCACAATCTTTGCATACAAATGAACAGTGACTTTGTTTCTGATGCTGTTTTAGACTGCTTTCTGTACACCTAAATTCATGGCAGTCGGGGCATTGGTAAACCACATCACTGGATGCATGATCCTCTAGTTCAGCTTCACTCTGGACCGTTTCAAAACACTTTACGCATGACAAGATGTTGTGTACAGATTTATTGTGAACTTTTATATCATCCAAGTTGTTGAACATTTCATTGCATTGAAAGCATTGTATGTTCTTTATTCTTGGTATGTCTGGTTTAATTTCCCTCTCATCTTTTACTAAGATAAGTTTGGACTCTTCTTCACTTACCACTATGTAAAGGCTCTCACCTCCTTCCAAACTGTCAACATTAACATTCAATGAATCTACCAAATTGTCAAGTACTTTGTTCAGTAGAGTGGTAGAATTTTCACATTTTTGTAAGAATTTAGCAGTCTGAAGTGTTTTATCAGCACAGGACATGCACACAGCATCAATTCCAATAATTTCATTGCAAATCTGAAAGATAACAATATTCATTCTGATGATCAGGCACAAAAAAAGACTAAATATCAAATAACTACTGTCGGAGATTCTGTATGCTGTTAAAAATGATTTATTTAAATGATATATGTAGCGAATCTCATTTACTTGTAGCGAAGATAGATATAACAGAGATAGATATACGAGTTTACCGATTCAAAATTCAAGAAACAATAAAAAAATAATTGATGTCTGCGTAATAATACAAAATGGAATAATATTCACCTCGTCGCCAAATATTTTGCTGAGCAGTTCAGAGAGGCTATCAAAAGAACTATTCTCACAATCGACAGCAAGCGAATCTTCAAACCTAACATAAGCTTCTTGAATTTCTTTTAGACATAACCTGCAATGTTTGTAGTGGTTTTCATTAACAATATTATGCACAAGATAATTTAATTCGGTTTCTTCAAGCATTTTGTAAACCGAACTTTTAATTTGTTGAAATCACAGAAATATTAGAAACTCCGCGCGCTTTTATAATTTTTTCGTTCAACAACGTAATCGTATAATTCAAGTAAGGACATTTGACGCCATAAAAGATGGCGGATCGGTAGGAACTTGAAATGAAGCCTAGGTTTTATTGCTAACTGTGTAGACGATTATATAGATAACATTTATGTACATATTAAGAGCTACAATCGTTGTAAAACTTAGTGCATGAAAAACATAGATATTATAGTTATTGGAAAACTGTGTTATTTTATTGAAATGGTATTTTGTATGGCCGTTGCCCGTTCTTCAAAGTCAAAACTGTTTAAAGATCAAAGTCATTTTTAATATTCAAGAAATTAGAAGATTTCATAACAAACTCTATTTTTCACACATACACTCACGCCTGTAATCCTCGAAGGGGTAGGCAGAGGTGTAACTAGTACGACCACTTTTCGCCAAATTTCGGTCCCATAATGTGATAGGGGGCGAGCCTATCGCCATACCGGGCACATGTTCCAGACTCCGGGCTAATATTGATAATTTCTAGATAGAAAAACCCAATATCACTTTACCCGACCCGGGGATCGAACCCGAGACCTAAGCACAGCAATCGTAACGCATGCGCAATTACAACTGCGCCACCGAGGCAGTCAAGTCTATTTTTCACCTACCAAAGTATTTATTTATTTATTTATTAACTCTTTATTGTACACTTAAGATTTAAAAATAAAGAAAGATTATATTTTTATATTATAGTACAAATGGCGGTCTTATCGCTCTAGGCAATTTCTTCCAGACAACCATGGGATGGATATAAGAAAAGGAGAAAGAGAGGGCAGTCTATAGAATAAAGGATTAAAGGCACCAATAAATATAAATAAACAAAAATATTTTTAAATAAATATATATTTATACATACATATACACTCTTACATACACATATATAAACACATATGATAAATAAATAATTACACATAATATATATAAATATATATATATAGACAATTCCATAGATAAATAAATATATGTAGAAAAAAAAACTATAGATAACTAATAGGTTCAATTAAAGGAATTAATACTTAGGGTGTATCAGTTGAGAGAGAAAGGTAGTGTTGTTTGACCATTCTTTTGAACGATGCCAGTGTTTGAGCCTGTCTCACCACAACTGGAAGTGTGTTCCACAATCGAACAGCTTCTACTGAGAACGACTTGTCCATGAATGTTGTGGTGTGCACGGGCATCCTCAACTTCAGATTCTCCGACGACCTCAAGGACAAAGTACAACATTTATGGCCTTTAATAGATTCTCCGACCACTTTCATTTTCTAATCTTTATATTTCCTATATTCTACAATAATTTATGATATTATAAAAGTGAAAGTAAGTCTGTCTGACACGTTTTCACGGCTAAAGCACTGAATCAATTTTGGTGCAAATTGTTAAGAAAAAATTAATAAAGAATTAATTATTTTAATTTGTTTTTTTTTGTTTTTGTTAAGAGAGAAGAGAAGGGAACCTTTAACCCCGAGAATGGACATGGAAAGATACTATTTTTTTAAATCAACCCATAAAGGGGATGGGGATAGGGGATGAAAGTTTGTGTAGAAATTCAGAAATTGAACATTACGTTAATGACCCTATAAATAATTAAATAAATTTAGTATATCATTGGGATACTTATTTAATCAAACTTTTAGGGGGCTCACCCCCGTTCCAGTAGGGGAAGGAAATATATCACTGAACTAATAAATTCTGTATAAATATATGAACTCTGAGAATAGACATAATAATCTAATTATTCTGATCACCCTACTAGTGGGTGAAATAGGTAATAAAAATTAGTCATATCTTTTTAGGGATGCTTGAATTTTAAATCGATTTCTAGATCGGTGTGTAAATACGTAGAATGTTCCAGTGTTAAAACTGAAAAAGTGGCTACAATTCTGTTTTTCTCACTAATTTCTAACCATAAAAATACATTATATTAAATATTTTGACTGAAACGAACAGATGAACAAAATAATTTCCCTTTCGGTTTTAAACGGGTAGAGCCGCGAGCAAAAGCCAGTTAGTTGTAACTTGTAGTCTGTGGTCATTGTGGACAACTAAAACCAAACGTAGTGATTATACTTAGAGTATGTAACTAAACGATTCTAACAAAGTGCTCAGTGGATTGTACTTGTTACTTGTTCAGTAGTATTATAATGCTCTTTGCTCGTATAGTTGTATTCGCATAATGCTAGGCAGTGTGATCGAATGACTGTGTCCTTTGTACGGAAAATAAAAGGAAACTGAGAATTTGTTTGTAAACAGAAAAATAGAGATTGTTCTCTATTTTTGGAAATTATTCATTAGTATGGGTACCATTAAGCTCGTATTGGACAAAATTTTACACGATAGATATGATTTTTGCTGTGTATGTTTCAAGGCCATTGGTGAAGCGGAAAAATGTTACAATATTCGAGACGAAATTATGTTCTGTCAGAGAAACTCACAAAATCTTTTTGAAATTCTTTCTTCTGTCGTAGGATATAAAGTGAGTAATTATAGTTCATAATTTGTTTCTAATTACATGAATTAAATGGCTTCATGAAATCCGATTTCCGCAATCTTTCTTTGTAGATTTTCTATCTACTGTTTTCAAATGAATATAAGTTGCAATTATTTTTATTTCAGATATTGAACAACCTAACAGACTTCGTTATGGTTTGCAAGACATGTACTAAAACAGCAATACAAACATACAAATTTATCATGGAATGCAGAGAAAAATCATTACAGCTACGTCTAGCCATAAAATCAATTTATGATTATTTTGAAAATACAGAGAAACTAAATATGAGTAACACTCTTTTTGCCTGTTTAGACGCAGAACATGTAATTAGAAGTTATAGTATTATTAGAGATATAAATATTCCTCCTTTTGAGACATTTAATATATTACAAACATTGCCTAAAATTGAAGAAAATGCTATAAATGAAGTTGAGCAAGAAAATGAACTTGATTTACTAAAGGAAAATAATAAGGAATGTAATGATGCAGTCGAAGTTATTGATATAAATAAATTGACACTATTGAAGTGCAAAATATGTTATAATACATATTCGAGAGCGTCAAACTTGAAGAAACATCACGACACTGTGCATGCGCCGAAAGTGTACAAATGTTCTTCATGTCCCAAAAGTTTTGGTTCAGAGATGCTTCTAAAAACCCACAAGAACCACCGCCATAGTGCTCCTGTTTGTTGTACTGAATGCGGCAAAGTATATAGCAACGTCTATTGTTTGCAAGTTCATGAAAAAAGACATAAAATGAGTTATATTTGCCAACATTGTGGCAAAGTTTATAAAACGAAACACATATTCCAAAATCATATAGACAAATGTCACCGTGGTGTTTTAAAAAATACTGTAAACTTTACATGCAATGACTGTGGCAAGACATATTCTCAAAAATCAGCTATACGAGTGCATATTCAGTTAGAACACGGTAATGGCAAGTTCCTTGAATGTCATTGGTGTAAAAAGAAGTTTAGTTCTGACAGTAGATTGAAACAACATATAATTACACATACTAAGGAGAAGCGATACAGTTGCGAGATATGTCATGGACGGTTTTCTACTAAGATGTCTCTATTATACCACACCCGGATCCACACTGGCGAGAGACCATACCAATGCCAACACTGTGATACGAGTTTCTTATCTGCATCTCGTAGGATGACACATACCAAGCAATATCACATGCCTGGGATACAAGAGTGTGATGTATGCCATAAAAAATTTAAATTACGGACCTATTTGTTACGTCATAGACACAGACATTTCGATCCTAATAGCAAATTGTACAATTCAACGAAACTATAGTTTGAAAAAGGAGTACTATAGCATTTTAAAAATTTGGAAAGTTGATTATTTTGTATGTACGAGTAACTGAATTAAAATGAATATAACATATACATACTACTTTATATTACAGTTGTATTATTGTTACTATATCACTTATGAAATGTAAAAAAAAACATGTCAGCGATAATATAACATTTTATTCTCTTGGTTTACAATTTTGACCATAAGTACTATTATAGTGTGGAGAAATACCAATGTTAATTAAAAATAATTTAGATGAGGACCATGGCTTTGGTCTAACAAATACAAATTAATTCATATATTTCAGATAATTTAGTCCAATAAATAAATAATACAATAATTATAGCATATTCAAGAAATTATTCTAGGTTCAACACCCAACATCTTTTTATTGGCAAATAATCTTTCCACAACTTTTCCGAATATTCGGCTTGCGTCTTCCATCACCCCTGACAAGGAGAATGTGAATTGAGGGGCTGAAAATATATTGATGATTAAACATTGCTCCGATCATAATCTTATTTAATAAGTATACTAAGCACCTACACCTACCTTCTTCTACTGTTTGCCGCTTCACTCTAATAGTTGTCCCTTTTGATTCATTTATCATAATCTGTTTCAAAAAATTATTGATAATTCTAACCGTTTTATATAAGACATATATTCTACCGATAGACACGATTTTTCCATATTCGTAAATAAAGATCGCTGATAGTAGTAAGATAATTTGAAGTTTTAACCATAGGTATAGTTCGACGATAGATAAATGGTCTTACCGTTAATAGTATCAAACAGACATAACAGCGTTCCAACATTGTTATAATGTCTAATAATTTTTCATTAGCTTTTACGTAGAATTTTATTTTTGAAGTAATAATAGCATCAATTTGACAATCCAAATAAATGAAAATGAAATTTTTTGGTTAAATTTCCCGCTTTTAAATGCGTTTAATTGATGCAACTTGTTTCTAGATTTCCAATACGATGTGCGCGTTACTCGCTCGACATGATGTTTAGTCAGTATTATCTGACTTTTATTTTATCAACCAAATTGAAAAAAAAATTGTAATTATTATCCTCCGCAGTTGATATAAAATAAACGAAATAAAACGCTAAGATGTATTTCCTGTATGTCACTCATAGATGGAGCTATATTAGTAATGCTGTTTGCTGATTGGCTTAAATGGTGACAGGCATCTCTTTCTTTCGACAGCAAATAAAATGGCCGAAATTCATTGTCGTACGACGGACGTCTTGGAATATATGCGTTATGTCGTGTGTTAACTGCCGTAAATAAACATTGTCGTACAAGTGTCGTGACCCGTGCAGTGCCTAGTGCTAGTGCATGTTGTGTTCGTGTAAGTGTTTACATCGTGAAACCACATTTATCCAAAAAGGTGTTTTGTGTGTGTTTGTGTGCCTTGTTTTCACCAATAACTTCGTTCTGACATCTGTTTTGGATTTATGTACACTTGAATACGGTAAGTTAGCTCATTAAATACATGTTTAGAAGTAGAAAAGTACGTGATTAGTTTTAATTCGGTGAAGCGTGTAAATAGTTCTTTATTTCGTAAAGTTTTGACAAGATTCTGTCTCTATCGGCTATACGTTTATCGTGTTAGCATGAAAGGGACGGTAGAATAATGTTGGGTATAAGTTCACTCCCTATTCCTTCGAAAGTGTGCCGCGTATTATTGTTTTGGTGGTGCCCTATTACGAAATTACTGTTTTGTAGAATAGCTCCGCTGGTAAATGGTAACTTCGGGAGGCAATTAGTGTCTGACCGTATAAGTGGTGACATAATTCTGCGTAGGTTGGCCGTGTTGCGTATGCGTCGGGACATTTTCGCGTATTTTGAGAATATTTTTATATTTTTGCAAATGGACGCCCGTGGTTCGGACATGTGCGCTGCAGTAATGCTGTAGACATGCATTAATGAACTAGATCTGGCTAGACAGACAGATGTGGCAGATATGACGATCTGTTCACGTGCTACATTGCACTACAGTTATTTTGTGTCCTACATTGTTCTTTGTCATAATATGAATTTAAATTCTACAGTATAGATTAGTTGGAATTACTACATTATTCGAAACGCCAACCATAAATAAGTCAGTATCCATAAAGTTTAGTGATAACACTTGATATGCAAGTCATAACAACTTATCACTAGTACATGAAATATCTACTTTAGAATGTTTACATACTAAATTGTCATAACACTGTTTTTTTTATTCTGGCATGGTAAAGTGTCCATACTTCACCTGATAGTGCCGTCCATTTAGAGTATCAAGTAGTGAGAAACAATGTATACCTCGCTACTCAACACATTCATGCCGGCTTGCTTCTTCACACTGCCCTAAAGCTGCACTTAATGAATTATTGATGAGGTTAAATAAGGCTGTGAATATTGTGTTTTTTTATAGAAGAAGATAATCAAGCAAGTGGGCCAACTGGTAATTAAGAGATCATAAACAAACCAACATAATCTTTATTTAACCTTTTGGCAATGAAGCCTATTTTTAAGTCTCACAACATTCTTTATTTGATATTTTATATAATGTAATAATATAAAAGAACTACATCTGAGTTTCTTGCTGATTCTTCTCAGACCAGTGGCTAATTCTGAGGCACTAGTAGATTTCATTTAATATTGTATTAAATTGCCCCTATTGGATTAATTTACAAAAAAAATGATTTGACTGCCTAGGTGGCGCAGTTGTAATTGAAATTCATCAATCATTATGACTGCAGTGCTGAGATCTCAGGTTCGATCCCTGGGTCGGGTAATGTGATATTGGGTTTTTCTATTTAGAAATACTCATCAGTTTGGATCACATCATGGGACCGTAATACTTTTGGCGAAATGTGGGTGTACTGCTTACACCTCTGACTACCCCATAGGGGATTACGTGATTGTATAAATGATTTGATTTGATAAACCAACTTTAGTCAAACTTTGTTCATACAGGAAAACTCATAGAATATTCAAGAAACAACAATGTATAGATAAGATCATTTTATGTCACATTTACCTGTTACCTGCATTACCTACCTTACATACTAATACATATCACTTTCTATTGTGACACTCTGTTAGTATTATTCATTAGTCAGTATTGCAAAGTGCAATCTGCAAACAACAAGGGTTTGTAATGAATATTTCAGAAACAAAAAGATTAATTAATTAATTTATTTACTAATGAAGACACAAAACAATTCCAAGAAAAATAATAAAAATATAAATTTATTATAAATTACTAAACTAGAGAATTTTCCAAAGCATGTGTCCTGATCCAATTCAAACACATATGCTTGTGTGTATCCTTCTTAAAATACATATAGAAAACTACAAAAATCAATACTTTACATCTGAAACAAAAAGTAAAAACATAAATATTAAACCATATACGCACAAGTGTAAAGATGATTATATAAATTTAAATTAAGTACTACTTCCGATTGAATTTACTATACCTCTATTTAGCAAAGTAAGGTTTAACCCCTCTTATTAATAGATTACTATGCAGCAGTAACATGATATCATATAAGGCTGATAAAAATATGCAGAGTATTAATATTAACACAATCTGTGGAATGGTCAGTTGTTACTGTTGAGGTGTATTAGATCAGTTGTGTAACTAGGTACTCGCACTAGCACAGTACTCTGCATGTGAATAGATACATCAAAGCTTCCTATTACTGTCAGTATGTACCGAAAGATTTACATTTCTTTTATTAGGTTCTCTCTCCTGGAATTACGTCGCATTGTTGATATTCCAAGACGTTTCACGTTTAACATATATGAAAAATACTAGCTGTTGCTCGCGGCTCCGCCCGCGTGTAGGTCATGTTCGGGAGAAAAAGTATACAATACGTAATACCAATTTTCGTGCGTTTAACTTCAACATTTTTAATATTTTCATACAAACTTTCATCCCCTATTTTACCCTTTCATGGATGGAATTTCCAAAAACCCTTCCTTAGTGGATGCCTATGTCATAAAAGGTACCTACTGTCAAAATTTCAAGTCTCTAACCCCAGCCGTTTAGGCTGTGCGTTGATCGATCAGTCAGTCAGTTTCTTCTTTTCTATATACAGATTACACCTGAAAGTTACCTCTTGCGGGCTTTCACGCGTTACACGAACAGGCATAATATTATGTGAGTGACAAACGCAGTTTAAGATCAAATTGCACAAGTTAATAAAATATACCCTACAGTCGAGTTGCCAATCGTCCTGTTTTCCCAGGACATGTACTGGTTTTTAGTATCGTGGATAGTTTTTGAAGTAGCGTCCTGGGTTTTTAAAGGTCCTGTACTTGCCTTACGTTAGGGGCGGCCTCACGGCTCGCGAGTGTTCGCGCTGGTTTAAAACAAAGTTTAACTTTAGTTTGGTGTAAAACAAAGCTGGTTCAAATCCTAGTTTTTGAATTTCCGCGTTGGTAACCCTACACTACAGTCACACACATAGTTCTGACCCCACACTAGGTAATACATGTATCGTGGGTAGTAAGAACTACGAGGGACTACGGTCCCACAACACCCAGACACGAAACAAAGATCTGTCTGTCACATAAACATTTGTCTCAGTGCAGGAATCCAACTGCCTCTCGTTTCGCAGCTACTAGCCCGCTGCGCCATAGAAGCTGTCGAGTCGGCACATAACTTACGACAACATATGATTCGGGCTAGAGCGATATCATTTAAACAGAACGTCGGTCGGACCATTTCTCGGAGCGTATGTAATCGACGGGGTACAGTTCATGTCGCCTCGATTACGCCATTATTTTTAATTGCTATAACGTGGTAACAAGGTGCATCCTGTGTAGGTCGCCAGTAAAGGACACGATACGCATGCCAGTACAATCATTTTACGGTTATATATACATAACTAGCGGACCATGCAGACGTCGTCCTGCCCGTAAAAGCAGCGCCACACCGACTGCAGCGCCATCTGCCGGGTGCAGTTATATTTTCAAACCATCCAGGAACCCATTGAATTATACACACAAAATTTCATCTAAATCAGTCCAGCTGTTTAGGAGGAGTTAGGTGACAAACATGTATAGACAAATTCTATATATTAAGATATGCTGACTGCCATTCAAATTTGGAAGACTCTGGAATGCGAGCCGCTGTGGTGGGTTTCTCACTGTGTAATATAAAATTGGGAATCTAGAAAATGATCCGTTCGGTCTCAATATGGTCTATAAACCCACGTTTCCGTGTAATTAACATATAACCCTAATCTGTGTCCCAGTATTAGGCTATTATGTAGGTCCTCAATTAATTGTTACGCATCACTTTCCACTACATTCGGGACTGGTACGTGACAAGGATCACGAATTCGTTCAGGAGGTGGCGGATCGTGACGGCCCTTCATTTGAATATTGATTTGACCTTGGTAATGTCTGGGGATTTTTATTGAATCGAACTGCGATGCCGTTAATAAATAGATGTCAAGAAATTGGGTCGCCTGTTATTATAAAACTAAATTGTTCCGTTGGGGGTAATTCAATTAATTTTATAGAAAAACAAATTATGCGTCCCTATAAAATTTAAAGGTTGCCTTCGATTTTTCTGAGATCCTATCATCAGATCCTGACTTGTTGCCAATGGGACCACCTGGGAAATACTTCCCAGGGTAGGGTATACATCCTTTTAAACAAAAAAGAATTTCTCGAATCGGTCCAGTCTGCGAGTAATCGGGGACATACATAAAAAAAATATTCCGTCGAATTGAGAACCCCCTCCTTTTTTAAGTCAGTCAAAAATAGATTTACATGTTGATAAGTGCTACGTTTGCACTAAATCAACTGCAGTGCCTTGGTCTTAACCTTAGTATTGATTATGATCTCCTTTCTCCGTTTTTAGCCCGTTAGAAATCGGACCATTGTGTGTACCATAGATGCAAGCTATAAGTTTAGCCATCCTAACTTTATTTATCCTAGCACGGCAAAGTGACCGTCCAGATAGAGTATGAAGCAGCGAGAAACAATCTATCCGTCGCTACTTAACGCAATCATGCCGGCCTACCATGTAGCTTTTACACACTACGCCATGAGGCAAAGAGGTAAGGAAGCGGTCGAGGGTCTAGTGTTAGTGTACTCAGAAGGCCGCAACACAGTCAATCATCGTACCCCAACTCTAGACCCCCGACAAAATTGGATGTACATTGGCTGATCCCGGAACGCGACACACTTGCGTGTGCCACTATGGGGGGTTTTTACACCCCGTGTACGGTAATCGCTACCCGGGTGGATATGAATACCCCACCACTCCAACCATAAACGTAGGATCCTCCTCAACTGCAGTGCCACCCAGTTCTTTGTATTACAGAGCATTGCACCGCATTGCGCTCCTCATC
Organism: Laothoe populi; assembly: GCA_905220505.1. Lineage (NCBI taxonomy): Eukaryota > Metazoa > Arthropoda > Insecta > Lepidoptera > Sphingidae > Laothoe > Laothoe populi. The sequence continues at coordinate 11,905,787 of HG992173.1, forward strand.
TCTAGATATAATATTGGTGGGCAAATTTAGTTTTGATGTTTTATGTGAAAGAAACCATTTATACATTTTAATAAACGACAGCCTCCGTGTCTCAGCGTGCGAGTAGTCGGCTGTGTAACGTCGCCGTGGGTTCGATTCCCGCACTGAGACAAATGTTTAGCAGATCTTTGTTTCGTGTCTGGGTGTTGTGGGACCGTAGTCCCTCGTAGTTGTTGATACCCACGATACATGTTCTACCTAGTGTGGGATCAGAACTATGTGTGTGACTGTTGGGTGTATTTATAATACCAGTAAGGAAAATACAATACCAGATTATACTAACTTTAGAATGCGATTGGCTCTGCTTAGGTAATGTTTATGGTTGTATCATAATAGACATGACTTTGTAACAAAGACTTGTCCGTTTGTATCAACGTTTCGTTTGAAGTTCATGTATTTAGACCGATCGTGATGTTTTGTTAGACATAGTTGCTGCATTATGGTTTGGAATACCAATGGCTGTTCTATTTTGTGGACAAACTCTGGTATTAGGTTTAGGTAATAAGGCAACTTCGTTAATATAAATCGAGTTGCTCTAATCCGCTCCAATTTAAGTTGAATATTATTTACCGATTTCCAAATACAGTGTAAACTCTATATAGCGACACTGAAGGGACTGTGCATTTTATGGCGTTATAGAGAGTTGTCGTTAAATGGAGAGAAGAAACATCAGAATTAGAAAAATAAAAAGTTTATTTCTGACTATTGTTAGTAGTTATGTGCATAAAAAAGAATGTTATTTGAACGCTATTGAGTATAGTCTGTTATTTTTGTCTGACGTCTTTTGCTGCACCAGTAATTTTGTTGTATTTTTTTAGTTATTTTATTAATATCTAGCAATACTGAGGCATCTTGGTTATAAAGGAAATATTTTTCCAATAATTTTGCTGCTTCCAGAGCTTCTTTAATGCTCGGCGGAAGCTCAGGCTCATCCGTCTCATCTTCTTCATCACCTTGTTCTTGATCCTCAGTTTTTCTCACTGAATCCAAAATTTCTTCGTCTGTGAGTGAAGCCGTTGTAAGCAGGCGGTCGTCCACTTCAATGTAGGTTTGAAGATTTACCGTATTTCCTGCCATGTTGAATTGTTGAATCCACTCAGTTAATGGAAGGTCGTCGTCGCTTTCAAACTCAGATTCTGTTTCCACCTCATCACTCGTAGAATTGGTACAAAGTCCAGCATGTCGAAAAGAGTGCTGTATAGTTGTGGGTGTCACTTCTTCCCAGGCTTTAGATAAAAAATTTACTGCATGCAGCATATTAACAGAAGTTTTACCCTCAGATTCGACTAGCTCCATCAATAATTTCCTTCTGTAGTGACCCTTGAGGCTTTTAATCACACTCTGGTCCATTGGCTGTAAGACACTAGTCGTATTTGGAGGAAGAAATGCCAACTCTATGTTTTGAAGGTTTGATATAAAAGGGTGGGCAGGGCAGTTGTCAACAAGAAGTAAAATTTTTCGTCCCTTTAATTCTGCATCCCACTTTCGCACTTCTTCTTCAAAAAGTTGACTGGTCATCCAAGCTGATTTATTAGCTTTATACGTCACTGGCAATTTTTTGATGTTCTTAAAACAGCGCGGATTTTTCGATTTGCCTATTATTAGTAGCTTTTTTTTCTCTGTGCCATCCATATTAGCAGCCACAAGCACCGTAATACGTTCCTTGGAAAGCTTTCCTCCCACACACTTTTCCCCTTTAAATTTCAGAGTTTTATCTGGAGTCAACTTATAGAAAATTCCTGCTTCATCAGCATTGAAAATGTCACTTGGGGCGTATTTTTCTATGAATTTTGACCACACTGTTAATCCAATCATGAGTCACATTTGTATCAACACTTCGTGCTTCCCCACTTATTTTACCATAGTTGATATGATGACGCTGCTTGAATTTTCCGAGCCATCCTTCTGATGCTTTGAAAGAAGTTAAACCAAGTTCAGCAGCAAAATTCTCCGCCTTAGCTTTCACCAGCGGCCCCGAGATAGGCATATTATTCTGGCGCTGTCGATGAAACCATGATAGTACAGCTTTATCCAAATCTTCGTATATAGGTTTCTTTAATTTTTTGGAAGATTTTCCCTCGCCCGCAGCGTGGAGGATTTTTTCTTTATTTTTCCATATTGTGGACACGGTAGAGCGACTAAATCCAAAGCGTTTGCCAACATCACTTATCTTCTCTCCCGTTTCTATTGCGCGTATCAGTAAAACTTTTTCGTCAATACACAGTGATTTTCTTTTAGTAGCCATGTTTACAGTTTGCAAGTTTGTGAGCAACTAAGAATATGATAAGGTATAGATAATCCATGACTCCTAGTTATGAATCATGGTCAATAACAGTCTACACGTGCAAGCAATCCCAATTTGTAAACAAAAGAATGAATTTCTTAGAAAGTTCGGTATGCATGATGCCGACAGTCGAGTTTATTGCGGGCTAGGATAATAAAGCGACAATAGATCGTACACAGCTGCGCAGTTTTTACTAATTTTAGCAACTTAATTGTTGTCGTTATTGAGAGTGGGTGTAATGCTATATAGAGTGAAACATTGTATGAAAAACAAGCTAAACCAACCAAAGCCAATTGATTTCGACGCTTAAGAGAGTTTGTCGTTAAATAGAGTGACGTTACATGGAGTTTACACTGTATGTAAGACCAATTTTTAGATAGAGTAACGCTAGAGTTTCTTGCCCGCGAAATTGCGTTCAAAATTGGGGATAGAGTAAAATACATTTTATGGATTCAATAAATATTTTTTATTTGGAATCGGCAAGGTGCCGTCAAGTTGGAGTTTCAAGTAGCGAAAATCACACTGGTGCTTAGCGTAAATGTGTAAATTCAATTCAATGTCATTGGTGAATTTTGCCGATATCTAAAAACTGACCATGTGATTGGACAGAAATCAACGCAAAGCAAAGAGCTCGCTGGAAATTTGTTCTTGAAATACGTTTGTAAAACTCAGTGTCCAGTATTTTCACTGGCTTTAATGTCTTTCAAAGTGATACACATTCTTAAAAAAAAATGTAATGAAATTGCATTGAATTTATCACTAGGTGTTGATCTATACTTATTTTGTTGAGTGTTGAATAATTAGGCACATGCTAGGAAAATACTTTCAAGATCGCTCTTTTTACAATGAGAAAATATTTTGTAACAAAGTCACAATCTATTTCTATTTTTGTATGTCTACAAAAAAATAAAAAATATTTTCGACCAGAAAAATTAAAACAGTCTCCGTATCGCAATGGGCGAGTAGGCTGTGAAACGTGGCCGTGGGTTCCATTCCCGCACACAGACCGACAGACAGATATATGTTTCGGGTCTGGGTGTTGTGGGACATTAGTCGCCCGTAGTTGACACCCATGATACAGATTTTACCTAGTGTGGGATCAGAACTATGTGTGTGACTGTTGGGTGTACTTTTCAGTAGTCTACCACACCCGTTTGCCCTAATTATGAAACTGTTGTTTATATCAGACTCATTACCACTCCAGACGTTATCCCCACCCGTAGCCATCATCACGCTCTAATTGTGTAACGAAACGATTTGGTTGGTGGTGACTGTTGACCGCTCGCGGTGCTGCACGGTAATACAATAGTTGAGTAGTGTACTCGTAGTACAGTCACCGACAGAGTGTTTAAAACTAGCCTTTTTCCGCTTCTTTCTCATATGCCTCCAATTACTGAACTTTGTTTCTTGCGAGGCGGAAAAGCTCTGCAGCACTTACGTTGCCCGTCCACTCTCTAATGTTGCGCAACCATGAATTCTTCCTACGCCCAACCGTCGTTTCCCGGCGATCTTGCCCATCATTATAAGTTGCAAGAGTTCGTATCTTTTGTGCCGCATCACATGTCCTAGATCCGAAACTTTCTTGGCCTTTGTGATAAGTAAATGTTGACGTTTCTGGATGATTCGACGTAGGACTTCCTCATTGCTCACTCTTTGTGTCCAGCTAATAGCCAGCATACGTCTTTTGCACCAAATTTCAAATGCTTCTACACGTTTACTGAGTTCCTCTTTGATTGTCCAGGCCTTACATCCATATAAAAGCACAGCAGCATTTTCCGCAGCTAATGCGTGATTACGTTTATTGTAAGTCGGAGTTTCTATAGAAAAATGACTAAGTTCTAAGTCTTACCCAAATTTTCCAATATAAGCTATATATTTTGCTGGTGGTAGGATATTCGTATCCGCCCGGTGGCACATGCAAGTGTGTCGCGTTCCGGGATCAGCCAGTTTACACCCGGATTTTGTCGGAGGTTTAGAGTTGGGGTACGATGTTTGGCCGTTTTGCGGCCTTCTGAGTACTCTGACACTGGACCCTCGACCGCTTCTTCACCTTCTTGTCCATGGCGTAGTGTGAAGAAGCAGGCCGGCATGATTGGGTTGAGTAGCGGGGGATAAATTGTCTCTGGCTACTCAATACTCTACGTCACTGTGCTTACCATCAGGGGCAGTGTGGTCACTTTGCCGTGCTATAAAAAATATATATATTCAATTATTCAAGCTTATATTAAATTCTGTTGTCGAGTGTACACCACACGTGGCGATAGGCGTCGCTGGAGAAACTAAAGTCGGCAACCGATGCCCTTCACGCATCGCACACAACCGTGTCTGTACTCTGTTACACTAATGTGTTCACTTACAAAAAGTATTCTCTTTTAAATATTTAAAACTACTAATATTATTAACCTCGAACAGTCATGTCATAGTCCTGACTCTACACACTGACATACAAGTCATGACTTATGTCATCAACTACGAAAGAATTGAGACCCTCGACTGCTTCTTCACCTTCTTGCCCATGACATAGTGTGAAGGAGTAGGCCGGCTTGATTGTGTTGAGTAGCGGGGGATAAATTGTCTCTCGCTACTCCATGCTCTAATTAGACCGCACTGCGCTTACCATCAGGTGCATTGTGGTCACTTTGCCGTGCCAGGATAAAAAAAAACCTGAAGCAAATATGTCAGTTGTCTCAGTGTGGGTATCGAACGCGCGGCCTCGTTTCACGACTGCTTCTCACCCACTGCGCCACGGTGGCTGTTATTTAAAATCAATTAACTATTTTGTTGTTTGTTGTGTCTGCCTCATTAGTCGCTTCATTGGTCTAATTACAACGTAATTAATATTAACTATCAACTAAATACAATAATTATAGTCGTATATTTTGCCTCCTCTAGTTCTTATAACGTTGGTTCAATGTGGTTATTTTAATACAGGGCCAATTCTGGTGTTCAATTGATACTGCAATGGAATGTTGACCGGACTAAGACTCGATTATGAGTTAACTAAAATTGGTATTTAAATGTGTGTAATAATAATACTAGCCCTGTATTAAACATTATCCCACTACTGGGCACGGGCCGCCTCTACTATTGAGAGGGGTTAGGCCTTATTCCACCACGCTGGCCTAATGCGGGTTGGTAGACTTCACATACATTTGAAATTCTTATGAGAATTCTCAGGTATGCAGGTTTCCTCACGATGATTTCCTTCACCGTTAAAGCAAGCGACTATTAACAATGAATACACACGTAACTTTTTGAATAGTGAGAGGTGTATGCCATTTGGGTTTCGAATATACGACTTTCGTCTTGACAGTCCGTACCGCAACCAACTAGGCTATCGCTGCTTCCGCTTTCTGCTGCTTGTAATTTAAAAATATCATTCTATATACTTTTGATTTAATATAATTTCACGACTTCAATAGTGACATTCTTGGCGCTAAGACTGGATCAATAATGTATTTTTACCAATTTTTTACTAAGAGAATATGACTGACTAGCTGTTGCTCGCGGCTCCGCCCGCGTGGAGGTCATGTTTGGGAGAAAAAGTATACAATACTAAATACCAATATTCATGCGTTTAACTTAAAAATGACGGATTTTCATACAAACTTTCATTCCCTATTTTACCCCCTTAGGGGCGGAATTTCCAAAAATCCTGAAACATATATTTTTTATTTTTAACTAAAATGCCAAATCCTAATTTTCATGAATTTATCTTCAAAAATGACGGATTTTCATACAAACTTTCATCCCCTATTTTACCCCCTTAGGGGTGGTATTTCCAAAAACCCTTCCTTAGTGGATGCCTACGTGATAAAAGGTACCTACTGTCAAAATTTCAAGTCTCTAACCCCAGCCGTTTAGGCTGTGCGTTGATCGATCAGTCAGTCAGTCAGTCAGTCAGTCAGTCAGTCAGTCAGTCAGCTTCTTCTTTTATATATACAGATGAATCTCAAATGAAAATTATTAAAATGTAAGTTTGGTCACCGTTTCAATGGTCATTTGGCTGCACAGTTTCAGCCGGTCCGTTTCTAAGAATCCTGTCAATCTTTTTTGCTTAGTATCATCATGACTAAGGCTGTTTATAAACATTTTAAACAGAAAGTGATAAAATACAAATAGTGTTAAATATCATATTCACTGGATACACACTCCTCGGGTTTGTTTTATTTTGACGACTTGCATAGTTTTGAGAGGGAATTATCATATAGGTATGATGTTTTGCTGCCTCGATGGCGCAGTTGTTATTGCGAACGCGTTACGACTGATGTGCTGAGGTCTCGGGTTCGATAAAAGGGTCCCAGGTCGGGTAAAAGTTGTATTGGGTTTTAAAAGTAGTAACCCGGAGTATGTGTCCGGTATGGCGATAGGCTCGGCCCCCTAACATGGGACGGTAATGAGTTCGGCTATATGTGGGTTTTCTGGTTACACCTCTGCCTATCATTTCGGGGATACAGTCGTGAGTGCGTATGTATACGAATAATTATTATCCAGTTATAAGTTGGAACTCATTAGGTTTTGAACTGAAATATTTTTTCATATTGTGATAATGTTATATATCACGGCGCTTTCTCACGAACAAATTATAATCCTGGACTTAGTTTATAATTTTTTTAATCGAAAATCCAGAACAGATTCCCGATTTGAACCCAGAACATCATAGGCTAAATATTATGTCACCAGAGCAATGAGTATAATAATATAATGTTTTAATCAATAGACCCGAAACTGATGAAAGTAATAAAAACGTGGGTTTAATGGCCTTAACAATCAAGACAAATTAATAAAACATAAATAAATATTAACAGACCACGCTGTAATCAAAGCACTATCCACATGTCGATAAACAATCAAACATAACAGAAACACAAGAACTTTCTACGAACTAACTAAACATGACCTTTGTTATCCAAGCAAACAAAAGTTGTAAAAACAAAGAAACCCTATTCAATAGTTAACCAATGGTTAAACGCAAGTGAACAAAATCACGGACAAAAACCATCTTTACATAACTACTTTATTTAATCCCCAATCCCCATGTTTATATTATTCTTACTGAAGTTGTTATCCCCTCTTAACGAATTGTGCGCGTGCGCCGATGAATGAAATTGGACACTTGCCACCGTGAGGGTCCGAGTTCCAAGCTATTGTTGGAGGCCATGCACTATGCCGTCGGTTATAGTGCTAGGGGATAATAAATTAAACCAGATGTATTAGGGTCTTTTGACAGCTAAGTACTGGCGCGTGGCGATGGTTTTGTGAAGTTACATTTGGAAACAATTGTATATGATTATAGATTTTTACGCCCAACAGTCACACATAGTTCTGACTCCACTAGGTACCTGTATCGTGGTTATCAAAAATACGAGGGACTACGGTCCCAAAATACCCAGACCCGAAACATATCGCACACAATCATTTTTCTCGGTGCGGGAATCGAACCCGAAGTTCTTTTAAACATAGTAGCGTTATGACGTATTTTTATATTGCAATTACTGGAAAATGATGCTCGGGAAATTCTTACAACCCAATGCTATTTTACAAGCTTTTGTATTAACTTGTCCTGTATCTATGTGTATATCTATGTAATGGAATTTTTAAACACGTAATTTTCACCACCTTCAAAACGTCCGATTTGCTTGAAAATTTGCATGTATCAAGGACAATACGTTAATAAACCAGTGCATTTTATATCTCTATAGCTTTGCCGGTGGCTCCGCCCTCGTGATATTTATTTTTGATAGAAAAGTAGACAATCCATGGAGTCATATTAAGCTATTACATGTTTCTATATTTTGCGAACTATCAAACGCGTTAAGGTTACATTAGAAGAGTTAATATGGTCGTAAAGTTTTTTAAATTTTCCCCATTATATTTTTTTTTCACAAGAACCTCTCGACAATCAGGGATGTTATGGAGCTCCGTAACCGTAACCGAAACTATCGGATATCCGAAATAAAATTCTACCGTAACCGTAACCGAATCTGATATAATAGTTTCAAATAATTTCGGATTTTCTAATTGAGACACGTTAGGACTGGTTTTTGTTTTTGCCTGGCCGAACCGACACATGAACCGCGCGCGTATCTCAATGCATTTATAATCATTTATTATACTTAGTTCTATTGCTTAGACATAGTCTGTCAGTCATTTACTCTTGTGGGATTACATTTACTTACATAAAATAGTACCAAATTAAATACTAAAAATAAAGCTATTTGTTTTTTACTTTTACAATTTCTTCAAAACCTAATATCCATAACCGAAACTATCCGAAACTGACGGATAATCCGAAATAATTTCATATCCGTAACCGTATCCGGAACCGATATAATATTATTCACATATCCGTATACGGAAGTCCGTAGCTACTACGTTGGCCGGTGCTGGCAGGGAGCCGATCTAATTCCTTGCCAACGGATAAGTTGCTGTCGATTTAAGCGGTTTAATAAACAAAGTAAATACGTATCCACATCCAGATCCGAAATTTCAAATCCATAACATCTCTAATATGTAGATAGAAAGAACTCTATATATTTGGAAATTATTTTCTACCTTTTAGTTCAGCTAGCTAGTAAAGCGTGTTTTTAAGACTAGCTTATTACAATTTAATTTATGTTACGATTTACATGGGTAAACAGCCATCATATAGTTGTGTTACGTAAGCCCTTTTGTACGTTATCGCATCGCTTTGATGTGTTGAATGTTAGGGGCCAAATAAAGTTGAGCATGGGTCGGTGAAACGGCCATTCCAAATCGTTGTAAAATCATTAAATTGTTTTTGAAGGTTGTTTTTAAATACACACAAATATTAAGTAGCAATAACAACATTAACGACCGCATTACACCTCAAACTGGCAGCACGGTTTGTCGTAAAGTTTGTTGTTGCAACAACAGTGTGTTGTTCTACGACACGCGAGGTAATTAGCGTGGCGCGACCAATTGGCTTCAGTATAGTGGCTGTACCGTTTGCTGTCTTTGCCTTGACTGTTGTCTAACCGGTGTTATGTGTACTATAAGTTAAATTAAATATTCATTAAATTTTGTTTGAAATAACATACAAACTCATATGTCTATTTCCCTACTATGACCACCCATTACTTTTTGTTTCTCTTCAATTCCGGTCCATTTAAACGTTGTCTGGAAGAGATCGCAGTTACCGATAAGACCGCCGTTTGTACATTCTATTTTAAGTCTATTGCTATGTACTGTTAATATTGTTGTTCTGGTGTACAATAAAGTATAAATAAATAAATACTCATGCTACCCCCGCTACTCAACACAATCATGCCGGCCTGCTGTGTAGCTTCGTCGCACTACGCCTAAAGGACCCAGGATCATAGTGTTAGAATCTTGTCCTTGTTAAAATAACACGACGAAGTATTCCAGAATTATGTTTATTCCTTACTTATATTTACACCACAATTCTCGACGTCCATACTTAACACAATAATCTTTCGACCCGTCCATCTACCCTTTTTATTACAATATTCTCTTGTTTTCAATGTTACCAGTTTTGAATATATTCTGTTTTTACTTAAGTGGTTTTTAAATTTAAAATTATCAAATGTAACTAAATAAATAAAAGACAATATGATAAAAAATAGAACAAATATGGAAAATGCCAACAATAGGAAGAAGGGAACACGGTAGCTGGCAAACTGTTCTACAGCTTGATGGTGCGGCAAAAATACGAATTTGCTCTGCTGTTGGTTCGCGGTAGTAGACACCACAAAACTGGGGCTCCGCAAGCCAGTACGCGTGGTTCTGGTGTGGAAGGGAGATATATCGATTCATACGATGTGACCGTAGGCTACGTCAATAAATCAAATTTATTAAGTAAATCGGCTAATAGTAGAGTTACCAACCATCCTGTATTCCCAGGACAATAAGCAGCGTCCTGGGTTTTTAAAAGCGCCCTGATAAGGCCCTATATATTAAAATTAGCTTGCCACTTTCTCCTTACGTTACGGACGGCCTCATGGCTCGAGTTGTTTTTTATTTGAATTGTCCTGGTTTATCTAACTCCAATCCTAGATTTAGAAATTCGGGGTTGGTAACCCTATGCTAGGAGCACTTCTTACATGTCAGAATTATATAAATCTACCGTTATTTAAGTATTGTCGTGCTTCCTATTAAAGACTACAGGTGTGTGTAAAATTAACTTCAACGGTGTGATTGTAACTAGAGAAACAAACAAACATGCACTGATGATGCAACCCTTGCTAATATCTCCGTCTCTCACTGTGCATTTGTGTGTGTGTGATCACATGACTCTGTAACCGAAGCCAAACTCACAAGGCCGAACGTTCGGACAATGCCGTTTAAGTTAGTGAATTTTCTAGTTTGTAAATGAAAATGACATGGAACCGTTTATTGATAAGTACAGTGTAAACTCTATATAGCGACACTGAAGGGACTGTGCATTTTATGGCGTTATAGAGAGTTGTCGTTAAATGGAGAGAAGAAACATCAGAATTAGAAAAATAAAAAGTTTATTTCTGACTATTGTTAGTAGTTATGTGCATAAAAAAGAATGTTATTTGAACGCTATTGAGTATAGTCTGTTATTTTTGTCTGACGTCTTTTGCTGCACCAGTAATTTTGTTGTATTTTTTTAGTTATTTTATTAATATCTAGCAATACTGAGGCATATTAACAGAAGTTTTACCCTCAGATTCGACTAGCTCCATCAATAATTTCCTTCTGTAGTGACCCTTGAGGCTTTTAATCACACTCTGGTCCATTGGCTGTAAGACACTAGTCGTATTTGGAGGAAGAAATGCCAACTCTATGTTTTGAAGGTTTGATATAAAAGGGTGGGCAGGGCAGTTGTCAACAAGAAGTAAAATTTTTCGTCCCTTTAATTCTGCATCCCACTTTCGCACTTCTTCTTCAAAAAGTTGACTGGTCATCCAAGCTGATTTATTAGCTTTATACGTCACTGGCAATTTTTTGATGTTCTTAAAACAGCGCGGATTTTTCGATTTGCCTATTATTAGTAGCTTTTTTTTCTCTGTGCCATCCATATTAGCAGCCACAAGCACCGTAATACGTTCCTTGGAAAGCTTTCCTCCCACACACTTTTCCCCTTTAAATTTCAGAGTTTTATCTGGAGTCAACTTATAGAAAATTCCTGCTTCATCAGCATTGAAAATGTCACTTGGGGCGTATTTTTCTATGAATTTTGACCACACTCTGTTAATCCAATCATGAGTCACATTTGTATCAACACTTCGTGCTTCCCCACTTATTTTACCATAGTTGATATGATGACGCTGCTTGAATTTTCCGAGCCATCCTTCTGATGCTTTGAAAGAAGTTAAACCAAGTTCAGCAGCAAAATTCTCCGCCTTAGCTTTCACGAGCGGCCCCGAGATAGGCATATTATTCTGGCGCTGTCGATGAAACCATGATAGTACAGCTTTATCCAAATCTTCGTATATAGGTTTCTTTAATTTTTTGGAAGATTTTCCCTCGACCGCAGCGTGGAGGATTTTTTCTTTATTTTTCCATATTGTGGACACGGTAGAGCGACTAAATCCAAAGCGTTTGCCAACATCACTTATCTTCTCTCCCGTTTCTATTGCGCGTATCAGTAAAACTTTTTCGTCAATACACAGTGATTTTCTTTTAGTAGCCATGTTTACAGTTTGCAAGTTTGTGAGCAACTAAGAATATGATAAGGTATAGATAATCCATGACTCCTAGTTATGAATCATGGTCAATAACAGTCTACACGTGCAAGCAATCCCAATTTGTAAACAAAAGAATGAATTTCTTAGAAAGTTCGGTATGCATGATGCCGACAGTCGAGTTTATTGCGGGCTAGGATAATAAAGCGACAATAGATCGTACACAGCTGCGCAGTTTTTACTAATTTTAGCAACTTAATTGTTGTCGTTATTGAGAGTGGATGTAATGCTATATAGAGTGAAACATTGTATGAAAAACAAGCTAAACCAACCAAAGCCAATTGATTTTGACGCTTAAGAGAGTTTGTCGTTAAATAGAGTGACGTTACATGGAGTTTACACTGTATATGTAACTAAATAGATCTTATGACAACAAGATTTCATCAATTATGAAAATACTAGATGTTGCTCGCGGCTCCGCCCGCGTTGAGGTTATATTTGGAAGGAAAGGTATACAATCCATGGAGGCATACCTTTCTATATTTTGCTATCCCATAGGATGCGCGCATTTTTCCGGGATAAAAAGTGGCATATGTCATTTTCTGATCCCTAAACTACCACTATGCAAAAAATCATGTCGATTCCTTGCTCTGTGAAAAACTAAACTATCCCACGGGAACTATACATTTTCGGGATAAAAAGTAGCCTATGTGCTATTCCAGACAATAATCTATCTCTGTGCCAAATTTCAACAATTTTCAATTTCAAGTTGTAGCGTGATTGAGTAACAAACATCCATCCATCCAAACTTTTGCATTTATAATATTAGTAGGATGTAGAATAAGTAAATACATGCAACAGTCACACATAATATAACCACGAGTCTCATACCGTAGGTATTAACGTTAGGCAGCGGCTTTGCTGTGCCCTGGCATTGCAGAAGTCTATGGGCGGCGGTGACTACTTACAGGTGCCCCGTCAGCTCGTCTGCCTATAGAGGCACTACAAAAACGTATCCCCCCCCCCCCCCGTCTTTCTTCGTAGCTGGCTACTCGTCCGCTGAACCAAAACTATCTTAATTGTTTGGGGTCCACGTCTCGAACTCAAATGTTTATTGGTTTGTTAAGGTTAGGCCATATTTTGTGAGACGAACAGAGGTTAAAGCACGATATTTTAGCTTGTGTAAATAAACACACTGTGATGACGAAACACATATGTTACAACCCTTTACAATTGGTTGTATAGGTGGCGACGCGGATTTTATAGTTTGTGATTATTCATCGACAATTAAAATCAATTTTATACTCTTTCCCAGAATGAGGAAACAGTTATCAAGCGTTTTTTCCTTGTAAGACAAAGTGACCACACTGCACCTGATGGTAAGCTCAGTGCCGTCCAGTTAGAGTGTCAAGCAGCGAGAGATAATCTATCCCCCGCTACTCAGAACAATCATGCAGGCCTTCTGTGTAGCTTCTTCATAATTCGCCATGGGGCAAGGAGGTGAAGTAGCGGTCGAGCATCGGTATACGGGCGGATATGAACATCCTACCACCAGTAAAAGCTACGCAATATACTAACAAAAAAATTTGCTGTCTTAACTAAATCTTACTGTTAGGCACGGGCCTTACCCAATGATGGAGGTTAGGCCATAGTTCACCACGCTGGCCTAATGCGGGTTGGCAGCTCTTACACAACTCTGAAAATCTTATTTAGAATATTTTTATTCTATAATGTTTTCCTTCACATATGAAATAGGTAAAATAACACGATAAGTGTATGTTTTGTCATACCTGGAACTACAAGATAATTTTGGTCTCATAACAGCTAAAGTCTAGACCAGAGGTCCCTAAACGTTTTTGTATCATAGACCCCTTGCCATGTTTGTCGGTTTTAGGAAGACCCTTTAGTAAGCTAATATTGCAATTTAAATATTCATCAATCTCAAATATGATTTGTCTAACTGTAGCGACATGTAGAATAAAAAGTAATAAAAACACATATACTTTTTAATAATATATTGTTGAAACAGAAATTAATGTAAATCAAAATAAAACTAAGTACCTTCTTATGTACAAGTAAAAGGAAACGTTTTTAGTGGGATGAACCTGGTGCAAAATGCATAATGCATTTTCAATATTTCAATTTAGTGAGGTTTTGATAGGTGTGGACATTTACATCCCACCGTTCCCCCGTTCATCCCCAGTTTACATCCCATAGGTCTCTAATTCTTTTGTTCGTTCACATTGACCCCTCATAGGTCGTCATCGACCCCTGGGGGTCGATATAGACAACTTTGCGTATCATTGATCTAGACTAGAAACAAAACAAATATTTGCAGATGGTGAGTATGTGGCTAAACTTTCTCAGGATAGAAAATATCAAATTGAATTGAATACCGTACTTTCATATTTATCAGTAAAATATAATTCAATATAATTTAAAACATGTAAAGTTATTCGCTATCGTGCATTTTTATCAGCACATGTTTAGATAAGCATTACGATCACATTACTCATGTTTATTTTCACATATCTCCGAATGCCGTGTGTAAGTCATTTTTCTGCAACACGCCCGATGTTATGTACTAAAAGCGTTTTATGCCAAACATACGATAATTGAGCCGTATAGAACCAAAGTCGGCAAAGTAGGGCCGACTTGTATTTTGGCAATTTAAAAAAGACTAATTTTAATTTGTGTTAAGTAGCGGGGGATAGATTGTCTCTCGTTACACGATACTCTAATTGGACGGCACTGCGCTTACCATCAGGTGCGATGTGGTCATTATGCCGTCCCACGATGAAAAAAGACGGATTACTTTTGTTTAATTCGAAACAGAATTTTGCTGAATATTTTATTTTAATCTGAGAAGATATTGAATTTTATCAATGACAACAACAATGGTAAAAAAATAAGCTTAACGGTGCAAAATCTTATTAAATTTTCTAGACTGCAGTTTGCAGCCAACTAAGGTAAAATGGCCGCCTTTGCTACTGTAAGTTTGCCATTTTTGACTTCATGAGAAATAGGATTGTTGGCTTGACAGACGCGTCTGATTGGTTGATAGTGAAAGATTGCCGACTTTGGTTCTAAAGCAACTTTTATTCTGTGATTTAGAAGGGTTTACAGACGTCTTTAATTATAAAACATTGTAATAGTTAGACTGTTGGGTGTAATTTATTATTTATTGTAATAGTTGATGTTGATTTTAATTTCCTATATTGCCATATATTTTTTCCATTTTTGCCCAATTACTTACTTTGCCGACTTTGGTTCTATACGTCTCAATTATTTCGAATATAAAGCGCCGCGCGAGAATATCAACAATTTATATTTAATGTTCTCGAGTTCGTACTGATGGGAATAAATGTTTGTGCGAGCGATATTTTATGATTAAATAATCTGTTGGAGTTTATATCATTTTGAAGGTATATATTTGAAGTGTTATGAAAATTGCATTGGCATGCTTGTGTTGAGTAGTGAGGGATAGATTGTCTCTCGCTACTTGATACTCTAACTGGACGGCACTAAGATCCTTCTTTCATGCCCTGAATTCAACAAACAAATTCAACATTTTAACTTTTCGTTCGATCTCTTCAAGGCCCTTGTAATATATGTGAGCAAATGTCAGACCGAGTCATCATCATTGATTGAAGCCAAACTAATTTGGTTTATCTGTTGCTCGGATATCCTCATCTACAATACTTTTTATTATTATAAGATTCAAACTAGGTTCTTAGGTAAAACTCTTTAAGAGTCAATAATTAGATAATTCTATAATAAACTCTTCCAAATATTTAATCGCATTTCCCACTAAAAGGTAGCAATAAACATAAATTGCATGAATCCAGTTGCAGGCTGCAGCACGACGACCATAGCGGTCACAAAGGGCACAATCTAAAAAACATATAGCCTGTTAAAAAGGTGTCGTTGCAGGGTAAGGCATGGCTGTATTCTCGAAGAGGTCGGTTGCAACTATGTAACCACGTTTTATCCAGCTTACTTTCCGTCTCAAGATGCGGATGATGGGCGTATAGTCTCGTATATTGCAATCCCGGGCAACTCGTGTTTTTATTAAAATACTTAAATTGGGATTGCTTGACGTAGTAGTGGAAGTAAGGCTGCAAAGATTTCCCTGTCGATAGATCATACTACTATTCTGTCTGTTTTTACATTTTTGGCTCTGTACTTTTAGAAAGTTTTGCCAACAAGTAAATAGATACGCATACCATCAGGTGCAGTGTCGTTACTTTGCCGAGTCAGGATAAAAAAGCTTGATGTCATGGTGTACAGCAAGGCTGAACTAGCAAACATATATAAAATCTTAATATCCTACACAATGAATCCGAACACTAACTCGGCTCTTTAAGATATAATGCGGCAATCGTTACCCAAATAAGCCAACCCACTACGCCAATAAACCAAATACCGATCTAAACTAGGTTCTTACGGAACAAACGCGTTAAAACTTACCAATAAAACAAAGTATAAGTATAAAATAAAACAAGACGGTCAAGGTGTGTGATAAAAAGACATTTGTTATTTACTTTTGGATTGCACTCCTTCACGTGCGCGTCTGCTTCGTCCAGCGTAACCATGTGATTTTTTGACTATGCAACTGGTAGTCGGTAAACAAATGGACCCTGTTAAGCAAAAAAGATCCAACCAATTTTTTTATGAAATTGAGTTAAATACTTATCCATAATTTCCTAATCAAGTTTCGTATGTGCACAAAAGATCCAGGCAGTTGATGACATTTACCTAAAAAAAACTTATGTTTTATTACCCAACTAATTTTCAGTTATTTTTTGTCGGGGGTTTAGAGTTGGGGTACGATGTTTGGCCGTTTCGCGGCCTTCTGAGTACTCTGACAGTAGACCCTCGATCGCTTCTTCACCTTCTTGCCCATGGCGTAGTGTGAAGAAGCAGGCCGGCATGATTGTGTTGAGTAGCGGGGGATAGATTATCTCTCGCTACTCGATACTTTAATTGGACCGCACTGCGCTTACCATCAGGTGGAGTGTGGTCACTTTGCCGTGCCAGGATAAAAAAAAACTGCATTTACTCAAAAGTATGAAAACGTCAGTTGGATATTTTCTGCTTAACAGGGCCCGAATGTCACTCGGTTTCTTGCGATGAGGTAAGCCCAACGGGTGACGTCACGTTGCATGACGCGTCGCGCTATGTGGCTTGCGTGATCAGGCGGCCTACCACCACCTCTTAGAGCAGTATTGTTGTAATATTACAGTTCGAATTCATGATACGAAATCGCATTGTAATATTACAACAAGACTGCTCTAAGAGGTCGTGATAGGCTGGCAGGTTGTATGTAAACATATGTCACTCGGTTTCTAGCGGCGATGAGGTAAGCCCGCCTGGTGACGTCACGTAGCATGACGTGACGCGTCGCGCTTAGTCGCTTGCGCTCGACCAACGAGTGTGCCAGAACGTGGTAAAAAAACTGGAGTTGCGTGATCTCGTTGTATTATGTGTTTTCTTTGAGAACGAGTCTGATTGGTCGTCGTTGAATTAATGTATTGAGTAACATGTTTTAGTTTTTTTTTTGCTTTAAAGTTTAAGCAATGATATTAGGCGTAAACTTTTGTTTATTGTCAAATTTATTGGTAATTTTATCACCAGACGAGCAGACGGGCCACCTGATGGTAAGTAGTCACCGCCGCCCATAGACTACTGCAACGCCAGGGCCACAGCAAATCCGCTGCCTACCGTTAAACGTTGGCTTCTGTAGAGAAAAGCCTGGAAAGCAGGATAACGCCAGACCGTTCATAAAAATAGGATTAACATATGATTTAATTACCTATCTTTTCAATACATTTCTGACCTTTATTTCATTACATTTCATTTAATTTTATTTTATGTGTGCATACTTTGCATCCCGCAGGAAGCAGATGGCGATATTTACGCTCAAGTCTTGTATTCCCACGTTATGACGCTATTGTCTGACAAAGTCAATGAGCGAAAACTTTATTAGGTAAATTATGATAGTGAGTAAAAAACAGCGGAAATGTTGACTCTTCAGATATTGAAATCAATGGACGGGAATCGAAAAGAAAGTGTTGTATTTTAGATGCAGTATTCTCTAATTCAAAAAGCTACGTGTTCTATTTTTATTAATGGACAGGCGTGAGGGTTTTCCACTAGACGACTGATCAGCTCGACTGATCACTGTTTCATAAAACACTAGCTGTTGCCCGCGGCTCCGCCCGCGTAAAGGTATAAAATCCATGGAGTCATCTTAAGCTATTACATCTTTCTATATTTTGGTATCCCATAGAAACCTGCACTTTTCCGGGATAAAAAAATCATGTCGATCCCTTGCTCTGTGAAAACCAAAATATTATCCCACTGGAGCCGTACATTTTTCCGGGAAAAAATGTAGCCTATGTGCTATTCCAGACTATAATCTATATATGTGCCAAGTTTCTACCAGATTTCGTTCAGCTGTTCTGGCGTGATTGAGTAACAAAGATCCATTCATCCATCCATCCAAACATTCGTATTTTTAATATAAGTAAGATAATGTTAAATAATTACGTCAATTAGTAATTATGTTTCAGAAGAGCCAGATGTCTTTATTGTACCTTAATTTTTGTTAATTTTTTTGCTAAATTTGTGATATTTTTGTTATGATCACCTGCTGCAAGAATCTCTCGTTATGTGGAACGTGTATATTAACAGAAAATGTCCATTATGACGTTAAAATAGATTGAAACGATAATTCTGACTTTCTACACTTCAGTTCCAAAAATATTGTATGCGCGGGCGAACTCGTGTGCAAAACTAGAAGCTAATAATATAAATGATTTATTGCTAAGATTATTTGACAAGTTCTTTGAAATATGCGGAACTGATTTAATATCAAGGACCCCTTTGGTAAAATTTATGATACAGTTTTTGATGTGACTTTATTTAAAAATTGAGTGAAGTTAACTAGTGAAAAAAATTGTTGTAGGAGGTGTTGTTGTAGTATACATAAATAAAATAGATGTCTTTACTTTAAAATAGGCTATTTGACTAATTTTCGAAAATGATGTTAAACTGTTCTTTATTACATAATAAGCACACTATATTGATATTTCCGGGAAATATACTGTATTTTTAATAAAAATCAATGTTATAGTTTAAATCTCCAAAACCGCGGCAAAAACGCTATTTCTGTAATGGCTGATCATATGACACGTGTGACGTCACATGCAAGTAAACAAACTAATAACCCAAAGAAAACAGTATATTTTCGTTCAATATCGTCGTCAGATTATACTTTATACCTACTCTGGGCACATTTTACACTTAACTGAGTGTACCTAATCATAAATGCGTAGACTATCTTAGGTAGGTTGCTGTTATCAGGTCGCACAAACTTTGACTCCATTTTCTCCAGTTATAAGTTTTATCAACAATTATCATAAAACTACTTCAAAAATAGATCAACTATAGAATTTATCACCGAGAAAACATAAAACGCGAACTAAAATCACTCGAAGAAGCTTTGCTTGCATGTGACGTCACCAGAGTTGCAACCAATCACAGAGTGTTCACATCACAGTAAAATAAAAAAAAAAGTTGTATTTTATTCCGTTTAATTTGCAAAAAATATACTTTATTTCGTTTAAAATTAAGTGAAATATGGTTTTTTAAGCTATTATCTGACAGGATGACCACAATTTGTAGTGTATTTGCAATGTTGTCAAATAGCCTATTGCTTTAAAACGATTCGGAAATTTATGTATATGCTTTTCAATGATCCGGATTGCTTATCAGCCTTCGTGGCGCAGTAGGCGAGTGAAGCGGCTGTGAAACGAGAGGCCGTGGGTTCGATTCCCCCACCGGGACAAATGTTTGTGTGACCGACAGATATTTGTGTCCGGGGTTGGGTGTTGTGAGACCGTGCGTCTCTAGTCCCCGATATCCACAACACAAGACTCGTATCTTAGTGTGGGATCGGGGCTATGTGTGTGACTGTAGGGTGTTATTTATTGCTTTTAATTAATGGGATAAGTTTGACGGAACAGTTGCATATTGAAGCGTTTCGAGGATACAAATGTTTTTTTTATACCACGATGATGGCAAACAAGCTTACGGCCCGCCTGATGGTAAGCGGTTACCGTAGCCTATGGACGCTTGCAACACCAGGAGCATCACATGCGCGTTGCCGGCAGTCCCAGTCGGAGGCGGCAGGGTCCTTCAAAAACCTATTTACTCCCTTCTTGAAGTAAGTGTATTTTATATGAAATATTCCCCTTCAGCAATACACGTATGCTTCGGATGTGAATTTTTATTATCATATTTCATTCGGTTTACGTTGAATCGTAAGTTAATTTAGACTGATGCATTGTTAAAATCGATCATACTACCATTCAGCCACAATCCTACCGCTACTATATTTATTCTACAAATGACGTCACATGTTAAATTGTATGTTAAATAAATAATACAGAACAAGCGACGTAAATTAAAACAATATTAGCATTTCATGTTACTGGTATAGAGGTACCTTCGTCACGTTTCTATTAAAAGCTGTGTGATATGGTGTTGGCGACATTTCTGTATAATTTATACTATAATATTATAAATAAAGAGGAAAGATTTTATTACATACATACATATACACTCACGCCTGTAATCCCTGGAGAGGTAGGCAGAGGTGTAACCAGAGCACCCACTTTTCGCCGTATTTATTACGGTCCCCTAATGTGATTGGGGGCGAGCCTATCGCCATACCGGGCACAATTCAATACTCCGGGCTGATACTGAATATTTCTAAATAGTAAAACCCAACATCACTTTACCCGACCTGAGGATCGAACCAGAAATTTCAGCACAGCAGTCGTAATGCATGCGCAATGACAAGTCGCTACAGCTGCGTAGGGGTATTTCCTCGCTTAGCGTGTTCTACCGTCTGTATCATGTCGAATGCTCTGAAGAATTGTTTGATCTTATCCCATCCTCTCCCTTCCACACCTGAACCACGCGTACTGGCTTGCGGAGCCACAGCTTCGTGGTGTCTTCTACCCCGGCCCGACCCAAGAGGTTCGCAAATTCGTATTTTTGCCGCACCATCAAGCTATGGAACAGTTTGCCAGCTATCGTGTTCCCTCCTTCCTATGATCCTGGGTCCGTAGATCGTAGTGTGAAGAAGTTACATAGCAGGCCGGCATGATTGTGTTGAGTAGCGGGGGACTGATGTCTCACGCTACTTGATACTTTAACTGGACGGCACTGTACTTACCATCAGGTGCAGTGTAGTCAGTTTGCCGAGCCAGGATAAAAAAACTGTCCCACCACAGGCAGTCAGAGGAATTTTATACATTAAGATTATTTTTATATAATAACATAACTATTATCTCGTGAGTCACCAAACATGCCCGTGGTGATAAAGACGAGCGTCGCGACGCGTCGGCGACACCTTGACCCAGTGGCGTCGGAAATCAGATCCCACAGCTGACACGAAAAAAATAATGATAACACACGCTACCGTTTTGTATTGTTTCATAATTCGCACGTTTTTGTATAACTGATAGTGCCACAGTATATAACTAGTATTTCAACGATGATATAGGCATTAATGGTGGTTGGATATTCATATCCGCTCGGATAGCGACCACCATTCATAGGGTGTAAAACTCGCCATTGTGACACACGCAAGTGTGTCGCATTCTGGGATTAGTTAGTGTACACCCGGTTTTTGTTGGGGGTTTAGAGTTGGGGTACGATGTTCTGAGTACTATGACACTAGGACTCTCAACTTCTCGCTTCTTGCCCATGGCGTCGTATGAAGAAGCACGCCGGCATGCTTGTGTTGAGTAGCGGGGGATAGATTGTCTCTCGCTACTCAATACTCTAATTGGACGGCACTGCACTTAACATCAGGTATGGTCACTTTGCCTTGCCAGGATAAAAAAAACTATTAAATGCTTACCTAATAAATACACAGTATGAAATGTCAAATTCATATTATTAGTAAAGTAAAAAAAGTAGTGTGTTAAAATTGTACTGCGTACGCGGTACGACTGCTGTGCTAATTCGATCCCCGGGTAGAGTAAAAGTAATGTTGGGTTTTTCTATGACAAAATACCAGCCTAGAGTCTAGAATTGTGCCCGTATGGCGATAGATTCGCCTCCTATCACATCATGGGACGCCAATGAACTCGGCGAAATATCGATGTACTGGTTACATCACCTCTGCCTACCCCTTGGTATATGTATGTACATATTTCTTAAACGACTGTGTGAATTGAACTGTGTTTTTTATCTCAAGAAGCAGAGAGCATTAAAGACTTAAATAAACGAAGAGCACTTAACTTTTTAATGGCAAACCTACATTATTTATCATTATTTTGGTAATAAAATGGTACTAACCCTCACTTATCGCTAGGTTCAATAACGTTTGCCGAGTAACTAACGACCACATCAAAGACGCCGAAATGCCCTCCGAATTGTACCACCATACGAATATTCACCGGAACCGGCGACGCGATGTAATCTCGTTTCGCCGCTTCCTGTTCCGGCGTGAGTACACTTGGTTAACGCGTTGTTTTCCACCAGTTATAAGCAGTGACTCAATCTGAGTTAGAGACTATCCCGCCCACACACCTGCTTGTAGCTCCTGAGCCAAGATCGACATGGGCACGCATTTGACGCCGAGTAATAAAACTCTGCGAGTGTGGGAATGATTAACTATCTTTTATTCCGCAAAGAAATTAATCATAATAATAAATACACCCAACAGTCACATTATCCAGACCCCACACTAGGTCAAACTTGTGTTTTGGTATCAAGAACTACGAGGGACCACGGGCCCACAACACCCAGACTAGAAACAAATTTGTGGATCGCACAAACATTTTTTTTTATCCTGGCACGGCATTTATGCACCATCTAAAGATCGATTACCATACTCATCTTAGAGCTTTTCATATATTTGGAGCCATCATTATTTAATAATTTTATGCTTGTATTACACAAGTATGCAGAAACACTGGGCATTTCGCCTAATAGCAGCGTATACAGACTGAGAAATCGGTGAGATCCTTGGTTCAATTCCTTCGTCGGGATAATAAAATTTTATATTTTAGATTCCTTTTTTGCTTGGATTGGAATTCGTGCTCGATATAGCCAATTAACCATATAATATCCAATGATGGGGCAAAACTAAGCTCGACGAAGCACAAATTTACTAGTTGCTTCTGCCTACCCATTCGCCGACAGGCGTGAGCCTTTGTTATCATCAAAAGTTCGTGCCAAAAACTACACAACACAACGTTAATTACTGCTCGCTTCGTACAATTATGATGAGTTAAAAAAGCGTTAAAAATAAAAACGTACGATCTGTTTGCAAATTAGCAGCGAGCGAGCCGGCTAGGGTCAACCCAATTGACATTGTGCTGAGTGCCGGCGCTTGCAGACAATGATAAAGATCTATGGGAAGTTTGTATTGTTATCCTACTAATATTATAAATGCGTTTGGATGGATGGATGTTACTCAATCACGCTATAACGGCTGGACAGATCTGGTTGAAATTTGGCACAGAGATTATAGTCTGGAATAGCACATAGGCTACTTTTTATCCCGGAAAAATGTACAGCGACCTATACTTTCCCAGTTTATCACCCTCTTTACCACGAAGGTCCAATGCTGAATCACCAAACACACTTAGAAGGTGTAAGAAGCGTTCAATTATCACTTTTACCGCACATACATCTGCGACACGTCTAGATTCAAATGTTCACTGTAACTAGGACACGTGAGATTCATTACCTTTAGTTCTGAGATATACTCCTTGGTTGGAGAATGGATGGAGTTTAATGTATTAATGTAATCCTACTAATATTATAAATGCGAATGTTTGGATCGATGCATGTTTGTTACACTATCACGCTACAACGGCTTTTTTTTTTCTTCGGCGCTTACGGAGCGATCCCGGGGTATTCTAAGGAGTGCTAGAATTGCAGCCGGAATCGCCCCTGCGCGGTGCTGCGTAGCAGCCCATCCCCATGACGCTACAACGGCTGGACGGATCTGATTGAAATTTGGTACAGAGATAGATTATAGTCTGGAATAGCACATAGGCTACTTTTTATCCCAGAAAAATGTACAGTTCCCGTGGGATAGTTTAGTTTTTCACAGAGCATCGACATGATTTTTTGCATAGTGGCAGTTTAGGGATCAGATTTTTATCCCGGAAAAATGCACGGTTCCTATGGGATAGCAAAATATAGAAGTGTAAAAAAGCTTAAGACACCCCGATGGATTGTATACCTTTTCTTCCAAAAATAACCTCCACGCGACGGCGCCACGAGCAACATCTAGTATCTACATATTATTGAGCTGATCGGCGTGTTGTAAAGCTTAGTAAATTCTGTAGACATGTATGGCAAGGACTATGTATTTGACTTTTGGTTATATGTATTTTGTTAATGATGTGCAGTGACGTCACTCTCTTCTTCAGCCTGTGAATGCTGTAGTGACGTCACAAATGATTAACTTATCCCTTCCCTAGGCTCTCCATTTGAAAATGATGAGTAATTAACGGAGGGCTATTAAGACATGAGAGCGTCATTATCAATGATTTAAAAGCATCTTCCCACGTTCAAATAAACCTTTGCTATATTCTCGCATTACGTACTGATATGAGTAAATGCAACGCGCTTTATTAGTTTTTTCAGTTTCCTCTTTTTTTACTGTTTGGATAGACAGACGAGCAGACGGGCCACCTGATGGTAAGTAGACACCGCCGCCCATAGACTAAATAGGTTACAGTGATAATTATCTGCTTTATATTACATTTTAGTGAGTGTTACAAGTGGGACTGAACATTGATATAATTCTATACGTGGAACTATCCAGTAATTAGTGAGTTTTAGCTAATTTCTAGTACAGCATTTTGATAACCCGGTGCGGCGCGGACGCCATTGTTTACAACTTACAAGGCGAGTCGTGTCCGCGGCTCATCAGCGGCGCGACGGCGGCGACGTTACGCAACTATCTCTTTCGCACCTGCTTATTGGGTCGCAGCGCATACATTCTCGCAACGTGAATGCGTTGTATACGCATGACAATAAATAGATTTTCGCATTGGCTATATGCAACCCTAAACAAAATCGCATGTAATATTACAATTGCTTTATAGTATAATACGTTAACATAAATTAACTCTAAAAAGGTTAAAATGACACCTCAAGCCATTATTTGTATTAAGTGTAACAAACACATAAAAACCAAAGAATTCGTAACATGCTGCCTGTGCACACAATCGTACCATATTGAATGCCTGAATATTACATCAAAACGCTTTTACAATATCTCTGAAGCTGAGCGTCGTAAAACTTGGAAATGTACACAGGGTTGTCCTGAAAAAAATGTACCTAAAGCAAAGTCGCCTAAGAATTCTGCTTTGAAATCCCCAGTAGACGCAGACTTGCGTTCCTCACCCGTCAATACTGTAACTTTAAGAAGTAAGCAAACTTCATACAGTTTATCACAGAACTTAGAAGTCACCTCACGTGATGAACATCATAAAAATACCGATCGATATCAACCAGCTGGTCCCAGTGGTTCCAGCAGTGATGGAAGTTTGGCATACCTAAGCGAAGAGAGATTTTATCAGATCTTGAAGAGTGAACTTTCGCGATTTGACTCCATCTCATATCAACTTAAAAACATAGATGAAAAAATCAACAGTTTTCATGATTCTCTTACATTTTTTAATGAGCAACTAGAGACCTTAAAAAAACAAGATGAAGAAAAGACTGCTATAATTAGGAATCTACAACACGATAACAACATATTAAAGACAACAGTAAAAGATTTATCCAGCAGGCTTAGCGTGACTGAGCAGCACATGCGTGAAAATAATGTTGAGCTAAATGGAATTCCGGAGTCCCGCTCAGAAAATTTGGTCAGCACGGTTTTGCAACTCGCTACGTCAGCAGAGTGTCCTCTAGCTGACGGTGACATCCTACATGTAACTAGAATTGCCAAGTTGAACAGAGAAAGTAACACGCCCCGGTCAATAATCGTTAAAATGCGCAGTCCGCGGACTCGAGACTCGTTGCTGGCTGCCGTCTCCAAGTACAATAAGAAGAACTCCCAAAATAAGCTAAGCACACATCACTTGGGCATTGGTGGTACGCGCTCTCCAGTTTTCGTATCAGAACATCTGACTCCAACCAATAAGTTCTTGCACGCTGCTGCTCGTCAAAGGGCTAAAGAATTGCAATTCAAATTCGTCTGGGTACGTAACGGCGAATTTATATGCGAAAAGATGAGACTAGTCAGGCAAATTTAATTCGCAATGAAGAGAGTCTCAAGTTATTGAAATAGACATTGTTATTATTTCGTTTCTTTTTATATATATTTATACTTGTTAGTGTACAAATCTTAGACATATTATACTTATTGTTATAACATGGATAAAGTCTACTACCAAAATGTTCGTGGTCTACGGACAAAAACGCATTTATTTTCAAAGAATATTCTTTTATCCAGCTATGATATAGTTATCTTAACTGAAACATGGCTTAATTCGGGCATATCAGACGGAGAAATTTTCGACTCTCGTTATGTTGTGTATCGAAAAGATCGAGAACAATCCGGAAGCTCCAAGAAAGATGGTGGTGGGGTACTTATAGCCGTGTCCAAAGACATTAAATCGGCTCGCATTAGCAACTGGGAGTCGAACTGTGAGGATTTGTGGGTAACGGTTCAATTCAATAAAAATAACAAAAAACAGAAGATTGCTTTTTGTGCTGTCTACATCCCCCCACCAGTAGCCTTGGAGGTTCTCAAAAAATTTCTTGATAAATGTAATGATGTTCTGAATCAAGTTGATAATGTTGTCATTGTTGGAGATTTTAATGTTGGTTTTATAGACTGGACGGTAGCAGTAGATAGTATGGGACTAGTTCCATCTAATTACAACAGTGCACTTGGGTATGCATTGACTGACTTTATCTCTCTAAATAACTTATTTCAAAAAAATTATGTACTTAATGAAGATAATAGACTCCTAGATTTGATAATTACCAACCTACCAAATGTTACAGTTCATTCTCCATTAGATATTCTTACTAAACTAGATAATAAGCATCCTGCATTAACAATAAATTTTTCCTCATATCGGCATAACAATCTTAATCCAATACCTAGAACTGACTACAACTACTTTAAAGCAGATTATGAAACGATTTTAGACAAATTGAAAGCATTTGACTGGCGAAAGGAGTTACCAACAACTTTGTGTGTAGACGAAATGGTCTCTATATTTTATAATAAATTGAGTGAAATTATTACTACATTGGTTCCGAAGCGTAAATCAAAATCGCATAAATATCCATCATGGTTTAGTCGCAACCTAATAAGAATGCTTTCAGAAAAAGAAAAGCTAAGGCAGCGTTATTCAATATATCGTAATCCACGCGATGAGCTCGAATACAATATTCTTAGGCAACGGTGTAAGGATTATTACGACAAATGTTTTGATAATTATATTAATAACACTGAGCTTAACCTAGCCAAGCATCCTAAAATGTTCTGGAATTTTGTAAACAACAAGCGTACTATTAATAACACAATACCTTCTGTGATGTATTCCACCAACACAAACGTTGGAGTCAACAGTGGTCTGGACATTGCTGACCTTTTTGCAGACCACTTTTCTTCCGTCTATTCCAGCAACAATGTAAATTTAAGTCTACCTAACATATATTATAATTCTAAATTGCAATCATCTCATTTAACTTCAAAATCTTTAGGCCGGATACATTTTTCAGAGAGAGAAGTGCTTAAAAGTTTGAAAAGCCTTAACATATCAAAAGGAGCCGGTCCTGATCAATTATCACCCTTTTTTATACAACGCTGTGCTAGTGGCCTTGCTTTACCATTAAGCATAATAATAAACCATTCCCTCTGTACCGGTGAATTTCCAAAAGATTGGAAAATTGCCAAAGTTATACCAATCCACAAAAAGGGTGACCACAGCTTTGTACAAAATTACCGCCCCATTTCTATGTTATCTTGCTTCTCAAAAATTTTCGAATCACTTGTTTGTCCAGTCTTAACACAATACTTAAGCTCAATTATCTCGGACTCTCAGCATGGATTTAAAAGCCGCCGCTCTACGGTAACAAACTTAACTTGCTTCGTCTCCGATATTTCCGCAGAAGTTGACAAAGGTCATCAGGTAGATGCAGTCTACACTGATTTCAGTAGCGCGTTTGACAAGGTAAATCACAAAATTCTATTGCTCAAATTGGAGGCACAGGGAATACACGGTCCATTTTTGGAATGGTTACGATCATACCTTCACGATAGACCACAAATGGTAGCAGTTAAGGGATATGTGTCAAGGGAGTATCTAGCCGTATCAGGCGTACCGCAAGGCTCTCATCTCGGACCTGTATTGTTCTCCTTGTTCATTAACGATATCACTGACACTATAGACAACTGTAAATCCTCCTTATTTGCAGACGACTTAAAGTTGTATTTACCTATTAAAACAGAAAAAGACACGCAGCTACTGCAAAAAGACTTAATCAAAATTGCAGAGTGGTGTAGTGTTAACAATATGACCCTCAATGTCAATAAATGCCATCACATTAAGTTTACAAGGAAAAAGAAACTGATTCCATCAACATACACTATTAACAACCACTTATTGCAGGAAGTAACGGAAATTAAAGATTTGGGCGTTGTTTTGGATAACAATCTCAAGTTCACTACTCACATTAACAAAATAGTTAAAACATCTGCAAAAATTTTGGGTTTTATTAAACGCAGCACAAAAGGCTTTCGTCAAGTACGCACCAAAGTGATTTTATTCAACGCATTAGTTCGCAGTTTATTAGAGTATGCTAGTGTGATTTGGAATCCTACTTACGCTATACATTCGCAAAGGATTGAAGGTATTCAACGTTCCTTCACGCGATACTTAGCTTTTGCGCATCCTGGTATATCCCATAGATCTCCCTACAGTCAACGCATGACCTTTTTTAAGATGATGTCTCTCCGCCAACGCAGAAGGTACCATGATTTGCTGTGCTTGCACAAAATAGTAAACTCTAAATTGGACTGTAACTTACTACTATCTAAGTTAAATATTTCGGTTCCGTCTAAAATCCCCAGACACCCAATAACGAACACATTCTGCCCTCCATCATCTAGAACTAATCTGGGCTTACAGGCGCCTATTACTAGAATGTGTACCACCTATAATTCCCTTTGTAGAATTGCTCCTAGCATAGATATATTTTATGATACCCACATCATGTATAAGAAAAATCTCCTAAAACATTTAAACGAAAATGACAGTCATTGCATACCTACCAATAGAAACTATATGGCTTATAGAAATTAATTAAAAAGAAAATGTCAATTGAAATAATAATTGCTGATAAATAATAGTGTGTTTATGTATGTATGTGTATGTTTATATTATATGTGTAATTGTATGTATGTATATTATATAAATGTGTTTTTTTTTATAAATATTGTGCTGTTGGATTACAAGTATTGTGCTGTTGGATTGTGCCAAATTTTAGTTTTAAGTATTTTGTTTTTTAGTATAGATGCGTGTGATTTGCCAATGTTGTGTACTCCTGTAATTGGTATACACATCAGAATATATTTTTTGTAATTTTGTATTAGATTTAAGAAATAATGTGTGTACTGTTGGAGAACCTTTTTCAAATAAATAAATAAATAAATAAAATAAATAGACTTATGCAATGCCAGGGCACAGCAAAAACAGCTGCCTACCGTTAATGCAATGCCTTTTATGAGTTTTTAAGTTTCCTCTTGGTGCGTACGATCTGGATTTCATAATAAGGCACCTTGCAATATAAATGTATAATGTATTTACATTATATATACATTAAGCTATTTCTCTCCGTGAGAGATACCGAATCCCACCACATCGGGCACAAATTCAATCCCGGCCAATTCATACGTGAATCGAACCCGAGGCATAAATATTTTTAAATATTGTACGATACGTGGGTGCCATCCGCAGTGTCTTTCACGATAGGAATAGGCGTATAACAAGAATAAATGAACAGTATTCTGTCCTCAAAATATCAGCAACTTGCTTGTTTTTTTTTAAATCCTGGCACGCAAAGTGACAGCTTTGCACCTGATGGTACGCGCAGTGGACGCACTGTTAGAGTATTAAGTAACGAGGGACTACTATATCTCGCTACTCGACACCTGATTCCTCTGGTTTTGTAGTCAACAGCAGATGGTCAACTTGTTTATCACACAAACATCTGTCTCAATTTTATCGAACCCGCGACCTCCCGTTTCTCAGTTGGCTAATCACCCTCTGAACCACGAAGGCCCAATGCTGAATCACCAAACACATTTAGAAGGTGTGAGAAGCGTTCAATTATATTATCACATTTACCGCACATACATCTGCGACAGGTCTGAATCAAATGACAGTGCACATTTGAATCTAGGACACGTGAGATTAATAACCTTTAGTTCTGAGATATAATCCTTGGTTGGAGCATGGATAGAGTTTAATGTATTCATTAAATTTAAATTAATTATGGAATCCTACTAATGTTATAAATGCGAATGTTTGGATCGATGGATGGATGTTTGTTACTCAATAACGCTAATAACGGCTGGACGGATCTGACTGAATTTTGGTACAGAGATAGATTATAGTCTGGAATAGCACATAGGCTACTTTTTATCCCGGAAAATTTTACAGTTCCCGTGGGATAGTTTAGTTTTTCACAGAACAAGGGATTGACATGATTTTTTGCATAGTAGCAGTTTAGGGATCAGAAAATGACAAAGGTTACTTTTTATTCCGGAAAATGCACGCTTCCTATGGTATAGCAAAATATAGAAAGGTGTAATAACTTAAGATGCCTTCATGGATTGTAAAATTAACCTCCGCGCGGGCGGAGCCGCGGGCAACATCTAGTAGATAATATAACTAATCTGGTTTAACTTTTTTTTTCGGACATGCTAAAGACATAAAAATATAAGAAGCAGTGATATTCTAGTTGGGAGTGGTACGGACTGCCGAGACGAAAGTTCTAGGTTCGAGAGATATCCCCAGCCTTATCCTAATTATATTTCTTGTTAATTATATTGTTTGCTAAAAGAAACCTTGCATGCCCGTGAATTCTAAATGAATATTTCGAAGATGTGTGAAGTCTACGCAGGTCTATGCAGGTAGCATTAGGTCAGATTGGTAGACTAAAGCCTCATTAGTAGAGGAGGCCCGTTTTTTTTATAGTATAGTATGACAAACGAGCCAGTGGGTCACCTGATGTTAAGTGATCTCCACCGCCCATGAACATCCACAATACCGAAAGTATCATGTATGTGCTGTCGGCCTTAAAGGACAGGAATAGGGATCAGGGAAGGGAAGGGGGAATCTGGGCCTCCGGTTATCTCACTTACCATACGAAACGCGACAGTAAACTGTCACTTTACGTTGGTTTTCTGTGAGACAGTGGTACTACCCCGGTCGAACCGGCCCATTCATGCTGTAGACATATATGTCTACAGCGTGGCTCTACCACTTCCAAACAACAACCAACAGGAAGGCAGCATAATATAGGGCTGTTATTATTATGACAACCAACGATACAGAGTTTGTAAATACAGTGTAGTCCAAGGATTTTGTTAAAAAGATTTTGTTAGTTTAGAAATATGCCTACATAATAAACTTTACTAAAATTTTGTTACAATGCGAGCGTGTGTGGCGGCGCACAGTGTGCACTGCATGATTTTCAAACGCAACGGCCATTCAATACTGAATCGCGGTAACAACATTTGCGCGTCGCTACACATACAGAATCCCAAATAACAGTTGCAGTGTTGACATACCATCAGCATGATTGATATCTTTCTCTTTGGAAACAAACATCTGTTCCTCAACAGCGCAATATTTCACCAAAACTTTATCACAATCGTGGAACGCGTAAAAGACAAACAAAGAAACATTTATGTTCATATTATAAATGAAAATATTTAATTGCAATTGTAATTGTAATTGCGCATGCGTTACGACTGCTTTGCTGAGGTCTCTGGCTCGATCCCCGGGTCGGGTAAAGTAATATTGTTTTTTTCTATCTAGAAATTCTCAGTATTAGCCCGGAGTCTGGAATCTGTGCCCGCTATGGCGATAGGCTCGCCCTCTATCACATTATGGGACCGAAATTCGGCGAAAAGTGGGTTTACTGGTTACACCTCTGCCTACCCCTTCGTTGATTACAGGTGTGAGTGCATATGTATATGAAAATATTTAAATGAATACGATCGTCATACGATGCTGTATGCATTAATTATACATTGTTCTGGACAGCCGGTCGCGAATACATGATGCGTAAAACACACGTTCGCTTTCCACCGTGCGCGTCAGGCTTGCAAATAAAATGTGAACTTTATGATAGTGACAATGTTAACGTGTGACGGAATGTCGGGCATTTGGGTATTGGTTTTATTGATTTGTTACATTCTTGTTAATATCTACGTCACCCTTGATTTTGAATATAATGCCTATTGTTGTGTCTCATTGATTCAAGAGATTTGATTATTTATATATTTAACATAATGTGAAGCTAGTGGGATATTCATATACGTCCGGATAGCGACCACCGTACACAGGGTGTAAAACCGCCATAGTGGCTCACGCAAATGTGCCGCATTCCAGGGCCAGCTAGTGTGCATCCGGTTTTTGTCGGGGGTCTAGAGTTGGGTACGATGTTTGGCCATGTTGCGGCCTTCTGCATACTCTGACACTAGACCCACGACCGCTTATTCACCTTCTTGCCCATGGCATAGTGTGAAAAAGCAGGCCGACATGATTGTGTTGAGTAGCCGGGTATAGACTGTCTCTCGCTACTTGATACTTTTTTTTTTTTTTAATCGAAATAGGCTTGCGTTTGACCACTATCTCGCCTGATGGAAAGTGATGATGTGGTCTACGGTGGAGCACGCTTGCCTAGAAGATACCTATTCACTCTTGACTTGAAGATACCCAAGTTATAATTTTCGGGAAATATAGACTCCGGCAAAGAGTTCCACTCTCTAGCGGTGCGCATGATAAATGTACTAGCAAAACGCTTCGTGCGCACTGGTGGAATATCAACCATGTATCGATGACGCTTCGCCGAGTCTCTTGTCGTCCGATGATGGAAAGGGGTTGGGGGAATTAAATTATGTAATTCCAAGGCACACTCGCCGAAATGTATCCGGTAAAATACCGATAAACTAGCAACTTTACGTCTGTGTTCAAGGCTTTGCAGCCTTGCCTCGACTATGGAATCGTTGCCTACGAGTCTCTTGGCGCGTCTCTCGATTGCCTCCAATGCCTCAAGCTGGTACTTGGCTGATCCATCCCAAAGATGAGAGCAGTACTCCATGCACGACCGGACTTGCGTTTGATACAGATCAAGGAGCTGTCCCGGCGTGAAGTACCGTCTCACCTTCGCAAGGATAGCCAGCTTTTTGGCAGCCAATTGAGCTTTATGCTCAATGTAGGAGCCAAAACTGAGAGTTGGAGACAAAGTTACACCAAGAATCTCTAGGTGGTCAGTTATCGGTACGGACACATCTCTGAAAGTAGGAGTCAGTTCGAAGGGACTCCGTTTAGCAGAGAATAGACAAGCCTGGGTCTTAGTGGCATTAAACTTGACCAGGTTGGCAACGCCCCAATCGGAGACTGCCTTTAAGGACAAGTTCAAGCGTTCTACCAAGGCCTCCCTGAGGGCCTGGACTTGCACTCCACTGGTTCGTGCATTAGATATGTAACTTTCTACCACTGTGCTGTCATCAGCGTACCCAAAAGTACCGGGCTTAAGCAGATCATTGATGTGCAGCAGGAATAGAGTCGCAGAAAGTACGGACCCCTGAGGTACCCCGGCATTGATAGCCAATAGATCGGAGGAGCAGCCATCAATGACCACTCGAAATTTGATGGCACTGCGCTTACCATCAGGTGCAGTGTGCTCCCTTTGCCGTGCCAGGATAAAAAAAGTATGTGAAGTCTACCACCCGCATTAGGGCAGCGTGGTGGACTAAGACCGTACCCCTCTCATCAAAGGAGCCCATGCACAGCAGTGGAACAGTAGAGGGCTGATGTTATATAATTCATGTTATGAATGATGATTAGATCTGTCCAACAGGTACTACCTCTGCCATAAAGCATCAAAAATATAGAGCGAAGTCGCGTGCTAAACTGGATGCAGCCAAATAAATAAACCAAAAAAGTGTAATTTTTGTTTGTGCATCGGAAATAGCGCGGCATGCACACTTTGATGTTTATTTCTGTGGTTTAATTTTGGCGGAGCCGTGCTAATTTTGAAATGCGCGTACAGACATAAATCTGTAAGACACCACATTAGCTTACGTAAAACGTGACTACACCCGCTCCTATTGGTTTGGTTTGAGATTTCAAGTGTATATTAAAATTTACATCATACATTTTTGGGTTGACCAATGAAAATACTCATTTCTCCACATTTTCATATTAGAACATAAGTTTTTCTTGTATATTGTACCTAAAACTATTTTTTTTAATCAATGTTTAGCAATGTTTCGAAAGCTTTACAGCCTTCATGATTACTGTGTTGTATGTCTCCATAAAAGGATAGTGTATAAACGTTGGAATTAAAAGAGTAAAAATAAACCGCGTAAAAATCCGTAAAATTTGTTTTAACTTAAGAAACTATTAAGTTTCTTGTGTGCTAAAGTGAGTCTACCAGGTGTGACGTCTTTACCTACCGCCAAGCCTGCAGTTTTTTCAGTTTGAAGGATATTGAAGCTAGTGTCCGAACATTTATGCGGTCTTCCGAAGCTGAGAAGTGGAAAATGATTAAGTGTATATCTATCTTCCAGACGTTTGGTATCATTATTTAATTTTATAGATATTTTTTTATAGCATAGTCCGACAAACGAGCCAGTGTGTCACCTGATGTTAAGTGATCTCCCATGAACATCCACAATAACGAAAGTATCGTGTATACGCTGTCGGCCTTGAAGGACAGGATTAGGGAAGGGAAGGGGGAATCTGGGCCTCTGGATATCTCACTTACCATACGAAACGTGACAGTAAATTTATTTATTTATTTAGGACAGCCAGTAGTTGATACAAATAAACTTATAACTATAACATAAAAAGGAACAAAACATCGAAAATTTGTAACACCTGTTTAAGGCAGCCAAAACATGCACCATTAATGATAAAAACAATTATGTAATTTAATAATACACACTCAGAATTAAACAATTTAAAATAATACAATGGAGTAAAGACTAAATGGTCAAAAAACTAAACTGTCACTTTACGTTGGTTCTCTGTGAGACAGTGAGCCGTTTCATGCTGTAGACAAATATGTCTACAGCGTGGCTCTACCACTAAAAGTTTTCATGTAAAACTTAGTTGTTGTGGTGTCTTTAGCATTATTATTCTATGGCCGCGCG
The DNA here is from genome assembly GCA_905220505.1 of Laothoe populi. NCBI lineage: Eukaryota > Metazoa > Arthropoda > Insecta > Lepidoptera > Sphingidae > Laothoe > Laothoe populi. The sequence goes on from HG992173.1 coordinate 11,941,206, forward strand.
TTCCGTGACGCGGTTTGCATATTTTATTCCTAAACCGGGATAAAGTGCGCGCTATTAGATTTATAGTCATTCGCCGGACGCGTTTGTTCCGTAAGAACCTAGTTTTTAGATCGGTATTTGGTTAATTGGCATAGTGGGTTGGCTTTATTTGGATAACGATTGACGCATTAGATCTTAAAGAGCCGAGTTAGTGTGCGGATTCATTGGGTAGGATATTAAGTCTTAGTGTATGTTGGCTAATTAAGCCGCCAACGCTGTGCTCCATAACATTAAGCTTTTTTTATCCTGGTACGACAAAGTGACCACACTTCACCTGATGGTAAGTGTAGTATCAAGTAGCGTGAGACATCAGTCCCCCGCTACTCAACACAATCATGCCGGCCTGCTGTGTAGCTTCTTCACACTATGCCTAAAGGACCCAGGATCATAGGAAGGAGGGAACACGGTAGCTGGCAAACTGTTCCACAGCTTGATGGTGCGGCAAAAATACGAATTTGCGAACCTCTTGGTTCGAGCCGGAATATTAGACACCACGAAGCTGTGGCTCCGCAAGCCACACGCAAAAAATCATGTCGACCCCTTGCTCTGTGTAAAACAAAAACAAAACTATCCCACGGGAACCGTACATTTTCCGGGATAGAAGCCTATGTGCTTTTACAGACTATATTCTATCTCTGTGCCGAGGTGTGTGTTTGAGTAACAAATATCCATCCAAAAATTCGCATTTATAATAGTAGTAAGATTTAAATTATCGATGTAATCAAGTTCAAAGCGTATATCTTGAATAACCATTATCCCGTTAATAAAACCGATAACACGTGTAAAAATAGGGAAAATTCTACACCATTTACTGAGAAGTAACGTCAAGATTACTCCCTGAATCACATTCATCGGAACTCGATAATTACCTCCCAGATATCTATTAGTAGATTTTACACTGTATTTTATGAGTTTCACAAAATCGTGGGATAATAAATTATCGGGTTCATTAAGTTTTTATGGCTTGAATCAGTCGCGCCCGTGACTTCACCTGCGTCGAAGAACTTGCGAAATACCGATGTTGTTCTCTTGACATACACACATGCTTTTGAAGTATTTTTTTTATTCTGTCACAACAAAGGACCACACTGCACCTCATTGTAAGTGGAGTGCTATCCAATTAGAGTATCGAGTAGCCAGAGACAATTTATCCCCCGCTATTTAACACAATCATGCCGGCCTGCTTCTTCACACTACTCCATGGGGCAAGAAGGTGAAGATGGGGTTGAATGTCTAGTGTCGGAGTACTCAGAAGGCCGCAAAACGGTCAAACACCGTACCCCAACTCTAGACCTCTGACAAAAACTGGATGCATACTGGCTGACCCCGGAACACGACATACTTGTGTGCCACTATGGCAGGTTTTACACCCCGTGTACGGTGGTCGCTATACGGGCGGATATGAATATCCTACCACCAGCAATGCTTAAAACATGCATCTTGTCTTACTATTTAGCAGCGTTCTGTTTTACAACATTTAAAACAGCATAGTATGAGTGGATTCTAATGGTTGCAATATACAATTATATATTTCTTTCTATCCAATCCGGATATTGCAGCTAGAGAAGTGAAAATTGCATTTTCATTTTTTTCTTCGCTAGCTTATGATGTGTTTAAATCACACAATAGTCACACATAATCTGGACCCTAAATTATACTAAACCTGTATCGTGGGTATCAATTATGAGAAACGACGCTCCAGCAGTACTTATACCAGAAACAAATAATTTTGGATTTCACAAACATTTGTCTCAGAGACGGAATGAAACACGCCGTTTCACAGCTTCTGTTTTCCGATAACAGTAACCCATGAATGTCTTTTAATCTGCTGCATGCTCGTAAGTCGTAACAAATCCCATCAAAAATTCTTTATTCCCTCTCAAAGATGGAAAGAGCCAGAATGGAGGAAAAAAATACAAAGCACTTTTTTCGAGTTTGGTAACTGTGTCCATGTGAGCTTAAGATTAATATGTATGTCTTACCATATTCACGGGACTATGGAGTCCCGGACCATTGGAAGGTTTTGGTTGGTTTGGGGCCGAAGCCAACACGTAGAGGCCCGTTAGAAAATTTTAATCTAATATTGTGAAGTGACACCAGCCGACGGTTATCCCTGTATACACTATACAAGTGCACCCACGGACAACCCCCGGTTGGTGTAGGACTATTGTATAGATGAATAAAAAGTTATGCTGGTTTATTGAGGTGAGGTGTTTTGGGTAATTGGGTCTATGGGGAGAACTATGGCACCTGCCTGACCAATGTTAATAACACGGATAAAATAGGCCTGTGGTGACTCGCCAATTCAGGTAAATAGGCTCTCCAAAATATCCGTTAGAAAAAGCGACAAGGGAGCAATATCATTTGAGCGGTCGCGTTCCGGGATCAGCCATTGTACATCCGAATTTGTCGGGGGTCTAGAGTTGGGTACGATGTTTGGCCATGTTGCGGCTTTCTGAGTACTCTAACAATAGACCCTCGACCGCTTCTTCACCTTCTTGCCCACTGCGTAGAGTGAAGAAGCAGGCGGCATGTTTGTGTTGAGTAGCGGGAGATAGATCGTCTCTCGCTACTTTTATTTTACCGCACTGCGCTTACCATCAGGTGCAGTGTGGTCACTTTGCCGTGCCAATATAAAAAAAGCTTAAGATTATTATTATAAAATGACACACATAACATTCGAAATTTATTTGTAGTATAAGTCATCGCATGTCTTTGACATTTTGTGTATGATGTCATGATTATTATGATTTGGCTGATGTGCCAGGTGGTGGCGTCATCGCCAGTTGCTATTGAACTGTTGGCACCGTCACATTAGTTGATTGCTTCGTGCGGTCGACGACGGCATAAAAAATTGTTTGCTCCAACCAAGGTTTTGTTTATTTTGATCATGATATCATGAGAGTGGTACAAAGTATTGCGTTATGTACATACATATACACTCACGCCTGTTATCCCCAAAGGGGTAGGCAGAGGTGTAACCAGTACACCTACTTTTCGCCGAATTTATTACGGTCCCATAGATACGGTGACATAGATATTAAGGCTGTAATGCTCACAAATGTCCCACAGCTGGGCACGGGCCGCCTCTACTAATAAAAGGGGTTAGGCCTTCATGCTGGCCTAATGCGGATTGGTAGACATACCTTTGAAATTCTTATGCGAATTCTCAGGTATGCAGCATTCACCGGTAGGCAGCAGCTTTGCTGTACCCTGGCATTGCAGAAGTGTATGGGGGGCAGTGTCTACTTACCATCAGGGGGACCGTCTGCTCGTCTGTCTATCCAGTAAAAAAAAATGCAGGGTTTCTCACGATGTTTTCCTTCACCGTTTAAGCAAGCGATAATTAACAATAAATACACATGTAATGAAAAGTCAGAGGTGTATGCCATTTGGGCTGGTTTCGAACTCCAAATTCATCTCATCAGTTCTATCGCGATACTTTTTCTTCTAACTAGGCTAACGCTATCATATAATACTTTTTAACCGACTTCAAAAAATGGTGGAGGTTCTCAATTCGTTTGTATCTTTTTTTGAGTATACTTTTATAATGAAGCAATTAAAATGATTAAATAAAACATTTTCGGATTAATGTTTCCTCCTGTTGTAAATTACAGAAAGATGACTGTTGACCTTTGGGTAAAGTAATAATATTTAATTACCAGATGACATTTAAATATCACTTATTTTTGCGTAATAATAATACCAAACCTTACTATATGAAGAGGTATAAAGATTGCGCCTACTATAACCAAACAGTAATTAATTAAAAAAAGAAATATATTCGTATAAACGTCCCTAGGTGAAGAATCACAAATTACTGAGGAATCATCTCAGGAAGGAAATATGTTAATAACAGAAAGGCGACGTCAGATATAAATAAATATAAAAACTTTGCACGTAATTGTGCATACACTACATGATGTGGTTTCCAAAGGACGGTCTAATAGAAAATCACTATCGGGATCTGTTAGTCCGTTAAAGTTTTCTAAACTATGCAACAGATTTTGATGCGGCTTTCACTATCATTAAGAGAAATTACTTCCGGAAGGTAAATGCATAACACATTCTGATTAAATTTAAAATTATTAGAGAAAAATGTCTAATGTGTAATAAGTCGTAAAAATAAATCGGGCGTTTACATGGATTACGCTGGCAAAATTTTATAATATCAGTCATCACTGTTTTTAACACTCCTAGTTCTGACCCCACACTAGATAAAACCTGTATCCTGGGTATCAAGAACTACGAGGGACTACGGTCCCACAACACTCAGACCCGAAACAAATATATGTCTGTCACACAACCATTTGAACCCACGGCCTCTCGTTTCACAGCTGGCTACTCACCCGCTGCACCACGGAGCCGTCATTATTAAAGTCATTAATATACATTAAATAATTTACTAAAGAATTGTAGGCCTTTTAAAGACTTTAAGGATTTACGATAGCATGTGTCTAACCTAGATTTGCCAACCGTCCTGTTTTCCCAGGACATGATCTCTTTTTAGAGGGTCCTGGGGTGTTCTGGATAGTTTTTAAACAGTGTTCTGGGTTTGTAAAACACCCTGATAAGATCTGAATTTTAAAATTCATGTTCTTATCAGGGTGTTGTACAAACCCAGAACTCTTGCAATCCTTCGTTACGGGCGGTCTCACAACTAGCGAGTATTCGCACTGCCCGCGCTGTTTCAAACAAAGACGCGTCCTGTTTTTAGACTGAATTGTCCTGGTTTGTCAAACATCAACTCCTGTTTTTCTTTTAATCGGTGTTGGTAATCCTAGTTTAACCTAACGTTAACTCACAGTAACCGTGCATAGTCAGGGTGTGTCGCTAGTACACAGTAAACTGTAGTTATTTGTGCACGACGGATGACTTCATCGTTTCTACACGCTAACTTGCTAAGTGTAAACTAACTCGAAAAGCAACGGAGCGTGCCGCGAGCGAGCTCCGTGCTTGTGGCAATTATACACGCTTGTGCCACATGAGTAAGTTGCCGTCTTGGGCACAGTAAACAATGCCTCTTTACCCTATGTGGTTACAAGGAAAGTTGTTTTTTTAGATACGAAGAAGTCTTTTGATTTTTGGTAAAAATCAATCAAATCTGTGGAACAGTTTGCCAGGTACGGTGTTCCCTCCTTCCTATGATCCTGGGTCCTTTAGGCGTAGTGTGAAGAAGCTAAACAAACAGCAGGGCGGCAAGAGTGATGTGTTGAGTAGCGAGGGATAGACTGTCTCTCGCTACTTGATACTCTATCGGGACGGCACTGCGCTTATCATTGGGTGCAGTGTGGTCACTTTGCCGCGCCAGAATAAAAAGAATAACAAATCTCTATCGGAATATTGATATAGATCATACGAGTTGAATAAATTAATAGTACAGATTAGTAACACGTAAGCAAAAATAGAGAAAGCATTATTAATATTAAATATTACGTCAAACGTGGCAGTACGGCCTCGTTGTCCGTACACATAGTTATCGAGAATTCAAAAAAATAAACAAAAAGTATGTAGACACAAATTCGCGCGCTCTCTGTCATTCCACGGCGATGAGTCATCGCGTTCGGTCGTCTCCCGCGTTCCGTTGTAGCGTTCCATGCGGTCGGGCACCACGTTATCACAATAATTATTTGTTTTTATTTCCCACACTCGAGTTAATCGGTTTATTTATGATTACAATGTCAAAACTGTTATGGATTCTGTTGGTATTATTGTTTCATTAATTAATGTTTGTGTATGCATCAATTAGGGACAGATGACCTGATAACGAAAGATCCATCGGAATTTAGCACATAATGATAATAAATCTATTGGTAATTTGTTTGACAACTCGGGTAATATTAATAGAAATGTTTATACATATAAAGGAAAATTTTAATTAATGCAGTTGCTGTTCAGAATTATCTAGTGAAACCCAATTTTGGTTTTAGTTTACGCCACTTCGATGAACTAAAAATAACTTGACTTATTACGTATTCGTAATTGTTTGTTCTCAATCTAAATTTGGATATCTAATACACAGCGTAGGTGCCTGATTTATTTTCTGTACCCTAATTTGTATTAAAATTGTGTCATCGTCTACCTGCTATTATCCTACACTAAGTGGGGTCGGCACAAATGGTTTTGAATCTCCACGCAGCCCTATCATCCAAATCTGCATTCCCTCCTTTCATGCGCATGTCCTTATTCACGCAATCTATTCATCTCTTTTTTGGTCTCCCACGACTCTTTCGTCCATCAACATTCATATTGACAACCAGTCTTGTCACATGCCTTTCACCCCTCCTCATTACTTGCCCATATCGAGCTAATCTAGCTATAATAATCTAATTGTATTAATATTGTGTAACAAATCATGATTTTTTTTGGTCACAGTCACCACCTGATTGTAAGCGCCGTCCAGGTATAGTATCAAGTAGCGAGAGACTACTATCTATCCAGGTATGCCTCGTTACTTGATATAATCATGCCGGCCTGTTGAGTAACTTCTTCACGTTTATCTTTTTCCTCTACACTAGGGTTACCAATCCCGGAATTCAAATACTAGGATTTGACGTTAGAAAAACCAGGATATTTAGTTTAAAAAGAGAACGCATCTTTGTTTTAAAATAGCGTGAACACTTGCGAACCGATAGGCCGCCCCTAAAGTAAGGATTGCAAAAGTGGTGTGCGAATTTTAAAATACAGGAACATATCAGGGCGCTTTAAAAACCAAGGACGCTGCTTAAAAACCAGGACATGTCCTGGGAAAACAGGACGGTTGGCAACTCTACTCTACACTAATCTTACAAGCTAATGAAACTGGTTTCCGATTTCAATAATCGAATTAATATATGTGTTAGCACTTAGTACATACCTACACTTATAGCTAACTAGCTTTTGCCCGAGGCTCCGCGCGTGTGGTTGTTATTTTTGAAAGAAAATGTATAAAATCGACGGAGTCATTTTAAGCTATCACATCTTCCTATATTTTGCTATCCCATAGGAACCGTTTTTTTTTCCGGGATATAAGGCAGCCTATGTGCTATTCCAGTCTTATCTATTTCTATGCCAAATTTCAACCAGATTTGTTCAGCCAATCTGGCGTCATTGTGTAACAAACGTCCATCCATCCATCCAAACATTCGCTTTTATAATATTAGTAAGATTAAGTTATTCCATAGTGTTAGATGTGCAAAATAAACAGTGATAAACAGCAATAAAATAATAATGTCAGTAGTCGCATCATCACAGTTCTAGTTTATATTCTCTATACGTGCAGGCTGAGTCACGAGGGTCGCTTCGCATGCGGAGCAGACAGTGAGGCACCTAACAGATGCATATCATATGTGTTTAATTTTAAGAGAATGAGGGCAATGGGATTGTTTTGATGGGTTTATGAACTGAATAAGAATTTTATTGTAATTGTGGGGCTTGGTGAGAAGTATATTTAAAATAAAATGACATTATGAAAAAATAGACGTTTTACAAAATAGTCAATATTAGCCCGGAGTGTGGAATGGTGCCCGATATGGCGATAAGCTCGCCCCCTTATCATATCATGACACGGTAATAACAATTTGACAGCCTCCGTGGCGCAGTTGGCGAGTCGCCGGCTGCTGAAACGAGAGGCCGTTGGCTCGATTCCTACACCGGGACAAATGTTTGTGTGACAGACAGATATTTGGGCCGGGGTCTGGGTGTTGTGAGACCGAAAGTCTCTCGTAGTCCCTGATATCCACAACACAAGACCCGTATCTCATTTTGGGGGGTCGGGGCTGTGTGTGATTGTAAGGTGTTATTTATTAAAAAAAAAATAAGATTGGCTAAATGTGGGTGTTTTGATTACATCTCTGCTTATCCTTCGGGGATTACAGGCGTGATTGTATTATGTATGATTAACAATAAAAGCACACATAAAACCTCACAAAAGAAATGTATCTCCTTTGGAATCGAAGCCATGAGATCCGTATACTAGGATGGTGGACTAAGGCCTTCTTAACCTTTTCTGAATATGCTTAGCAGTGGGACAGTATATACTGTAGTAAAAAAACAGGTGTCTCATGTTTACCGGTTGTGGTCTTTAATGATCAGTAATAATTGTAGTTAACTTGAATCTAATTCTATCATATTTAATTATCCTATAGTTAGGATAAAGTGTCTCCACTGCTCCATTCTAAGAACCGAATGTCCAAATCGATGTGTCAAAGCAATCATTTGACAACACAAGATGTTCACAACAATTTACTCATCACGGCAATTCAAGGCACGGACATGCGTTATATATCATTTGTAGACAATTATTGCTAATAAATTCTACTGAATATTATTTTAAGTAGTAATTTTTGGCTAAGTTTCAAGATTGTTTTTAGTGTCATTGAGGTTTTTTTTGTGGTATTAATTGTAAGTCAAAAAAAAAAGTAAATGGAAAATGAGTCCCAATTTTATATATTTTTAAACTTTACTTGAATAAAGAAAAATATCCGGCGATGAATTTTAACGCACATTATAAACTCTACAAAATAAATAACACCCAACAGTCACACTAAGATACGAGTCTTGTGTTGTGGGTGGGTCTACGAGATACGCACGGTCTCACAACACCCAGACCCCGGACACAAATATTTGTCTGTCACACAAACATTTGTTCCGGTGTGGGAATCGAACCCACGGCCTCGTTTCACAGCCGGCTACTCGCCAAACTGCGCCACGGATGTCTGTCAAGTCAATAATACAAATGATACAAATGCAATTCTAAGCAAACTATGTTATTTGAATTCCATTACTGACCTGACGATCGAATCAAGGACCTAAGTTCACACTTGCCATTTAACTAACGTAACGATCTAACTTTCAAAGTTTTCACTCACTTAATAAGTTGGAAATTAGTTTACAAAGTAATCGGTGACCTAGTTAATCATCTGTCCATTATACTTTCATTTGAAATTGCCGGCAAGGAAAATAGTAGGTGTTTTTGTAAGAATACTATTTAGTTCTTTGTTATGTACCATTGTTAATATCGTTTAGAATTTCAATGTTAGTTTTAGCGATGGTATGGCAAAAAGATTTATCGGGTTTAACGTCGCTAACAATGAAGAAAGTCGTTTTAGTAATAGAGGTTTGCAAACCAAGAGGAACTAATTTATATTACCTTGAAAATCCAAAATATTTTTTGGAAACTATGTGACAAGTGCCTCTAGTGCCCTAATTTACAAAATAAAAGATTTGATAACCGTGTAATGAAACGATAGCAAGCAGACAAGCTGAAATTACTCACTTTCGTTCGAATAGTATCTTTCATCATTTAATCTAAGTACTTTTTAGACTGCACTAGATTAAGTATTCTAGATTCCGCACTCCTCTTTTTCTATTCCCTTTTCAAATTTTTCCATGTCGTGGTTGTCTTGAAAAGATCGCCGAAAGCGATAAGGCCGCCAATTGTACTTTTAATGGATCTTTTGAGTGTTTCTATTTTATGCATTTTAATATACAATAAAGAGAATCTAGTGATGTTTAGATTTTACCGACTTTTGATCAAAAGCGACATTTTCATATTTTCAATGTAATTAATAAATATCGTATTACTACCTAACCGTTTGTTTTCAATCATATTGTTCATTACAAGTGTTTTTATCTGGGTGTTGTGAGACTATAGTTCCTCAAAGTTATTGATATCCATACATGGGGTCAGGACTAGGTGTTTCTCTATTAATATTATTATTATCCTCTCTGTAATTTTGTTGATTTGAACCAAAAACCAACTTCTCATACTGCGTCTTATAGTCGTTTGTAAAGGTGTGTACAATGTGCTTCACGTATCGGAATGCTGATGCAGTGACGTGATATCAGGGCCCGCTAATTACAAGATGCCTTCGAGCATTTGTTGCGCGGTGACCTCATGGTACATAAATGTTGCATTTGCTTTATGAAATTATGTCGGCACCGTCCTGACATTCCATAATGTGACCATACTATTTGGGTACTTAATACTTGATAATTTAATCATGCCATAAGAGAAAAGGGTGCCGGAAACAATGAAAATAACAAAATGACAATACTATTTCTGCAGGAATTCCTTCCTCCATTTATTTTTATTTATTTATTTTATAGTTCTCCAACAGGTTGTACATTAAATTAATATAAGGGTACTTTAACAAACGTCACATTCTGATGCACAACCTATTTAAAGGAGTACACAGCATTCATTAAAGCGGCCTAAATTCGTCCTGGAAGGAGGAGGTCTGAACATGTCCGTGATAGGGTATCTGGGAACTCTAACAGGCACAGGGATATTAATAAGGGACAAAATTTCAGAGCAATCTATTTGTGAATGGAGCAACTTACACAAGAATGTTAGATCATGCAGTTGTCGGCGATGCCTGAGAGACATCATATTAAAGTGTTGGAGGCGGGCAGTATAAGGGTTCCTGTGTGAAAAACCTGACGCTGCAAAAGCTAAGTAACGCGTAAAGTTGCGTTGAATATTCTCGATTCTTTGTGAGTGTATAATGGGTTCCATACAACGCTGGCGAATTCTAATATGCTGCGAACTAATGCGTTATAGAGATATATTCTAGTGTAGGGATTATGAAACTCCTTTGTGTTCCGTTTAAGGAAGCCCATCATTTTAGTTGCTTTTTTTACTATTATATCAACGTGGGGAACAAATGTCAACTGACTATCCATCACGACGCCTAGATCTCTAATTTCGGTTAACTCTTTAATAGTGTGACCATTAATATTATAAATTGATTTAATTGCACATTTTTTGCGGGTAAATTTAATGTGAAAGCATTTGTTAGGGTTGAGAGTCATTTTGTTAGCAATACACCAATCGAATATTCTGTCAATGTCTTCTTGTATCAGCTTTATATCGCTCGTGGAGTTCACTGGGTGGAAACATTTGAGATCGTCTGCGAAAAGAGCATAGTTGCAACTGTAGACAGCTGTAGTAATGTCGTTGATAAAAACTGTAAACAAAATTGGTCCAAGATGGGATCCCTGTGGTACACCAGATGTGGCGGTGTATGTTTAGACAAATATCCCTTTACGGTAACCATCTGGGTTCGCTGGCTTAAGTAGGAACGGAACCAACAAAGTAAGGAACCAAATATAGCATTCATTCATTCATTCGGTAACATCATTGGATGATTCTTCTGGTGTGGTGAACGGTCATGGGAACGCTTACCTACTTACTTGTTTGCTGGCCTCTGATGGAAAAACAAATACTTTGATTGCTTATATGTTATAATTTAGGAGATTTGGATTATACTATAAATTTTTTTGTTAGCTTAGTGTCATTCCTTAATCAATACTTCCACTTGCTTAGATTGTAACTAACTATTTGAAAGTGCAATAATGTCATAGGTATATGAATGACACGTTTATCAATTCTGATGCAACGTGGTGACATCACTGTCCGCAATTAATTAGAAAATGCCTTCGAAGTTTTGTTGCGTAGTGACGTGATGCTACAATTGTTATATTTGCTTGTAAACTGACTTGGAAAGGTTAAAACATGCGAAATTTGCCTCTGGTTGTTGAATGGCATTTGAAAATGTAGTATTATAGAGCGGTAAGCTAATGTAGCTTGCTTTTTTGCTGCTAATTTATTGATAAATAATAATATAATACCAGCTCTGTAAAATGCACTGTCTCAGTACTGGGCACAGACTTCTTCTAATGAGAGAGGTTAGGTTAGCTATTGCTCACCCCGCTGACCTAATGCGGTTTGGTAGACTTCACATACATATTATAAAACTGTAGAACGGGTCTTAATCGAGCAATATTTAATGGTAATGGTAATGGTGATGGTGACACGCTAATTCTTGCAGTGCTTGATGTTATATTTGGGTTGCTTTGTACACTACTTCTGATGATAACATTGGAAATAGTGTCTTATTTGGCATATCAGGATAAAAAAGCGCCTATGCTGCATAAACAATCCCTTTCTGACTCTGTTCTAACATTGCCACTTGGCAGTTGGCAGAAACCAACACAAGTAATTCAGCAATAAATAAGGTCTTCCAAAATCTACAATACGATTTGTCTGCCAAAAGCTGAAACTTTTCGCATTGGCAACATAACGCAGACGCAATTACGACAAAGCAACACATTAAGTTGGATGGTGGCGCGACGCAAACTCCCTGCAATGCGGCAAGATAAAGTCTGTACTGCTTAAATTTAGCAATTTTCTTAGGATCAGTGATTATTATCATATTTTGATTTAAAAAATCAGAGCGTGAGTATTGAAACTTTTGTAATTACACACATACACTCACGCCTGTATTCACCAGAGGTGTAACAAGTACACCCACGTTTCGCCGAATTTGTTACGGTCCTAAATGTGATAGGGGGCGAGCCTATCGCCATACCGAGCTCAATTCCAAACTCCAGGCTGATACTGAGTATTTCTAAATAGACAAACCCAATATCACTTTACCCGACCCGGGGATCGAACACGAGACCTCAGCATAGCAGTCGTAACGCATGCGCAGTTACAACTGCGCCACCGAGGCAGTCAATGAAATGATTTTTTTGTAATTGTTTATCTAATAACGGCTTATTTATTTAGTGTAGTAGTCAAGCTTTACGTATAATGAATGCAGTTTAAATAAATTTACTAATTTTCCTTCGTGGTCTATAATCTAAACAAGCCAGACGAGATTTTGTCTCCAGTATGAGAACCTGTTCATATTTATGTCAGCTCAAAATCTGTATATATAAAAGAAGAAACTGACTGACTGACTGACTGACTGACTGACTGATCGATCAACGCACAGCCTAAACGGCTTGGGTCAGAGACTTGAAATTTTGACAGTAGGTACCTTTTATCACGTAGGCATCTAAGGAAGGGTTTTTGGAAATACCACCCCTAAGGGGGTAAAATAGGGGATGAAAGTTTGTATGAAAATCCGTCATTTTTGAAGTTAAATTCATGAAAATTAGTATTTGGCATTTTAGTTAAAAATAAAAAATATATGTTTCAGTATTTTTGGAAATTCCGCCCCTAAGGGGGTAAAATAGGGAATGAAAGTTTGTATGAAAATCCGTAATTTTTAAGTTAAACGCATGAATATTGGCATTTTGTATTGTATACTTTTTCTCCCAAACATGACCTCCACGCGGGCGGAGCCGCGAGCAACAACTAGTATTCTATAAATGCGTATCATGAGTTAAAGTTTACCATAAATGATAGACTTCTTACAATAGTTTTTTGTCAATTTCATAGAACTGTTCAAAATAAAACATATTGTAGATTTTATTACATAATTTATTGATGAGGGCGGCCTTTACGGAGAAAAGGTGAAAACCGAAAGCTTACTTAGTACTATGAATAAAAAGTACACCGACTTAAAAAAAACAAATTATGCATCCCTATAAAATTTGGGTTGCCCTCGATTTTTCTGAGATTAAATCATCAGATCCTGACTTGGTGCCAATGGGACCATCTGGGAAGTATACACTTTTAAACAGAAAAATAATTTCTCGAATCGGTCCAGGCGTCTTCGAGTAATCAGGGAACATACATAAAAAAAAAGATTTTGACGATTTGAGAACCTCTTCCTTTTTTTGAAGTCTGTTAAAAATAGCCTAGAGCATTCAAGTATGATGTCGATCGTAGCCTTCCTATCGGCGAAAGAACTTTCAGAATAGCATTAATAATGATTACGTCCAACCAATCTAACTTTACCACTTTATAATAAATGCATTGAAGTTTATGAACTATTTAAACTGCAAATATGATACCTGTGACCTATTTCTGACCACTCCCTAGTGGGCGAGTGCAATGCGTTATTAGGGCGCACACGCGAACTCATGTGGATGTTTATACATATTAGCTAAAGGGCTGATTTAATCTAGTATTTCCACTCGCTTATATAGGACCAAAGATTTCTCATGAATAGAAGTTAGGTATCGTTAAAGACTCGATGTACAATTGTTCACCCAAGATTAAATATTGAAACATATATTTCGACTGCCGAATAGTTCTTTAGGTATAAGTACAGTAAGATGCAGGTGGGCATATTGGTGAGCAATTGAAAAGGCCAAGTTTATAATGGTACGTTAGAGTGAGTTTTGCACCTGATAAGAACAGTGGAGTCCAGCTAAATGTAGACTAAATAGTAATTATAGGCACAGAACTTTATACCTCCTATCTGTACAAAACCCTACGACTCTAAAAAGAAATATTCTAACATATTCTAATTATGCGTATTAATGCTAGTAAAACTATTTACTCATTCTGTTATGCCTGATTCTAAAAATATTTGACTCTAACCAAATTCGTTTTTGGCTTTGAAACAAAAGGATTTCCAAAATATCATTTGACCTTCACATTTATATTACAAGTAGTTTTGAATGCAGGAAGCAAGCCGTAGAAGGCGCCGCAGTAGCACCATTATATTCGTAAATCAATTGTTGGCTATGAGGATGGGCATTCGTATTTGAAGAATTGATTATAAAATTTATTGGAGGGAAATGGATTTGATGCTACATTTGATGCTCTGGGTGATGTGGCATGATTGTGCTGAGTCGAGATATATAGTTGTCTCTCGCTACTTGATACTTTCACTGGACGGCACTGTGCTTACCATCACGTGCAGTGTGGTCACTTCAACGTCACGTCTTGTGGTCAAAGTATTTGGACTGCTAGATTCCGTACTCATATTTTAATTTAATTTTTAGCACCCCACGGTCGTCGCACATCCGGCCCGTCTAAATTATGACAAGCTGTCTGCGAAGACGCGACATTTCTAAAAAAATATATTGGAAGTTCGCCGTGTGAAACATTTTTAATAGTTTCCGCCTTGTCGTCCGCCAAGACGTGATGGACGCTATCACGTTTTGCGATGATGTAGTTGTGGTTATTTTCAGTTATTTTGTAAACGCGACTTTGGTTTATGAGAGATTTTCATTTTTATCGTGTATATAGTAAATTCAGATAAAACTTGACTCCACTAGTCTGTACTGAGAGCTAAATGAAAGTGAGTGCTTGCAGAATGCGAATGAAGCTAGGATTGCCAAACAAAGAGGAAAAAAACGGTAAACGCAATTTAGCTTCAGCCTCTGCCCGGGGTACTCGCTATGAACTCATTTGCATAAGCTCAAGCCTTTATCTCTAAAGGCGTAGAAAGAGGTAATAACTGGTATACTCACGGTCCGCCTAGTAATGTTCCATACTGTAATAGGTGGCGTGCCTATCGCTAAACCGAGAAATTCCGAACCCGGATAGGTTGTCTGAATTTTTAACCGGCTTCAAAAAAAGGAGAAGTTTCTCAATTCATCAGAATCTTTTTTTATGTATGTTCCCTGATGACCCATTCGAGAAATTCTTTTTTTGTTTAAAAGGGTATACTTTCTAGGTGGTCCCACCAAGTCAGGATCTGATGATGGAATCTCGGAAAAATCGAGGGCAACCCTCAAATTTTATAGGGACGAATAATTCTAGATAGACTGCCTCTCGCTACTTGATACTCTATCTGGACGGCACTGCGCTTACCATCAGGTGCAGTGTGGTCACTTTGCCGCGCCAGAATAAAAAAAAAAACTTTTTTTATTAAAGTCTGTGAACTTTTTATGAATTAAAAAACTTTTATAGAATAGGAAACTTAAACGTTAACACAAATGGCGATTGCCTGACTTGGTATTTGTGTCCAGCACTTCGATGGTTACTTAGCATACTACTATTAGATCAATAAAGCGGTGAATGCTTGCTTTGAAATGCGGTTTGCTGGTGGTAGGATATTCATACCCGCCCGGATAGCGACCACCGTATAAGGGTGAAAAACCCGCCATAGTGGCACACGAAAGTGTGTCGCGTTCCGGGATCAGCAAGTGTACATCCAGTTTTTCTCGGGGGTCAAGAGTTGGGGTACAATGTTTGGCCATTTTGCGGCCTTCTTAGTACTCTGACAATAGACCCTCGACCGCTTCTTCATCTTCTTGCCCATGGCGTAGTGTGAAGAAGCAGGCCGGCATGATTGTGTTGAGTAGCGGGGGATAGATCGTCTCTCGCTACTCGAATCTCTAATTGGACCGCACTGCGCTTACATACATTGCGGTATCTTTGCCGTGACAGAATAAAAAAAAATAAGAATGAGTTTATTGTAAATGTTTTCATCTATTTGTCATTTTAGATATACAAGACTGCATTGTGTTGGAAAGGTGAATTGTGTTGTGTACAAAATATCAATAACTTGTGTGGAATACGTTTCTAGGAGACAGGAGATGCTGCTCCTCGGCGGAAGATATCAGAACCCCATTATAACCCTTAATTCTAATTATATTACAAAACCACTTACATAAACCATTAATACGTTTATCTGGTACATTTCTATGAGTGAACGTAGATGTTCGTAAAGCAATAAAACGATACTGAACCGATAATAAAACGATGTTGAATAATACACGCGCCGCCTCATCGTGCCGCCTGGTACATGCTTTGAGTGGAGCGGAGTTAGTGGACATATTTGGGTGTAATATCTGTAGACCTACTCTTGAAATCAGATCCAATCTCGAACTTGATACAGTTTCAATTCGAATCTAGAAGATATTGGAACTCTAACTCACTCAACTAAATGAAATAGAATATTTACGAACTAGCGATCGTTAATACTCTTTTTCATTTAGTTTGTATTGCGTTCAAGAGTGCCAATTGTACAGTTTTCGAACCCAATCCCAATATTACATTGGAATCGAGTGTCAAGAGTAACCCTCCTGATCTCTTAATGATGTTATATTAAGCATAAAGATACAGCTGCTAGTTAGGTGTATCTTGTCATGTAACTATATATAACACGTGAAGGGAAAACTTTTTATCCCTTTTTAAGCATATTTAGCGAACCGTGAAATTTTGCATAGTTAAAAATACATCACACACGCTAATGACATATATGTACACGCTCTCAGCACCTTTGAAAAAAGGAAGTTCATTAATTATAAAATAATATTCTTGGTAGTTATGGACCAATTACGACCAATGGGCGATCTCTAGTACTTAATATAAGTTCGCACGTGTATATTGCTGATTTGCAGTAATGATGAGTCCGCATCATTTAATTGTAAACGCCGTCTGACTACAAATAAAAGCATCACCACTCTACCTTGAATTGAATTGAAAAGATCTGCACTGCTCTTGGCACCATAAGACGTTAAGCATTACGCAGTAATTTCACTGGTTCCAATGATTCATGCTGGACAGCGGTAGAAATAAATAGCGCAATGGGAACGAACCCAAAAGATTCTAGATTATGAAAATTATCATACATTTAGTTTCCAAAATTACTGCCTTATTTCAACAATTGTAGTTTGGTTGTGTGTCCACAAGGATGGTTTATTTTCAAGTTTATTTTTGTTTAGTGGATACTTAATATTGAGTTTTGGAGAGCACGATTTTTCTGCAAATCAAATGACTATTTTAAATGTGATCTGCAGTTTAAAGAAAAAATATCTTATGTTATCGTATTTCATAAAACGTAAATATTGCAAACGAAACGAAAATTGTATTCGTATTTTTTTAGTCACGTTAAAATTGATGTAGTTTCCCTGACGCGACGTTAGACAGAGTCTGTTTAGGAATTGTTTATTATACAATGGAGCAAGGGGGTCTAAACCTCCACCACCCTGTCTGAATGTGTCGCCCAGTTGGCCGAGCACGGACGTTGGTGCGCATGATAAAATCTATATTGCATTCGCTGCAGCAGACCGGCGGCGGCATGTCTGCCCAATACGCTGATGTACCCATACTATGTGTGTATAAGAACAGAATGTAACGTTTTTTTTATTATCCTGGCACGGCAAAGTGACCACACAGCACCTGACGGTAAGCGCAATGCCGTCCAAATAGAGTATAGAGTAGCGAGAGACAATCTATCCCCCGCTACTCCACACAATCATGCCGGCCTGCTTCTTCACACTACCCCATGGGCAAGAAGGTGAAGAAGCGGTCGAGGGTCTAGTGTCAGAGTACTCAGAAAGCCGCAAAACGGAGAAACATCGTACCCTAACTCTAGACCCCCGACAAAACTGTACTACCTATTTACTTTTTATCATTATCAAATGAAATATGCCAGAGATTCCGACATATCCTAGGTTAAAACTATGCAAACACTGGAGAGTCCACCAAAATTGCCCCACTCATAAATTGTGTTTGTAAAATATTCGGTTTACGTTATTTTGTAGGCCGATGTAGAAATTACAGTACAACAATCTTTTCGAATAAAATTTCTTTTGTGGTAATTTTTGGCAAATATATTTCTTTTTTTTTTTTTTTTTTTTTTTATCGTGACTCGGCAAAGTGACCACACTGCACCTGATGGTAAGTGCAGTGCCGTCCAGTTATAGTATCAAGTAGCGAGGGATAGATTATCACTCGCTACTCAATACAATCATGCCGGCCTTTTTTTTTTTTTTTTTTTTTTTTTTTTTTTTTTTTTTTTTTTTTTGTCGCGGGTAAAGCGTTTTATTACTGCCGCCCGCTCCGGAGGGAAGCGGATTAAGGAATAAAACGGGTATGCTGGACTAGCCGGTCTTACGACCCAGCATCCCCCTCGCACGGATGATGGCTATCCGTGCTGCCGCTGAGCCGAGTCCCTAACCCCTATATACAACCCACCCGACACTACCAGCTAAAACCCCGCGGTGGCCTTCTTCGGCGCTTGCGGAGCGATCCCGGGGTATTCTAAGGAGTGCTAGAATTGCAGCCGGAATCGCCCCTGCGCGGTGCTGCGTAGCAGCCCATCTCCATGGAGGGCTAAGGAGCCCCCGCGCACCGAACAACGACAGCGAACGAGGCCTTACCACCTGCGCTGCCGTCCATCTCGGGGTCGCACGATGCTCCGAATTTGGGAGTGCATCGATACGGGCTAACAGCCCTCCGCTGCGCGCCCGCGACCCCCGATGGCCCCTATTAGTCGC
The DNA here is from genome assembly GCA_905220505.1 of Laothoe populi. NCBI lineage: Eukaryota > Metazoa > Arthropoda > Insecta > Lepidoptera > Sphingidae > Laothoe > Laothoe populi. The sequence goes on from HG992173.1 coordinate 11,960,142, forward strand.
CTCGTACGACAGGCAGGGGTTACCGTGGTGGAATTCAAACGCCCCCATTCCACAGGGCGGGAGACGCCGGTCAGTCGTCAACCCGGCGCCTCCTACGTCTTCTCTGGCGGCGGGAGGGATCATATCGTTCCCGATCCCTCTCAGCACTCTCCTTCTGCGAGATGACGTTCTCGCAGAAGTGGGCCACCGCACGCCAGGACCTCCGGCTGGCGACCATGGACTACACCACGGCCGGCAGCGAGAGGTCTCCTCCAACGACTGCTCTGAGAGCGCTGCGCTCTTCGTCCCAGGCTGGGCACTCCTCCAACGTATGTTGGGCCGTGTCCTCGCGGCAGTTGCCACAGTGGTGGCACACGGCGGACACCTCCTTTCCGATCCGACACAGGAAGGAACCGAAACACCCATGGTCCGTTAATACCTGTGTCAGTCGGAATGTAGGCGCCCCGTGGCGCCTGTCTAGCCATCTCTTTAGGACAGGACGCACTGCCGCGACTGTCCTCAAGCCCCCAGTCGGGCTCTCCAGCCTGGAATGCCACTCCTCCACGGCGGTTCTGCGAAACCGGGCCGCAATCTCCCTCGGGGCCAGTCTCTCCTGACGGCGGCTGGACGCCTCCTCCCGCCAGAGGAACGCTGACGAGAGGAGTTTGGCGTCCAACTCCCAAGGGAGTGTGCCGGCCAATACGCAGGCCGCCTCGTGGGAGACCGTGCGGTAGCCCCTTACTATTCGCTGCGCCACCAAACGCTGCGGTTTGCGCAGCAAGGCGACGCAGCGGGCTTTCAGGGACTCGGCCCATACGGGACAACCGTACAGGGCCATTGACCGAACGACTCCGGCGTATAAATTTCGGCAAGGGTTACTAGGTCCCTCCAGGTTCGGCAGCAGGCGTCCGAGCGCGCCCGCCGCCCGCACCAATTTCGGCGACAACTCCTCAAAATGGGCACGGAAATCCCATCGGCTGTCCAGAATCAATCCCAAGTACTTCATTTTACAGCCGATGGGAATCCGCACCCCCTCCACAATTATTTGGAGCCCAAAAGGTGGCCGAATCCGAGGCCTGTGAAAACAAAGGGCCTCGGTTTTGTTGAGGGCCACCTTATGGCCCAGTCGCCGAATCCTGGCCACCACCTGTTCGGTTGCGAACGAGGCGAGCAGGGTGGCCTCCTGGAAAGACCTGGCCGTCGCTGTCACCAGTGTGTCGTCCGCGTAACAGACGACAGCGACACCTTGGGGGTTGGTACCACGGAGCACCCAATCGTAGCCGATGTTCCACAAGAGAGGGCCCAAGACTGAGCCCTGTGGAACACCGCATGCCATCGCTCTTCGGTGCCAACCGTTGGCGCCCGGATACACTATGTATCTATCTGAGAGATACGAGTGCACCAGGCGCCGAAGATACGGTGGCACCACGTGGTACCGCAGTGCTTCCATTATGCAGGCCCAGGGTAAAGTGTTAAACGCGTTACAATCATGCCGGCCTGCTGTGTAGCTTCTTCACACTACGCCTAAAGGACCCAGGATCATAGGAAGGAGGGAACACGGTAGCTGGCAAACTGTTCCACAGCTTGATGGTGCGGCAAAAGTACGAGTTTGCGAACCTCTTAGTGCGGGCCGGGGTAGTAGACACCACAAAGCTGTGGCTCCGCAATCCAGTACGCGTGGTTCTGGTATGGAAGGGAGAGGATGGGATAAGATCAAACAATTCTTCAGAGCATTCACCATGATACAGACGGTAGAACACGCTAAGCGAGGAAATATCCCTACGCAGCTGTAGCGGCTCCAGGCTGTTACTCACGTCTGCATCATTCACAATGCGGATGGCCCGCCGCTGCAACCCGTCCAAGGCATCGAGGAGGTATTTTGCGGAACCGTCCCAGAGGTGCGAGCAGTATTCCATTCCCGGTCGCACCTGTGCTTTATATAAGCGGTAGAGCTGACCGGGCGTGAAAAACCGCCGCACCCTGTTCAGGATTCCGACCCTGCGGGAAGTGGCGGATATTACGCCCTCGATGTGACTCCTTGGATTAAGATCGCAGCGGATATCCATACCTAGGACACTAAGGTCATTCCGCATTGCGAGTGGAACACCCTGAAGAACGGGGATTGGAGAAAACGGAGACTTCTTGCACGAGAACGCGCACACCTGGGTTTTCTTGGCATTAAACTCAACCCGATTCCTGGTACCCCATGATGATATGAGATCCAAGGCCTGGTTGAGCTCCATGACAAGATCCTCGCGTCTCCTCTCAGTATCCACCCGGCAACCAGGAGGCTTGCTGCAATAACGCCCATGAACCGTGCTGTCGTCTGCATAGCAATGAATGTTGCCAAGCGACAACATATCATTGATATGCAGAAGAAACAAGGTGGGCGAAATCACAGAACCTTGTGGTACTCCGGCATTTACTGACATGAACTGCGAAGCGTGTCCATCAACGAGGACACGCATTCTACGCTCATGCAGAAAGCCGGAAATCCACTTGCACAGGTTGTCGGGCAGACCGTATGCCGGGAGCTTGGAGAGAAGGCCACGGTGCCAGACCCTATCAAACGCCTTGGCTATGTCGAGACTCACAGCCAGAGCCTCGCCATGCCTGTCAATCGCCTCGCCCCAGTGATGCAATACAAACGCTAGAAGATCACCCGTTGATCGGTTATGGCGGAAACCATATTGTCTGTCACTGATCAACGAGTGATCCTCCAGGTAACGAACTAATTGGCTGTTAATTAGTCGCTCCATGACTTTACAGATCACTGAGGTGATGGCGATTGGGCGGTAATTGTTAGGGTCTGACCGATCACCCTTTTTGGGGATCGGCTGCACATTGGCCTCCCTCCACGATTCAGGCACAACACCTGAGAGGTAGGACGATCGGTATAGGCGCGTCAGTGCAGGAGACAACTCCGCTGCACACTTTTTGAGAACAAGCGCTGGGATACCATCCGGACCACTGGCCTTCCGGACGTCGAGAGACTGCAGCTCACGCCGCACATCACAATGCCTGATACGGATATCAGGCATTGTGTGACCGCAACCGGGCAGCGTAGGTGGTAAAGGAGTATTGCAGTCCTCGAGTCTCGAATTAGCCGCGAAGAGGTTTGCCAGTAAATCGGCCTTCTCTTGCGAGCTATGGGCCAGTGTTCCATTACGATATCTCAGCGGTGGCAGCGAAGGGCGACAGAAATTAGATTGGACCGCCTTAGCCAAGCTCCAATAAGCACGACTGCTTGTCGGGTGATCGGCCAAAGCACATCCAATCTTGGAGACGCGCTGGGCATCCGCTCTAACATACTCCCTCTTGCAAGCCTTGGCAGCACGGTTGTAGGCTGCTTTGAGGGACTTGAGATTGGGATCCTTCTTAGCGCGACCCCTGATCCAAGCGCGATACGCCGTCTGTTTTTTACCAACAGCATCGGCGCATGCACGATTGAACCAGGAGCGTCCTCGGCCGTTGCCCGCGATCTCAGAGGAAAGAATGTAATATTCCATTCCTAGCCTGATCTCGCAGGCAACGGCGTCGGCACTCGCAGAAGTATCCTTTCCCTCAAAGCAGCGCTGCTGCCAAGGGATGGATGCGAAATAATCCCGCATACCATCCCAATCTGCCGACGAGTAGTGCCAGACCCTGCGCTTGACCTTCACGGGACGTGGAGGCAAAGCGCGAGGTACTGACGTCCCAACCAGACAGTGATCGGAGGTCCCCAGAGGAGCACCAACCGACACCGTATACCCGGTCGGGTGACTCGTCAACAGAAGGTCCAGCAGAGAGGGCGCATGACTCGCCACATCTGGGATCCTGGTAGGCTGGTTCACCAGCTGTGTCAAGCCATGAGTCAAGGCGAATGCATGAGCAGTTCTGCCAGCATGGTCAGTTCTGGAGGAGCCCAACCACAACTCATGGTGTGCGTTGAAGTCCCCCAGAACTACCAATTCCGCTGTTGGGAACTGCTCCTGCGCGTCGTCTGTCGCCTGGCTAATGTAATCAAATAGCCGAGTTGTCTCAACGTCCCCGTCGTGTGACCTGTAAAGGCACACGTAAACCCGACTCTGAGAGCCGAGGTCGACGTGTACCCACAGGGTGGAGAAGGAGGGGTCCTCCATGCAGCGCAGACGGCGACAGCAGACGTCCGACCGAACATACAGGCATACCCCGGCCCTCGGCCTGAAGTTTTCTTCAAGTGAGTAGCCGGGGTAAAGCAAGTATGTGGTATCGGTCGGACTACAAATCTGCGTCTCCGTCAGGAAGAGAAGAGCAGGCCGGGCCGTCTCAAGATGGTGGTGGACGGCATTAAGGTTCGAATGGAGTCCGCGGATGTTAGCGAACTCCATTGTGAAAGCGGTGGTGGGGTTACGCACCGCTGTAGGTCCTGTTCTCTTTATAGGCACTGTCATGGAGTTATGGGGGGAGGATGTGAAGAAGCGGTCGAGGGTCTAGTGTCAGAGTAATCAGAAGGCCGCAACAAGCGCCGGTCCACTAAAAGAGCCAAGATGAGGTGAGCTGATCCGCCGGACGGAAGGGCCCCCGTACCCTCCCGGGATAGGCCGCCGGGACCCCACATCCGGTCACCAACCGGCACGACGGACCCACCCAAGATTATGCGCGGCATGGTGGGGCAGCCTCTCGTGGTGGTTAGCCACGATTGGGCCCCTGTACTGTACCGCGGGTGGCCAGCGGTACAACCGTTTCTACAGGTCTCCCTGGCCGACGGATCAACACGCCTCCAACCGACTGTGAACCGGCTAATACCGGCACGGCCAAACATCGTACCCCAACTCTAGCCCCCCGACGATAACCGGAAATACACTGGCTGATCCCGGAACGCGACACACTTGCGTGTGCCACTATGGCGGGTTTTTCGCCGTGTGTACGGTGGTCGCTATCCGGGCGGATACGAATATCCTACCACCAGCATACATAGCAAAAAGGTTTAGGAAGTTTTGTAAAGAATATTTTACGTGTGCATTCTTGAGAAATTGTGAAATAAGTTCTGTATTTTATTAACCGACTTCAAAAAAGGAGGAGGTTAACAATTCGTCGGAATCGTTTTTTTTATGTATGTTACCCGATTACTCGAAGACGCCAGGACCGATTCGAGAAATTCTTTTTTTGTTTCAAAGGGTATACTTCCCATGTGGTCCCATTGGCACCAAGTCAGGATCTGATGATGGGATCTCATAAAAATCGAGGGCAACCCTCAAATTTTAAAGGGACGCATGATTTGTTTTTTATTGAAGTCTGTGTACTTTTTATGATTAAAAAACTTTTACTTATGCTAATCAAGAATTGTCAAACTAATTTTGTATTTGAATGATTTAAATATTATGTAGAGGCCGAGGATTCCGACCCCCCAACATTCCCGTCTGGATGCGGCTCGCAGTTTCCGACGCTTTTACGTGTATGATATACTTTATGTGTATTATTAAATGTTCTGCATCGGCGGCGCACTGTCTGCCAGCGCACCATCAGATAGCTAAATGTGTTGTGGAGATTTCAAGTTTATTTCATTCAGTTATGAAGAATAACGGTTGTTAGAGTAATTTTTTTTTAATTTTCATATCACAATATTTAGGTTTTTTACGTTACTACCAAACCTATATTGAGTTATTGCTATACTAAGGCTCTGTAGTCTAAATCTGTTTTAATATTTAATACAATGACATTTAATATTAACAGAATTATTTTAATTTTATTGTCAATTTGCCAATTCTTTAAATGAATTAAAAATGAATAATTGTACAATGTACATTAATAATTTATCCTGCAAATCAAAGAGTTTCTCAAAGATAATACTAATTTAAAATTATTTTTCTTTTTTAATTGTCTAATTAATAATTACTATTACTAATTTAATCTTAGTTTTAAATATGCATGCAATTAAATAATAAATTGAAATAACATATTACTATATTTTTTGTAACTTTTTTAAAGCAAGAAATAAATGGCTTTTTTATTTTTATTTATTTTTAAGGCTCTGTAGCCAGTATAACTGTGTTGCGAAAATGCATGATCTTGAAATCACGGACCCTTCAATTTAGATCACCACGGGTTAGGCTTTAGACCACCACGCTGGCGTAATGCGGGTTAACAGACTTCACATACCTTCAAAATTCTCAGGTTTCTTCGCAATGTTTTTCTTCGTCGTTAAAGCAAGCTATTATTAACAATGAATACACACGTAACTTTAGAAAAGTCAGAGGTTATCCCTTTTCGAATTTACGCTTATCATCTCGGCAGTCCATACCACAACCAACTAGGCTATCGCTCCTATTCTGATTTATGAATTGCGATTACTATATCCATCTTAGAATGAATAGAATTGTGTCGCCGTTTAAATCTGAACCTTCAACATCCTTGACCGAAATGTAAAGTCGAACGAGGAAGCAATTACCGCGAGATTAGATAACTGGCAACCGCATGTCGGTTTTGTGCAATCAATAGTTACTGAACAGTGAAAACTATGAGATTCTATTGTTGTGGACGTGACAAAAACCTAAAAATGAATTGTAGATTTAATTGCCTCAAGTGTTTGTCGTAAAGTAAATTGATTTCTCAGAGGGGTAAATAGAAGTGCAACTAACACTCTCAAGGACTGTCCCATGGTGGATATCTATTTACCGACGCCATCATCGCCCGACGCTATCGTTCGGCGAGTCCATAGCCTTATACTTAGAGTATTTAAGCCTTATATAATTTATGCGTGAGAGATATATCTTATATCGAATTCGAATAGATACAAATCGCTCTAGTCCAAATGTCACAACATTTGTAAGCCCTTGAATAATTTAGACTATAAAAAATGTACAGATTTTTTGTGTGTTACCATTCCTAGATCAAATTTCTATAGATATTGTTTGTACCTAGCAACTCTAGAAGTTGCGCACGGATAATAATAAGTCGGATCACTTTAGCCATGATGTGGCCGCGTTGGGTGCCAACTGCAAAACCCTCGCTTCCTGGAGTCATTGTTTAACGATCGAGCTGACAGCAAGCTCCATAAAATTAATGCGATCTGTCCACACTGGCGATGCCAAATATTTTATGTTTACTAGTTTTGTTTCATTCGTGATGGTTGTAAAGTTTTGCTTTGTATTCATTTAGTTTTACTTCTGTTTAAATTACTATACATCTACATTCTTACATGTCTATAAAATACTAGGCTTCATAGAGACTGTACAAGTAGGGTGCTCTGTCACAGCTTTTTTTCTTTGTACTACTACTGTTTGTGTGTGTCGTCTAAAGTTTTGACTAAATAAAGGTTACTTTCTTTTTTTTCTTTTTCTTTCTTTCTTTCTTTCTCTGTCGCCTTGCAACAGTATGCAAGCACTGATATGTTTTGGTTGGAAGAATATTGAAGCTTGTGAAATTTATGACAATTATGCGACTCAACATCTTTTCTCATGTTAACGAGTACACTTCATTACCAAGCAGTACTTTGTGATTCAAGGATCTAGGTGATGTTGCCTCTGTTTTAAGCAGACGTGGTACTTTCCGTAAATCGATACTGGTCCCATAATTCAGGAAATTATTAAAAGTTAACAAAGTACTCAACGTGAAGGTACTGAGAAGAACGTCCAACACTTTATGGAATGTGTCAAGGTCTAAGGGCCGTGGTGATTGGTGTTTTTGAAACAGTCGTCCTTGCTCTTTATCAAACATATCATGGTTATTGTAAGGAGATCCAAAAAGATTACTCAGCTTAAAGGTGAAGGAAAAAACCGTGAGGAATGCAGAGTATCTTTTATGTTTTTATTCTGGCATGGCAAAGTGACCACACTACACCTGATGGTAAGCGCAGTGCCGTCCAGATAGAGTATCAAGTAGCGAGAGACAGTCTATCCATCGCTACTCAACACAATCATGCCGGCCTGCTGTTTAGCTTCTTCGCATTACGCCATTGAGTATTCTAAACAATGATTTCGAAGGTATGTGAAGTCTACCAACACACATTAGACCAGCATGGAGAACTAAGGCCTCTGCCTTCTCATAAGTAACAGTGGGACAGTATAGTTAACATGATGACAATTGTTTTAGGGTATTTACTATTATTAGAAATACTGAGGGTATAACTGAGGTATTTAGGAGACTAGTTGGGGGTAGTTAATAATGACAACCAAAGTGGGAGTAGTAAATGTTTAATATAAAACAGAGTGCCTTCCGCGCTCCGGTGTTCAGTTCAGTTTAGTTGAGTGGAAGACAAGACCATAGCCAGTATAGCCGTGGTTCGGTGTAGTAAGTGTAAATGGTAATTATAATGGTAATCAGTTCAATGGCGTTGTTCAGTTTAAAAGGGTAATGCTGGTAGATTAATTATAAAGAGAGGCCTTAAAGTGAATCCTGACATGCGTGTGTGTTGATATTAAGCACTGAGATGTGTAACAGTGTCGTGTAAATCAATCAATAAAATATAAACATTGTATTTGTGCCTTTTTAATATCCATCTTGCATAGTTTTGTTGATGTTCCTAACAATTGTATGACTACAACATTCACCCATTGGCACATATGAGTTCCATATCTCACTTTTCTAAATAGAAAGAATTCGAGGAGTTGGAAGTTCCCTCGTATGTTGAAACGGTCTAGCGAGTTCCTCACGAGTACAAAGCTGAATGAACTACGAAATTCGGGCGGACATACTAGAGTTTATCGCATTAACTCTACGGGGCACCGATGGATACGCGCAACAGACGCCGGCGTTTACTAGTACTGGAGCTATATTTAGTCTATGTACTGGTTTATTGGGAAATATTTGTATTGTACTCAAATTGGTGTAGTTTAGAGTTCGTTGCTCATTTGGAAATGCGTTTGCGGTCAAACTTTATTAAACATAATTCTACTGCTAGGCACGGGCATCGTCTACTAATAAGAGGGCTTAGTCCAGCACGCTGGCCTATTCCAGGTTGGTAGACTTCATATACCTTTGAAATTCTTATGGGTAATTTTCATGTACGCAGGTTTCCTTATTTTAAATATTGGTATGAGCAAAAATGATTTCGTAGTGGGACCATATCACTATCTCCCTCGCACAATGGCACAGTAATGTCCATTCTGAGAACCGTGACGTCACGGGACATCATGCATTCTTTTACTGTCACTTGACGATTACCTCTTCCAGCAGATTTGAATGGCGTCTAATTTAGTTATTTTTGTTCGGATTCATAAAATTATTTCGAATATAGGTTTGAGGTAATGTAACTTGTTGATTAAATTAATAAAAAAAAATCGAGTCAAAATATTGCAGACTCCGGCCTATACTGAGCATTTCGTGGTAGAAAAACCCAATATCCCTTTCACTCGATTAAGTTAAGCACATCAGTCGTACCACAATTACAACTGCACCACCGAGGCAGTCAATACTAATGTTTTTTTTTACTTCCTGGATAGACAGACAAGCAGACGGGCCACTTGATGGTAAGCAGACACCGCCGCCCATAGACTTCTGCAATGCCAAGGCACAGCAAAGCCGCTGCCTGCCGTAACCGTGTTTGTATATTATGCGATACACTACTAACTACATTCACAGTTTCCTGTTTACGTCAAGTCATTTTTAACTCCACGTGTTTACATTTTAATTCATGTGATCGCATGACCGTTGTCGTTCATATCCATTTGTCGGACTGTTTGGTTGTTGTTTATTTACGTAACAAGTGTGGGCTGGAGATTGGGGGGAAATTATATGCATACATACTCACACCTACATCTCATGATGGTAGGCAGAGTAAGTGCCACCACGATCCCGACCTGTTTTTTTCGATCCTGACTCACATTTATCTAGAAATATTATGTATCGTAAATTTGATCACAGATTATTATTATGATTTGATATCTTGCTGGTATTGTTCATGTGAACCGGTCTGGGAGTTATGATATGATTGTAAACGCAAATACAAATTTAGATTTCAGACGTGGGATTAAACCCAGGAAGTCTAGTACAGCGTACGTACGTGGCCACTAGAATAATAAAGCGACACATCGTAATAGATTATACACGATTCCGAATATCGACAGCCTCTATGGCACAGCGGATGAATAGCTGGTTGAGAAACAAGTGGCCGCGGGTTCTCTCATCGAGAGAACAATTGAGGGCTACAAGCTACGATCTGACACAATTCTTTTGCCTCTTCCATATTCATACCTCTTTTCAACATTTTCAACGGTTAAACATTATTTAGTTTTTGATCATAATGTGTTGTTGTTACAGGTGATGTTGGGCGGGGTGGGGTCGCCTGGTGGCGACGACCTTCTCACCGTGACCGTCGTGCGGGACGAGCACGGGTATGGAATGAAGGTCTCAGGTGAGCTGCCACCATCCGCTTCTCATATGGGCATTGTCAGAGATCTAACCACTATGTCTATTGACATTGTATCTATCAAAATACCTACTAATTACAAGATAAATATTATTTTTACAAGCCTTTATTTAATTTGTAAAGGTTTGGGTGTTTGTTTAGTATTTCTAAATAGAAATCAATATCGACCCGGAGATCGAACTCGGGACCTCAGCACAGCAGACAGTTAACGCATGCACAATTAAAACTGGGCCACCGAGTTAGTATTAGTATATAATAGCACTGAGTATCACTTAAGCCTGATTTATAAGTGTTTTATGCATGGGCGAGAATATATCAGAATCTCTCTTTCATTGTGTTATTCCTAAATCCTGTCTTTTTGTTTTCACGGAGATGATTTTTCTCTAGTACCTACTCGGTCTTACTACCAAACGATTAGCCGGACAGTGATTATATAGCATCTGCATTACCGCTTGGCAGAGTCCCTGATATCACTTCGTACACGTATAATGATTAAGAAATCGTGGTGAGCCATAGGCGTGTTAGACAGGCAATTTGTAGCTTACACTTGCGCGAAAGTTACAGGCATAGTATGGTGGTTGGAGGATCTAGTCTCGCGTTGGGATAATATTTAAATAATGTTATGTGTACCTATTTATTGTGTAGAGCACAGTCTGCGGTTCCGATGAACGTAGTCACGCATTGAACACTGGAAACAGAAGCTAGTATTTTATAATAATCATTTATTCAATGGGTTTTACAAACACAAATTAAATGCATAAGCAAAAACACTCGTGTTATGGACATTGAATATATTTGTTTTGGGTTCTGGGACCTGGGTGTTGCGAGGCCGAAAGTATTTCGTAGTCCCTGTTTGTGGGGTCAGGACTATGCGTGTGATTGTTTTATTTATTGACCTTGTGCGATGGTGTTCGCCAGGTGACAACCCTGTATACGTGCAGTCAGTGAAGGAGCACGGCGCGGCGTGGCGGGCTGGTCTGCGAGCAGGCGACCGGATCCTGCGCGTCGACTCGGTGCCGGTGCATCATCACACACATCAGCAGGTCGTGCACATGATACGAGGTGAGGGCTACATACGTTCGAGATAATAATAATAATAATAATAAATCAGTTTATTGCCTTATTAACAATAACAGAGATTATTAAGCTTAGCCTATAATAATAAAGACACAGGAGGCGACTCAGCTCGTGTTGACCGGGACAGTAGTTCTGGGCAGCGCTGGTTTTCAGCCTCTCCTAATTTCCTATGATGTTATACGAAAAGTTTTTAGCGTTGGCCTACCAAGGGACAAGTAACGTAAATTTTGGAACTTAACTATGTATAGAAAGAAAGAAAGAAAGAAAGAAAAACATTTATTCAGCACATAAAGAGACACAACACAAACAGAAATACTGATAACAAAAATAAAAAAAAAATAATAATAATTGAGGCTACAAAAGCAAAAAAAAAAAAAAAATATAATAAAAAGGGTAGCGGGTAGAGTGTGTCTCATAAAAATGCTGAATGGGTTCTAGTTCAGCATTAGGCTAGGCAGTATGCTTAGCGCTGGTTTTCAACTAGACCCCGTATAAGTGACGCACGGAACCTACAATTTGAGTATTATAAAATAAAAGAAAAAAAATAATATATAAATAAAAAATAATTAAATGAATATATTTAAGACAAAGTGACACAATGAACCAACGAAGAAGTAATTTGTTAATGCGAAATGCGACCCCGGCTAACTACGCACACACAATCCCAAGCATAAATTATAAATTTATATAATTAATTATATAAATATACATTCGGATAAAAAATTATAATAAAAAAATTGTAAATAATATTGAAAATAATAGGTAAACAACAATAAATAAACAATAAAAACAAATATATATATATAAAAATATCAATAATAATAAATGAACAAAAAATATCAAATAAAAGAGACGTCCTTATTTATATTGCATCCGTCACGCTGAGCATTTGTATGTATGAGATGAGATCTTTGACGATATGAGAAGGTATATACCAATCTTGCTAGTGGTAGGATATTCATATCTACCCGCATTGCGACCACCTTACACAGGGTGTAAAACCCGCCATAGTAGCACATGCATGTCGCGTTCCGGGATCAGCCAGTGTACACCCGGTTTTTGTCGCGGATCTAGAGTTGGGGTACCATGTTTGACCGTGTTACGGCCAATCTGAGTACTGTGACACTAGACCTACGACTGCTTCTTCACCACCTTGCCCCAGGGCGTAGTGTGAAGAAACTACACAGCAGGCCGGCATCATTGTGTTGAGTAGCGGCAGATACATTGTATCTCGCTACTTGATACTCTAACTGGACGGTACTGCTCTTACCATCAGGTGCAGTGTGGTCACTTTGCCGTTCCATGACAAAAAAAGAACGTCTTACTACAATTGAGGATTACTCTGAGCTGGTGGGAGAGTAACTAATACTCAATTGGGTAATTTCCTGTTTAATGTTGTACAATTTATATGCAACTGAAAATTTCCGAAAAATAATTTTTACGAAAACAATCAAAAATAAGGCTACAATTGTTTCTGTCAGTAGAAATATCTGTGCCACACCAAGCTTTGGCACAGTTTGCCGGCCCACGTACTACCTCCTGCCTGTGATCTTGGGTCCTTGAAGCCTAGTGTGAAGAAGCTACTTAGTAGGTATGATTGTGTCAAGTAGCATTAGATGGTTGTCTCCCGCTGCTTGACACTAGCTGGACGGCACTGCAATAACCATCAGGTGCAGTGATAATAAAGTAATAATGAATGTTGTTATCACCTTTCAGCAAACCCAACGACAGTACTTACGGTACAGCAGAACGCGTCCAGACACAAAACTCCGATCACAGCGCCCGTTCCTGTTAATGTGAGTAAATTATCTATACCTGAAGATGTTAAATGAGCCACTAGATGGTGAGTGAACTCCACTGTCCATAAACCATACAATATCAAAATCAAGGGTACGTTTACAGACCTTAACGAGAAGGAGGGTTTAGGTAGAGAAAGGAGAAGTTGGACTTTTGCAACAATCATTGTTCAACATGTAACAATCCTCGTAGATAGTCAGAACAAGACAATATCTCTGCGTCCGTTGAAAAGGTGTTTACATTTTTTTTTTTTTTTTTTTTTTTTATGGAAAAAGGGGGCAAACGGGCAAGAGGCTCACCTGATGGAAAGTGATCACCGCCGCCCATGAACATCTGCAACACCAAAGGGCTTGCAAATGCGTTGCCGGCCTTTCAGGAAAGAATATGCTCTCTTCTTGAAGGTTCCCAGGTCGTAACGGTTCGGAAAGACCGCCGGCGACAGCTGGTTCCACAGAGTGGTTGTGCGTGGCAGAAAATGCCGTAAAAATCGCGCTGTTGTGGAACGCTGGACATCGAGATGGTGCGGATGGAATTTTATGTTTTGGCGCGATGTCCGATGGTGAAATTCAGCGGCCGGGATCAATCCAAACAATTCCTCGGAACATTCCCCATGATAAATGCGGTAGAAGATGCAGAGTGATCCAACATCTCTACGCAGAGCCAATGGATCAAGCCGATCGGAAAGAGCTTGATCGTCGATAACCCGAGCTGCCCTACGTTGAATGCGGTCAAATGGAAGTAGCTGGTACTGGGGGGCTCCCGCCCAGAGATGAGAACAGTACTCCATGTGGGGCCGAATTTGCGCCTTATAGAGATTTAGGCGTTGACCCGACGTGAAGTACCGTCTCGCCTTATTGAGCACACCAAGCTTCTTTGAGGCCAATTTGGCCTTTCCTTCCAATTGACCGCGGAACTGGACGTTGCTCGAAATGTCGACGCCAAGTATTCCGATACTGGGTTTGGCAGACAGGGGAGTGTTCTCTAAATGAGGAGTCACGACAAATGGTGACTTTTTAGCGGTTAACGCGCAGACTTGTGTCTTTTTGGGGTTGAATTGGACTAAGTTTAGTCGACCCCAGTCCGAGACTTTGGTTAACAAGGACTCGACTTCAGACACAAGTTTGTTCCGGCTCTCGTCGACGTATTCCCGAGAAATATTAGCACGGCCAGTGTACAGTACATCTACAGTGCTATCGTCTGCATAGCAATGAATGTTGCTGATTTGCAGCATGTCATTTATATGCAGAAGAAACAGAGTAGGAGACAGTACACAGCCTTGTGGAACACCAGCATTGACAAATTTAGGATCAGAGCATGCACCGTCGACGACGACCTAGATGCTCCGATCTGCCAAAAAACTGGTGATCCAGTTGCATAATTTCTCGGGAAGCCCATAGGAAGGTAGCTTCGAAAGAAGCGCCTTGTGCCATACCCGATCAAAGGCTTTCGCTATGTCCAGGCTGGCTGCAAGCGCCTCCCCCTTGGTCTCAACTGCTTTTGCCCATCTATGAGTTAGGTAGACTAGAAGATCACCGGCTGAGCGACCCCGACGAAAGCCGTACTGGCGGTCGCTAATCAGCCGGTGCTCCTCCAGGTACCGCAGGAGCTGGCAGTTAATAACGGACTCCATTATCTTGGAGAACAAGGAGGTGATGGCTATAGGCCTGTAATTGGACGGGTCCGAGCGGTTGCCTTTTTTAGGGATCGGGTGCACTAAAGCGGCCTTCCAGGATTTCGGGACTACGCCTAATGTATAGGAGTGCCGGAAAAGACGCGTTAAAACCGGTGCCAACTCCGGAGCACATGTCTGCAACACGATCGGAGGGATGCCATCGGGCCCACTCGACTTATGAATGTCCAAGGACAGGAGTGCTTTGCGAACTGCACTTTGCCGGAACTTAACCTCCGGCATCGTTGCATCGCACCGCGGGATTGTCGGCGGTGAATTTCCTCGGTCATCCAAAGTCGAGTTGGACGCGAAGAGAGAGCCCAGAAGATCGGCTTTCACCTTCGCGGCATGGGCCAGCGAGTCATCCTCCGTGTGCAGGGGTGGAAAAGATGGCTGACAAAAATTTCCTAAGACAGCCTTGGCGAGAGACCAAAACGCACGTGTTCCCGACGGGAGACGTGCCAGTCTCTCGCCAATTCTGCCAATGTGCTCCGACTTCGCCTTAGCAATGGCGCTTTTGAAGGACCTAGAGGCAAAGTTAAACTCCTTTTTAAATGCGCCGGTATTTACATCGCTAGACGCCGACGCGTCAGCCCAGGCTTGGTAGCATTCCCGCTTTCGGCGTAATGCCGTCTTGCAGGAGCGACCAAACCAAGGCTGGGATTTGCCTCCGATGGGCACTGCAGAGAACGGAATAAAGAGTTCCATACCCTGAAGTACCACATCAGTGATAGAGTCAGCAACGACGTCAGGATCATCCGGCGAGAAGCAAATCTGCCCCCATGGGTAGGACGCAAAGAATGACCGCATTCCGTCCCAATCCGCTGACCTATAGTGCCACACGCGGCGGCAGCCCGCAAAGCGAGGCCGTGTTGAGTGCGTGACTGGCACTGTACTCCGGACAAGACAGTGGTCCGACGAACCAAGAGGAGGATCGACGGATACCAGGTAGCCTTCCGGATGAGAGGTCAGCAGAAGGTCCAACAGGGAAGGTGTATGATCCTCCACATCTGGGATTCGCGTTGGCGAGGTGACCAGTTGTGTCAAATCATATGCTAATGCGAAATCGTGAACAGATCTCCCCGCATGATCGGTGGTGCGTGATCTAAGCCATTCGGCGTGGTGGGCGTTAAAGTCACCGAGAATCACGATCTCTGCGGATGGGATCTGCTGCAGCACGGAGTCTGTAGCCATTTGCATGTGCTCAACAAGTCGGTCAGTTTCGGCATTACCGCTATGGGACCTATACAGGCATGCGTAGATTCGCGGATGGTCGTCGCAGTCTATGCGTAGCCAGAGGTTGGATAGGTCCCGCCCTTCAAGGCTGCCGAGGCGACGAGAGCAGATATCCTCTCTAATGTACACGCACACCCCAGCCCGCGGTACAAAGGAATGTTCCAGTTTGTACCCCGGGTAGGAGAGGAAAGAGGTGTCAGCCGGAGAAGATATCTGCGTCTCGGTAAGGAATAGCAAGGCCGGCTTCGCCGTCTCAAGATGGAAGTGGACGGCGTTCAAGTTGGAATTCAGCCCCCTTATGTTACAAAAATCCACAGCAAGCGTGGAAGGGGTGGCCTTATGTTGCCTGCTCCGTTTGCCTCGTACACGTGCAAAATTGCCCCCCCCAGAATACGGAGGGCAGCCTGGGCATCCACACACAGGTGGTGTACGATCTGGGCGTGGACGTCCAGAGAGGGATTCTCCACCGCGATGTACGCTGGTGGTACCCTCCTGGGGTAGATCAACCAAATCTCGCACTGCCATGTTATTTAGTGGTGTGGGGGAGGGATGGGGAGTGGGCCTCCGGGACTCTCACAGACCAAACGAAACGCGACAGCATAGCTGCCACTTGACGCCGGTTTTCTGTGAGAGAGTGGTTCTTCCCCGGGCGTGCCGGCCCATTCGGCTGCTACCCGAAAGTGCGCAGCATGGCACTACCACTAGTTGGGTTGACTGATTGCACTGGTGGAATAATCTCTGTCACAAGATTATCCCACCAGCGGGCGATGGGGTCGTCACGTCCCGACGCCGGGAAACAACGGGACATCTTACTGCTGAAGCCTAAACTATCACAAAGAACTCTTCTTAGTCTCCATTATTTAAAGGACAGTACGTGCTTAAATCTTTCGAGTCAGGCAGCAGCAGGTAGGCAGCGGCTTTACAGTGCCCTGGCAATGCAGAAGTCTATGGGTGGCGGTAACTACTTACCATCAGGTGGCCAGTCTGCTCGTCTGCCTATCGAGGCACTAAAAAAAAAGAGTTACGAGTTTTCATATGCGAGGGTTTGCCCTATCTGTTATGAATAATAAAATAGAACCTATTAAATCCTCAAGTTTAATTCTTTATAATCGCTTGTTTAAACTGCGAAGAAACCGTAAAGAAACTTGCATACCTGTGAATTCTTATAAGAATTTCAATGACAATGTGAAAACTACCAACCCGCATTAGGGCAGCGTGGTGGACAAAGGCCTAACCCTTCTCATTACTTAAGGAGGTGGTACTAAAGGTCCAGCATAGACAATTTAAATATAGGGCTGGTATTATTATTTACATTTTCAATTATGAGATTCAACCTGTAGGCCTGCTCTTGAAAACAATTCCAATCTCGAACTCGATACAGTTTCAATTCCAATATAGAAGATATTGGAACTCTACCAAATGAAGTAGAATATTTACGAACTAGGTATCGTAAATACTCGTGTTTCATTTCGTTATTAAAAATTCCGCTGTATACAGTTAAATAGTGCGCTGGTGTTGCGTCCAAGAGTGCGAATTGTACAGTTTTCGAACCCAGTCCCAATTTTAAATTGGAATCGAGTGTCAAGAGTAACTCTCCTGGACTCAATAACCAATGCAGAAGGCACAAAGCAACATATGTTTTAACACAAATGCAGATCGGCATCCGCCAAATGTGACCTAAAAATTAATAATGTTTACACAGTAGTCACGTACCGGCCATTGCGTCTGCGTCCAACAATTTTTACATTTCAAAATGGAATTACTGGGTCCTTTTAGGGCCAGAAGCTACTCCGCATGGCTGCATGATTGTGTCGAGTGGTAAAGGATAGTTGTGTATTGCTTCTTTGTAGTCTACCTGGATTGCACTGTGCTTACCATCAGGTGCAGTGTGGTCACTTCCTTGCCAGGATATAAAAATGTTGTTTATGGAGAAGAACATTAACTAACACTTTGTTATTCATGGATATGATAGATGTGTGTGGAAACATCGTTTCTTAATATTGACATTGCTCTAGATTTTAATTTTTCTTCTCTAATTGATTTCAAGGCAGTTTCCTTATGCCATATCTCCCGGCATCTTGGTTTACTAAGCCCTATATTACTACTACTTGCGCTTGTCATGGGACATATTAAGATATTAAATATTAGTCCTGAAGTGACAAGCGTATCGGATAGCTATATTTTATAATTCAAGTTTCTCTTCGTATGTAAGGACCAGACTTAAACTAGCTCTTTGCTATGCTCTGATGTCTGTGTACGTCTTTGGGTAATTTTATATAATAATAATAACACCCAACAGTCACATACATAGCCCCGATCCCACACTAAGATAAGAGTCTTGCGTCGTGGGTATCAGGAACTACGAGAGACTATCGGTCCCACAACACCCAGACCCGACATAAATATCTGTCTGTCACACAAACATTTGTCCCGGTGTGGGAATCGAACCCACGGCCTCTCGTTTCACAGCCGTCTATATCCGAGTAAAAACTGACCAATGACTTTTAGAGAAAGCAGTGCATAGCAAATGCGTTGAGCTCTTTTGAGTATCGTTCTTGAATATAGAAGTCTGAGTGTTATTGCTAATGCGTATGGGAAGATATTTACCATCAAACAAGCTTTTCATGTCATCATTCGTAGTATAAAAACAAACTCAAGCTATATGCTGTTCCTAAATAAATTGGTTTTTTTTTGGAATTAATGTATATCTTGCAACTAGACAGTGTCAAACAATTCGCGATAACGTGCGAATAGTGGCGTGCGAAAGTGATGCAGAGGTTTTAGCGAGTTTAGTGGGTCATATTTATAAAACTTTTAAAAGAAAATGACGCGCTTCATCAACACTTCACAACTCTATTCTGTGCGCAATAAGATTCAAAATTATGTGTAGATAGGTGTCATTTCATATTGAACCAACTCCTCACACTTTGATAAGAGATATCGGCATGCATAGGCAAATAAATATAGAAGTGCAATAGTCTAACTAAAGTCGTGAGAAAGTGTTATTGGACATTACATTTAGTGAAAATGGTATTTATGGTGAGATTAGTGTAACATTTGGCGCTGAATTTGTGTTTTTTCTTAGAAATGACAATGGTAGGATCAGATTCTGAAATCTGACCATAGTTTTTTTTATCCAGACTTGGCAAAGTGACCACACTGCACCTGATGTTAAGCGCAGTGCCGTCCAGTTAGAGTTTCAAGTAGCGAGACACAATTTATCCGTTACTAAATACATTCATGCCGGCCTGCTATGTAGCTTCTTCACACTACGCCTAACAACTAAAGAATAGTGATTCTGCCTAGTCGCGATCCATACTCTTAAAAATCATACCATCTTTATAAAATGTCTCCGAAACTAGAAAAGTTAAATGTTTGAAGCTAGAGATGAACAAAGTGGTAACCTACTCAAACGGGCTCTCACAAGAAACAATCTATTGCTTAGAACTGTCTTCATAGTTTGTGCACTTTACTAAATCTCGTTCCACACTTGCAGTTTAATACATTAAGTAATTGACCAGATTATTTTATGTATCTTCTATATATATATGTATAAACATCGATGCGTGTACCCTATGGACTCCAAAACGAGGCAATTAGCCCAACGGATGATCATATGAAATATGGTAGCGATTGGATCTAGAGGTTTTTTGCTTAATTGGTAAATTTTGTGATATTTTCCTGCAAATTAATACAAAAATATTGAACACTAATAATTAAAAACGATGTTAGGTGTCGCTAGTCAACCCTAGAATTACTAAGCCATTTTTTGATCTGTAAACCACAAACCGGGGTAAATATTTACCCCACGAGTTTTTTCATCGTAAAATCGTTTTGAATGTAGTATCTGACTCATAAGTACTTGTTTTTTTTAATGCCAAAGAGCAAATTAGGTAAGGTTAGGTAAAAAATCGATTAGAATAGCAGTCGAGATTTTCACTCACTAACTTAGAAACGTAGTTCAAGTTCACCTAGGGTAAATATCTACTCCCGTTTTTAGTCCTAGGAATAATTATAATTTGATTATCAACAAAACTAACAATGGTTATAATGAGCAATGTAAATTTGCTCCCCACATGGCACGTAATGTAATTTTAGTATATAGCGATAGGAACAAAACGAAAGTAAAGTGTAGTGCAGAATGCGTGCCTATACTAACTAGTAACGAAAACGAGTAGTGGGAAACGAGGTACTGGCCGAAGAAAAAAGTCTTGGATCAGGAATATTCGGGAGTGGACTGGAGTCACAAGTGCTGCAGAGTTGTTCCGCCTCGCAATGTACAAAGAAAAATATTCAGAGTTGATGTCCAAACAACAACGGTAGGCAGCGGCTTTGCTGTGCCCTGGCATTGCAGAAGTCTATGGGCGGCGGTGACTACTTACCATCAGGTGGCCCGTCTGCTTGTCTGTCTATCGAGGCATTAAAAAAACCTCCAGTAATTGGAGAGACATCTGAACAAGAAGAATAAACTAGTGAGATAGTGATGATAATATGTTTGTGTCGCCAGTCGGAGAAACAGCGGCAGCTGGAGGTGTCCAAGGTGCACACGATGAAGCTGATGCTCGAGCAGGAACAGAAGTACATCAGGGAGTTGAGAAGTGAGTATTTTTAAATATTGCATGAAATGAAGTCGTTTATTGATCATGTAGGCAATTACATAGCTGTTATGACAAGTCAGTACATTAAAAAAAGTAAAGAAGAAGTTTAACAAAAAGCATGTCAGCTTATGTAAACATAGCATCATCAATACACTAGCAATTATTTATTCGTTTACTAGCTGTTGCTCGCGGCTCCGCCCGCGTGGAGGTCATGTTTGAGACAAAAAGTATACACTACAAAATACCAATTGTCATGCATTTAACTTCAAAAATGAAGGATTTTCATACAAACTTTCTTACCCTATTTAACCCCCTTAGGGGTGGAATTTCCAAAAATCCTAAAATATATATTTTTTATTTTTGACTAAAAGGCCAAATACTAATTTTCATAAACTTAACTTCAAAAATAACGGATTTTCATACAAACTATCGTCCCCTATTTTACCCCCTTAGGGGTAGTATTTCCAAAAACCCTTCCTTAGTGGATGCCAACGTCATAAAAGGTACCTACTGTCAAAATTTCAAGTCTCTAACCCCAGCCGTTTTGGCTGTGCGTTGATCGATCAGTCAGTCAGTCAGTTTCTTCTTTTATATATACAGATAAGGTATTAATAATTTTTATTTTAAATATTATTCAAAGAAATACCAGTCAATTATACATATTTTTAAATGGGTTTGAAATGGACTATGGGTATTTCCGAGACGTCGCTTGTTTTAAAAGCTACCACCGGATCCAAACGCGACCCCGCCCTCAGCGGGCTTGTTTTTGGTCTGGTTCATTTTTTCTAGTAGATGACCTGTCATATATTAATTGCCAATTTACTGTTTTATATTTTATAAGCGATCGGTCGTCATAGTTTATTATAAACTGCTAAGCATAAGCGCTTTTTTTCGACTTCTTTTGTAGAGATATGTCTTCTGAAGCACGCGGGACTGCTCGTTATATGAAACGTAGAGATAGTAATTTTTATTTATATTTATTTACGAATCAGGGTGAAGTAGTTTTATATATAATTTTGACATTCTGAGACAAGCAGCGACAGACTTTGTTGAAAATGGTAGGTGTAGAGTATAGACTGCCAAGACGAATGTCGGAGTATTCGAAAATAAACCAAATGTGTGCATCCGGTTTTTGTCTAGAGTTGGGGTACGATGTTTGGCCGTGTTGCGGCCTTCTGAGTACTCCGACACTAGACCCTCGACAGCTTCTTCACCTTCTTGCCCCATGGCGGAGTGTAAAGAAGCTACAAAGCAAGCCGGTTGTGTTGACTAGCGAAAGATAGATTGCCTCTCGCTACTCGATACTCTAATTAGACGGCACTGCGCCTACTATCAGGTACAGTGTGGTCACTTTGCAGTGCCAGGAAAAAAAATATAACACTGTAAATACAAATTAAATTTACAAACAACCTTAATTTTAATTTCAATTTTTATGACGAATCACTGTTAAACAAGTGTTGATGTATACATATTTTTTTTGCCTCTAATTATGCCTTTGATAAAATCCTTTGAAGTGCAAATACTCCTTAATATGTTCAATAGATGTGTTCAGAATCAGAATCAGAATGTTTTTATTTTGCATTGTATGTAGGTACAAACATAGGATGTTAATAATACAAAACAATAGCTCCGATACATTCTACCATGTGGCGTGCAAAAAAAAATACGTACATAATTAACTCTTAATCTATATTAATAACTATTTATGTCTATAATAAAATTAAAATTCTGACATATTACATATTGTGTTAATGTCATCTTTATCTTCCAGACGAGTTGACCAAAGTGCCTGATGTGCGGAAACAAGCACAACTAGAAGCGGCAGAGCAGAGATGTTCAGTACTACAGCATGAGATAGACAACATCACAGCGGGACAGGTGAATATACTAGTGTTGCGGTAGAGTAACTGGGGGGATGTGGGGGTTTCCAAACAAACAAAAAAAACTAAAAAGTGAGGATAACAATGATTTTTGGAATTTATTTCCAAAACCAAACACTTGACAAATAAAATAGGATATAAGTATGTCAACAAAAAAAATTTTGCATACTTATGCTAAACTAGGTAAAAAACTAGTAAATAAATTACTAAAAAAATTGGGTTACTTTACAATACTGAATAGGGTAAAAATAATAAAAAATGTTTTAAATTGAATATTTATGCTTTTTTATGTGTGAAGTGTTTCAACTGACACTGGTAGTAGAATCTAAATAAAGTGATAATTCTGGAACTGTTAAATATATTTATAATTTGCCTGATAAAAAACAAAATGGCGAATTAAAACTCCACTAATAAAAATATTTACTATGGTGTCAAAGGAATACAAGGAAAGACTTTTTATATTATATGAAATGTAAAATTTTCTAGAACTGTTTAATAAAAAATCCCCACATCCTCCAATTTTAATAATTTAATTCTAAATACACGATAATTTTACACAATTACTACAGTTTTTTAATCTCACATAGTTTTTTTTTATATTTTAGAATATTTTGCTGCCGTTTTTTTTTCATAAATTTTTATTCATAATAATTGATTTCTATTTAATTTCTAGATAATTCCATGTTTGCGTTACACTTGCAGCCCAAAAAGTTTATAATGCTAAATAAATATTTAATTTAACAATACCATATAACGCGAATATCTATGCGAAGTTGTTGTTTAAAGAGTCAAATATGCTAGTTATATTTATTTAGTGGCTACTGTATTTACTTCTACAATAGTAATATTGTGTAAATATCGTCACATAAATTCCTCTATTTTATAAAAATCTGAGCCCAGATTTGAAATGCAATTTTAAAAATGCATTGTCCATAGCCTCCATAGTAAAACGGGCGATTAGCTGTCAGTGAAATTATAGGTCGCGGGTTTGATTCCTGGCCAATGACAAATGTTTATGTGATCCACAAATGTTTTTTTCGGTCTGGGTGACGATACACTAGGTCAGTGGACGGCAACCCGCGGCTCTTTGACTCCTCGGCTGCGGCTTTTTCACGAAATGTTTAGTACAGCGCGGAATTACTAAATTTTATTTAATTTACTGTTAGTTGAACTAAGACTTATTTGACAAAGACAATTTCGAAAGTGTAATTTTAATACTAATCATTTTCGTAATAATTTCTCCTACTAACGCAAAGCTAAAGTTAAAAAATGGTTCTTTGAATAAATTTCAATTGTGTATTTTCTATATTTGGCTCTTTTGGGTGACAAGGTTGCCGACCACTGCACTAGGTAGTGTGGGATAGAACTATGTGTGTGACATGGTCATAGGAACTGATAGATGGCAATAGTTGATTACCTTATCTGGTCTAGTAATGTTTAGTTAGACATTTTGTTCAGCCATAAAGACAATGTAAACCACATAGTTTGCTAAGAATAATATAGAATAGCTTCCTGTGTTTAACTTTGTACATTATTCCATATGCAACAGAGAGCAATAGGCAAAAGAAACTCGCGAAAACTGAAGCAAAATTGCTTGAAAAAGAGGTCACTATATTTATTTTAGATATTGCTATGAACAAAAATGGGTGCGTGTTGGAAACATCTCACTATCTCCCTCGCACAACGGCACAGTAATGACCATTCTGAGAGTGACGTCACAGCTCATATCATGCATCCTTTTACTGTCATCTGACAATTACCCCTTCCAGCAGATTTGAATAGCGTTTAATGTACTTCTGTTTGTTCGGATGCATAAAATTCATTTGATAATAGGGTTTAGGTAATGTAACTTGTTGATTATAATAACAAAAAAAACATCTCACCTACCCTATTATTTACTCATCAATAGACTAGTAAGATGATGAAATGATGCTTGTACATCTAATATTAGTTTATGGTAACAAAATATAATTAGTCAGGAAAGTAAATACAGTGATTAATATTCCGTTAGCATGTACCGAGTCATATAAATCTATCGGCCTACATACTGTATTGACACATAAACGATAAGAATGTGAGGACATGAATGGATACAAGTGTCTTAGGCACCATTTAATATACCTGGTGTGTATTGTGAGGATTTGATGTGGAATATTTTGTGCTCAGGTATGTTTTTGTCACGTTAAATTGTATTTGCATTATAATTGTATTTATATGCAGGTATGCATGAGAGTTTAGACATTTAACAATGAGAATTTGTTAACTACACATAGTTCCGACCCTACACTAGGTAAAACCTATATCGTGGGTATCAATAACACGAAACAAATATTTGTCTGCCACACAAACATTTGTCTCGGTGCGGGAATCAAATCCACGGCCTCTCGTTTCACAGTCGGCTACTCGCCCGTTGCGGCACTATTCGCTCTTATTACGCTAAATTACAGTAGCTTATCAATTCCGTGCTACAATTTTGTATTTAGCACAAGTTCCGAAAATTTAAGATTTTTTAGTTATATTTCTACTGTATTCGTATATTTTTGGGCCGCAAGTGTACATTCCGAGGCGAAAGTGACTAAGTCCATGAATCCATGCGCCATATAACGTGGTGTCATACAGCACTAACATGGCTAATGGGACCAAACTGGGTCTAACAACTATGTTTTGTACCGTGTCTGCTTCTGTGCATGTTTGTGTCACGTGATCGAGTGGGACCAATCGTATACAGCGTGTTCTTATGTACAGTTTGTGTTAATTTTATTGTTGGGGAGATTGGGGAAATGGGGAAGTGTACATTTTTGTTTATAAATTGTACAATTTTACACTGTACAGTAAGTAATGTTCCGCATTGTTACTTCTATAAAGATTTTTATTGTTATTGTATTCATAATTTTTTAAATATGATGAATTTTATAATTTATGGGTTAACGAATACCCTGGATGTGTAAAAGATTGACTTGCATGTGTTCGGACAGAAATATATTAGCAATTTAAAAGAAGAATATAAATTATTTTTATTGGAACTCTAAGCTTTTATTTGTCTTATATAAATGATTGCGTTATGGTATTTTTTTTGTAATGAGGCGATATTTTATCAAGAGATCTACCAAACAAAATGCATAGAAACAGACGGAAACCATAATTAATTACATTATAACGTATCTTTCGCCTCAATACCGCTGGGAATGGTCGTTTTGATGTTATATACAATGTTTTGTATTACATACATATCACTGTACACTTCGTTCGTGTGGGGAGATTTGAATGTGTTTAGATAATTATTTCTAAATGCATGATGTTAGAGTTCAAAATTGATTGAGTAAAAGTGCAAGAATTACTTAGGAATAAAGTGTACTTATACGAAATACGACTAGAAAATGGTTGTCGCGGTATAAAATCGCTCTGATATGCTATCGAGTACTTTAAATGAGATAAAACCAGCTTTTTTCTGCAATATATGAGTATTTAGCATACGTATGAAATAAAAAAAAACATTCAAATCCCCTCACGCCGCGGCGTACTCACCTCACGCTTGAATATCCAACGCTTTATTTAGCCGGGAGAGTTGCCCCAACCGCCGTCGACGCCGCGCCTGCGCACTAAAACACTCATAGAGAAGAGTTCCACGCCCGTGTCCAACACTGGCTTCTTGAGCGGCCTGCCTCGCTCCCTCAGCAACCTCACCGGACAGAGTCTCAGGAACCTTAGACAAGCGAGACAAAACAGCAAGAACCAACAAGACAACCAACCGCCGCTAGTCCGACAAAACTCCGACGAAACCGACCATAAAAGAAGACATGTGCATAATAATACGGTCCCGATAGTGCCTACCACGTGTTTGGATAACGTTACCCCTCCGCCCCTACCTCCCCGGTCGATAGAGAGGCCGAAGCGAAGTTCGTTAAGTCCCAGTGTGACGCCGGTCAATCCGCTGGCCAAACCGAAACCCTGCAATTCGGCGAGTCCGGCCCATAAGCAGTACTATAAGGGACGGTGTTATCCAGACAAACCGTTTCAAATGCATCAATCCATGCCCGCGTATAGGGATGATAATACGAAGCAATTTAGGAGGTCGTCGCATTCGTTGGATGGAGAGTTGGAAGGACCCCAACCGAATTCGATAGCGTTGCAAATGAGCTATCCGTTGGTGAACTTACCGCCGCCGCCTTTGCAGGTAACTCGCGGTTTTTAGAGTTGCGTGAATGATTTTTGGGTTCTATAAACTGAAAAAAAGTGAGAAAAAAAATGGGTGCGTATGTACGCGCGTGAGAAGTTATAATTCTTTGGCATCATTAAAAATAGTTGTTAAAAAAAAAACAGACGAATTGATAACCTCCTCCTTTTTTGGAGTCGGTTAAAAATGAGCCTACCCGCCAACCCTACATAGAAATCTCAAACGTCAACATTTCCCGTCTCGAGTAACATATTCCGAGTTGTTTTATTGGATTTGCTTCAGAGTGTTACTTTTGTGTGACGGTATGCGCGCAAATCTTAAAATTTCACTCTCATCATTTTTTCATAACGCACCTAAAGAAGTATAACTTCAAAAAAATAAAAAATAATAACTAGTATTTATGATGGAAAATCATTCTAAGAACTCAAAAAAACTGTTTTTTTTTATTGGTGGTGGTTTTTTCATTATTAATTTATTAATGGTTAATGGCAAAAAAGTTTTTATTCTATTTTTATTGCTGTAGCTTTTTTCGATCTCATTACTGTTTTAATAATTTATTATAGTTTTTTTTATTAGGATAAATAGTTTCGTGTTAAGAACACCTTTGAATATAAATATATTAGGGAAATATTTTTACATGTTTAAGGTTTTAAATTATACGTGTACTGTGTTTCTAATATTTCCAAATTGTGACTAACAGAGAACTACTTTTAAATGTGTTTTTTTAGCTTTTTTGATAAATGTGGGTTTTATGCAATGATTTTTGTGCATCAACTGTGGGAATAACGGGAAAAAAATCTTGGGTATAAATTTTTCTAATCTTTTTTCTAGGGGAAAATGGGGTAAAACTTAAATTTTTTGTTTAAGATTTGTAAAATATATTTTTAGCTATATTTATTAGGAAACATAGTGTTTAATTTGCTTTTTTTTCTGTATTATCATGTGGTATTGTGTTCCATACAGACGGACAATAGAAACAGTGTTCCCGTATTGCACGTGAGGAGTAGATCATCACCAGAACAACTTGACTGCGATCTGACGAGATGTGAGTAGTATATAAGGGGTATAAAACTTAAACGGGTGGTTTATTCTGAAAGAAACAAAATAAAGTAAGAAAGAAAAAGGGTTTGCAATTAATTATCGTTTTTAGACGTGTTGGAATTACCTAATGCAGAGCAAGCATTTAACTATTTTCGGTTGAAAATATTATGTGCCATTGGTTAAATTTCATGTAATATTTTTTTATTTTATAATGGTTAAATTCACTTTTATTGTTGATAGTTTTTCATTTTATAAGTGAGCAACACTAACAAAGAAGGAAAAATGATTCGCAAAAAGTAAATAAAAACTAAAAGGTTCGACAATTTATTTACTTCAAAATACATTCACGTTTAGTAGTTTGTGCAATTATTGCGGTCGGAAAGTGCAAGGACAGTGCTGTGTTGACATCGACCGTTATGAGATCACGATCACCGGAAACTTGTTTAGAGCGTCGTGTGAGTGCAATATTACTCGTATTTATAAACAAGACATTACTTTGTCTCAAGCAATTACTTAAGTAAGTCATTTCGTTACTCAAGCATCGGACATAGCTGCTAATGCTTTGCCTAGCAATCGTACGTCAAACGATTCCTTCTTGGTTAAGAATTCTTAACTATTAAACAGAATCATTGCTTAACCCCTCCAGCCGGGAGGCAAATTTTGACAATCTAAATATGTACCATAGATGACGTAAGCGTAAAACGCGGGAATCTCAAACTTCGGAGGCAGTATTATGGTACATAATCCATAAACAAGTTATACTGTATGAAACTTCGTTCTCTAAACGGCATAAGAAAACTGAAGGGTATTACTAACTACATTGTATTGTGATACCCACAAAACAAACTCGACATTACGACTTTTAGTAAATTGCGAAAATTTCGGAATTGCGTAATCGTGTGTTGAGCGACTTGTTGTTGGAATAATATAAAATTATAACTATATTTTTTATGAATAGTCTTATTGATTTCATGTACAAAAGACACGCTAACGAAAAAACAAACCTTTCTTTTGTCTTGCTCGGGTTATGTGAGCAAAAAAAGGGCCTTGAAACAACCACTCAGTCTCAGATTACGTCAAGTGTTTACGATTTGTAAACATTTTTTTGTTATATTGCGAGCGGGGACCGACCCTAATAATCAAACAAGAGACCATTATTTGACATTGTTTTCTATAGTTGTGAAAGAATTATCAACATTTACTAAGTAAAAACGGATAAATTATGACAATTTCAAATGTCTATTTTCAAGGCCTAAGCTACCTACATACTTTACGTAAACATTATATTTTCATGATAAATACTCAATATAGTATATTTATAGTAAATTGCTATAATTTACACTTAGAATAAATAACTAAATCGTTGAAAATAAAAATATAGATTTTCTTCGAACACGTACTTTATTTACGACTAGTAATGTGCCGCTGCTGCCCAAGTGTCTTATCGATGCTTATCGATAAATCAGAAAAAAGTTTAGGTGTAACTTTATTATTATTTTGTACAAAATAAAAAACAGAGTCGTTGTGTATATTATTTTATTAACATTTTTTGTTGTTGTAAATGAATAAATAGATGTTGAGAACGGAAAGTTTGTTTCAATTCGTGTTCCCAAATAGTGCCTTACATCAATTACACAGGTTTACATAATTTGAAACATGTACATAGTGGCAACATATAATGTCTTGAGTTGAAAATACAGAATATTACTAAAAACAAAAAAAAATAAACGCAACAAAAACAATCTGCATAAAGGATACCTATTGCCAAGCAGCTTGTAAAAACTAGCTAAATCCTCTCTGCGCCGTTGGACTAGGAATGGTAAGCCTTGAAACAATTTACCGCACACAGCGGTACATGGCAAGACTCACATTGGAATGGTGTCGTTTTGTTTCTGTGCCCCGCCCGCACGCACATGAAACATTTCTTCCTGACTTGGCGATTCCTCACCGGCCCACTATCTGTAATTATATATTTAGGCCAGTGTGAGGACCACGTTGGTCACCACCTACTCGATGACGACGTCCACCCCGTAAACCACGACCCGGACGCCCTCGCCCACGCCCACTCGGGCATCAGTCATACGGCCTGGCATACGACTCATTCTTTCATCCCTTGCATTCAGGACATGAGCGTCCGGGTCATAAAACTCTTCCTGGTCTCCAAGCGCCGGCGTATCTTCTGCCACGATGAGCAGAATCACATCATCCTCATCTTCTAGAAGTAGCCAACTGCTTGGAGACCCCGGTGATCTGAAAAATAATAGAAGAGACACATAAAAATTGAATAAAAAAAAATTGCAGTTGTCTCCTGTTGAAATTTACTTACTTTCGTAATTAGGTGTAATAGATAGAATATTGAGAGAGCGGTATAAATATTTCGAGACAAAGCAAACGCTTCGTATACAGTAAAGAAATTTTAGCTACAATAAAACTCTAAATGTGTTCTGAAGGTATGTGGATGAAAAATATAAAGCTTACGAATTTGACTGGCGAGACAGCGGTAGAGATCTCGACCGGGACCTATTGACGTCCGCATCGTCGCCGTCTCGCCGCTCCGAAGATCTTCTGGTGCAGAGCGGGGGAGGATGCGGGTCCGGTGTCTCGTACTATAAAATAAATAACCAAAGTTTGCTACAAATGAGTTTACAATTTACATTGAGACATACAAATAACCACATCAAGAATAGGGTGAATTCTTGAAAGATACTTCATGCATGAGTCAAAAAATTAAACCAAGGTAGATAAATTCCACAGCACCAAAGCTCTTAGATAAACATTAGATACTTCTTGTGAAGATTCTGCAAGGTGTAAACATCTGGTATACATATTTTTAGATGCTTTTCTAAAAATTATACCTTACATAAACATCAGTAACAATCAATTGCAAATACCTCGTCACTATCGGTCTGGTCTTCGGAGTCCGTGAGCTCCTCAGAGTCCGTCTCATCCTCCCCAAACAGCTCCTCCAGAAAGCGCGACGATGGCGGCCCGTCGTTGATTCTCCACGGTCGAGACACGGTACTGTAATATAAAAACAAAAATTGCAACTGTAATAACTTCAAAAATGGTTATTTTTCCTGTACAATCTAATAGGTCCATTTCGCCATATTAGCCATAAATTATAATTCCGAGCAATTTATAAACGAATGCCGACTTCGAAGTACAAATAACAATATCGTATCGTACAACGGTAAATATTCTAGAACAGCACTATTAGAAACACGTTACCTAAACCGGTTGAATGCTTCGCTAAAAAGAAAACGGTCCCTAACTTCATAGCAATACAGCTCAAAGTTATATGCAACAACATTTTCGTGCCGATGCGTCGTATTTTGAATTTCACCAACCGATATTATTGAAAATAATTTTACAAGTTTTATCAAAATTACATGCAGATATTTACTAAAACAATCACTGTATATGATTATAAAGCTTATTTCAACGTTATTATGTACAAACTAATTGTAAATAACCGAAAATTACGAGTCACATAGTCTCGTTTTCGAGATGCAAAATTTACTCGAAAACCAATATATTTATTTACATTTATTGCATGGATCGACTAACCAATTATTATAGTTCAACTCACCTTGTAATCACAACACAAAACACACAAAATCACAAGAAATACACAATAAAATCACTCCCGGTCAATGGCCGCGCGGCGCAAACACTAAAGTTGTCGCAATTATTATTTTTTGATATTGGCATATATGCATCTTACTTTATTTGGTTGGCAAGGCTTCCAAAATATTTATGGTAAAAAGTAGTGAGTAAAATACAATCAAAAATGAATTTTATTTCGATAAATATACAATTCAAAATCACTCGTCAATAAGGGCGACTTTCGCCTGTTTAGTTGCGCCGCCGGCATATCCTCCTGTCACGACAGTTTAAGTAATTACTTTTACTCAAGCAAAATGTTTTTCTCGATTATAAATACGAGTGTAGGAGTGAAGTATGTGTTTTTTTTATAGCATAGTCCGACAAACGATCCAGTGGGTCACCTGATGTTAAGTGATCTCCACCGCCCATGAACATCCACAATACCGAAAGTATCATATATGCGCTGTCGGCCTTAAAGGACAGGAATAGGGATTAGGGAAGGGAAGGGGGAATCTGAGCCTCCGGATATCTCACTTACCATAAGAAACGCGACAGTAAACTGTCACTTTACGTTGGTTTTCTGTGAGACAGTGGCTCTACCTCTATTAAATTATCGTTGTTGTCTAGTCGCAGGCGGTGCTCCGTGCGGCACTCCGTGCGGAGCGCCATCGTGTCCATCGCCGAGCGCACGCGACACGCCGCCGCCGGGCACTCCGCCCCCACCTTATCACACAAACACACAGGTATTTATCGTTTTTCCGGAAACAGGAAAAATTACAGAAACTTTCCGGTTACCGGAATTATTTAAAATCATTGTAAATTAAAAAAAATAACACCCAACAGGCACACACATAACCCCGACCCCACACTAAGATACGAGTCTTGTGTTGTGGACGGTAGGTATCTGGGACCTAGAGAGACGCACCCTCTCACAACACCCAGACCCCGGACACAAATATTTGTCTGTCACACAAACATTTGTACCGGTGTGGGAATCGAACCCACGGCCTGAAAATAGCATTTTAATTTCTATTTCAGCATTAAGTGTGAATTAAAATTAGCAGGCCGGCATGATTGTGTTGAGTAGCGAGGGATATATTGTCTCTCGCTACTTGATACTCTAATTGAATGGCACTGCGCTTACCATCAGGTGCAGTGTGGTCACTTTGCCGTGCCAGTACAAAAAATAAACGGGAAAAATACCGAAAAATTCCGGTTACCGGAATTATTTTAAATCTTTGTAAAATAGCATTTTCATTTCTATTTCATCATTAAGTGTGAATTGAAGGTTATAATTATGCTTTTTTCTATATACTTCTAAGTCACTATCAAATATTGTTACAGCCGTGTGCAGATCCTCAAAGAGCCATCATATCAATGGAGGAAGACGATGCCCCAGCGCCTGTAAGTTTGCTTATTTCTTTATATGTAAGAAATATATTATATTATTCTTTCTCTAAATGTAAGGTTCCCGCGGGATAGTATTTGTTTTTCAGAAGCAAGGGATCGACATGATTATTTGCATAATGGCAGTTTAAGGGATCAGAAAATGACATAGGCTACTTTTCATCCCGGAAATATGTACGCTTCCTATGGGATAGCAAATTATATACGTTTTCTTCCAAAAATAACCACCTCGCGGGCGGAGCCGCGGGCAACAGCTAGTTGAATATATGTAAGTTTTGTGATATTTTCATTAAACCCAATGTTATTAGTATGTTTTGTTGTCAGGATTCGGCGAGTTACTCCGGCCTGTTCTCGAACCTGCGCTCCGTGCGCGAGTCCAACGCGAGAATGGCTGTACTACTCAACTGGCTGTTAGGAGAGAGGAGGTAAGCCATACTGATACAAGGTGTTTCAGAAAGGTGGTATCAAAATTTCAAATGTAGATTTGGTGATTAGTATTATTAAAAAATGAATTCTAGTCGATCTATACTAACAGGATGTTTCAGAAAGGTGGTATCAAATAAAATTTCCACGCGTACAGTTGGCGATTCCAAGCGTAGAGTTGGCGATTTTTTTTTTTTTTTAGCTAGCCTGTTTTGTGTCCCACTGCTGGGCAAAGGCCTCCCCTTTATTCTTCCACTTTATTCTTCAGTCATGTTCCGCCATTGTCTTTCGAATGCATCCAGTTCGTCTCTCCATCTCTTTTTTGGTCGTCCACGATTCCTATGACCATCCGCCGGAACCCAGTTCGTAACTATTTTCGCCCAGCGGTCTGGATGCATTCGAAGCACATGTCCCGCCCAATTCCACTTCAGTGTGGCGGCTTTAATACCTACGTCTGCGATTTGAGTTTTGGAACGTAGTTCGGTGTTTCGTACGTGGTCTGTCAATTTTATGCCGAGAATTTTACGTTCCATAGCTCTCTGGCAAACCTTGAGTTTAAACTTCTGCGACCCTGTTAATGACCAGGTTTGAGCGCCGTAGGTTAAGACGGGTAAGATGCACATGTCGACAAGTTTTCGTTTTAGCGAGAGTGGGAGGTCGCCTCTTAGAAATTCTTTGAGGGACCAATAGCTCTTCCAAGAATTTTCGATTCGCCTGGCAATTTCTTGGTTGGCGATTAGTATTATTAAAAAATGAACTACCTAGTCAGGTCATAAGTATTGTCACACAGTAAAAACTTTTATTTTAGAATGCTGGCCACAAAAAAGTTTATTGAATTCGAATTTCAAATTGTTCATGAAAATAAAAATGTATACTTTTTAGAATTTTACTCATTTTTAAATATGGAGTGGACGCTTAAAGAAGACCGTGTTGCAGTAATTGCGTTGCATCGTTGCGGTTACGCGCCAATTCAAATTTTTGACATACTGAAAAATTTGAATATAACCAAAAGATTCGTTTATCGTACCATCAAACGATACAATGAAGACTCTAGTGTAGATGACAGGTCAAGAAGTGGTCGCCCTCGGTCTGTTAGGACTCCAGCAGTGATAAAAGCTGTGAAGGCGCGAATTCAAAGAAATCCCAAACGTAAACAGAAACTGTTGGCCCTTCAGATGGGGTTAAGCAGAACCACGGTGAAAAGGGTGTTAAATGAAGACTTAGGGCTTCGGGCATATCGAAGAAAAACAGGACATCGTTTGAATGCTCGTCTAATGGACCTGAGACTGAAGAGATGCCGCGCTTTGTTGAAGCGGTACGCGGGAAAAAAATATCGGAAAATTCTTTTTTCAGATGAAATTTTTTTTACCGTAGAAGAGAGCTACAACAAACAAAATGATAAGGTGTACGCACACAGTAGTGAAGAAGCGAGCAACCGTATTCCGCGTGTCCAACGAGGTCATTTTCCATCCTCGCTCATGGTATGGTTGGGAGTTTCTTATTGGGGCTTAACAGAGGTACATTTTTGTGAGAAAGGTGTAAAAACGAATGCAGTTGTGTATCAAAATACAGTCCTGACGAACCTTGTGGAACCTGTTTCTCATACCATGTTCAATAACAGGCACTGGGTATTCCAACAAGATTCGGCGCCAGCTCATAGAGCGAAGAGCACACAAGACTGGCTGGCGGCGCGTGAAATCGACTTCATCCGGCACGAAGACTGGCCCTCCTCCAGTCCAGATTTGAATCCGTTAGATTACAAGATATGGCAACACTTGGAGGAAAAGGCGTGCTCAAAGCCTCATCCCAATTTGGAGTCACTCAAGACATCCTTGATTAAGGCAGCCGCCGATATTGACATGGACCTCGTTCGTGCTGCGATAGACAATTGGCCGCGCAGATTGAAGGCCTGTATTCAAAATCACGGAGGTCATTTTGAATAAACTTTAGTGTCATAAGAATCTATGTTTTGTTAAGTTCATTTTGGTATATAAATGGTTACATAATGAATAAACTTGTTTCAATTATTTTATATTAAACATGTGACAGAATTTATGACCTGACTAGGTATAGTCGATCTATACTAACAGGGTGTTTCAGAAAGGTGGTATCAAATAAAAATTCTACGCGTAGAGTTGGCGATTAGTATTATTAAAAAATGAATTCTAGTTGATCTATACTTACTACAGGGTGTTTCAGAAAGGTGGTATCAAATAAAATTTTCACATGTAGAGTTGGCGATTAGTATTTATTAAAAAAATAATTCTAGTCGATCTAAACTGACTACAGGGTGTTTCAGAAAGGTGGTATTAAATAAAAATTTCACGTGTACACTCGGCGATTAGTAAATTAATCCTAGTTGATGTATGTCTTTCGATGTTTTTTTAGGAGGTTGGTATATAACTAATATCGCCCATAAACACAATAGCAGAAGAATCACAGTTCCATTACTGGTCGTAAAGGATTTCTGACTAGCTGAACCACAGTTTCATAGTGTCTACTACCGAAATCCGACACCCAACCCGAACCAAGAGCAGAGCAAATTCCTATCTTTGATGCACCATCAGGTTGTCGAACAGTTTGCCAGTTTGCCTGGGTCCTTTAGTTGTAGTGTGAAGAAGTTACTCCGCAGGCCGGTATGATTATATCAAGTACTTTACAGTCACTTTGCAGTGCAAGGGTAATAAAATGATGAGTTTTTTTTACTGTCTGTATAGACAGACGGACTACCTGATGGTAAGTAGTCACCGCCGCCCATAGACTTCCGCCGCTGCCTACCGTTATAAGACTACTCTTAAGATGTTGTTGTATATTATGAGTGTTGTCGCCGCCCGCCGCTGCTGGCGAGGCCGACGGCCAGGACCAACCTCTTGGCCAAGACGCCTCTCACCCGAGCTATTAGTTTTAATAGCTAAATGGTAACTGGAGTGAGCTCGCAAAAAAATTGTTATATGTTATTTATTATACTTAGTTTAATTTATGTTGTATGTAATTATAGTTGTAGGTTTTTGTTGTTTATTTTTTTTAGATTTGTTTTATAGTCCCGCCAGTTGAATCGGGTATATCCTGTAATAACTGTGTGTGTTGAATTAAGAATAAATAAATTGTTGTAGATGTGCGTACGCGGGCCTGGTGCTGGTGTTGACGGAGGGGTTCCGGTGCGCCGCCGCGCCCGCCGCCTCGCTGCGCCGCTGGGCGTACGAGATACACTCCACCTTCCTCATGCCGCACGCGGTACCGTACACAACTACCTCACAATACTCTTATCTCTTACTATCATATACCATCCACATCTATGTTTTGGTCGGGGATCTACAGTTGGGGTACGATGTTCTGAGTACGCTGACACTAGACCCTCTTCACCTTCTTGCCCATGGCGTAGTGTGAAGAAGCAGGCCGGCATGATTATGTTGAGTATGAGTAGCGGGGTATACATTGTCTCGCGTGACTCGATACTCTAATTAGAAGGCACTGCGCTTACCATCAGGTGCAGTATGGTCATTTTTCCGTGCCAGAATAAAAAAAATGTTACAAATTATTTTCTATACAATTGCCTGAAGGTGTATGTGCCAAGATATTGCTTAATAATTAAAAAAAATTTGAGATAATATTTTTAATAAATATGTGTTTTCTTTCATCAGGTACTACAATTAAATGGCGTCGATGAAAACATGGCGAATGAGATTGAACATGTTTTAGTCAACGGTAAGTTAATATTTGATTTAATTTTCACGTGAATAATTTTTGTATTTTGTATAGAACAAAGCCCGTAAATTATTTCACACTGTGGTACGTATACACCTCGTTGTCCATAATTCAGTTTTGTACCTTTATTTTGCATCAGCCTGTATAGTAAGCCACAAATCTTATTTTCTATTTGCAGTTTAATTATGTACCCTCTTTTTGTAACACCTGTAAAGGTATTAAAGTAAAATTATAAATAATGGCTAGACTAAAGCATTGAGTGTAAGTTGAAAGTGGCTTCACGAAACAGCAATGACCTCATGCCGTTCATCAAGAGGAAATCAACATCCTTTGCCTTTATAAATAATATAACAATAAGCGATACTTAATAACCTGATAGCTGACAGCTTCCGTGGCCTAGTGGCAGTTCGATTCCCGTACCGTTTTTTTTTTTGTTTGACAGACTGACATTTGTTTCCTATCTGGGCGATGTGGGACAACAGTCACACACATAGTCCCGACCCCACACTAAGATACGAGTCTTGTGTTGTAGGTATCAGGGACCTAGAGAGACGTCCGGTCTCACAACACCCAGGCCCCGGACACAAATATCTGTCTGTCACACAAACATTTGTCTAGGTCTGGGAGTCGAACCCACGGCCTCTCGTTTCACAGCCGGCTACTCCCCAACTGCGCCACGAAGGCTAAATATTGTTGTAGTTTTAATGAGTCCTGTGTTGAGTTTATTTGGCTTCACGCACACGCTTCATATAATATGTATATAATTGTATTTTTCAAAGTAATTTATGCAAAGAAATAAATATCTAGTTATATAATAAAATTCCACAGGTTATTCGTAAATCACCACAAAGTAGGTGACTGAAAAAATAAAAAAATGGCTTATAGAACGATGCTTCTATATACTCCAGGAGATTTTTAACTATAAAACTCGAAAAAAAAAATTATAATAAATACTTTTAATGTATTAATACTATCTGTATATTTATATTGACATTTCATAAACATTGATTATTCTAAATTATTTAAAAAATATATATATATTTTGAAGTAATTGACATGTATTTAGTTTTAATATTACAAATTATTATATTATCTTGAATTCCGTAAATTAATGATAATATATAATAATAATAAGACTAGCCCTGTATTAAACATTGTCCCACTGCTGGACACGGGCCTCCTCTACTAATGAGAGGGGTTAGGCCTTAGTTCACCACGCTGGCCTAATGCGGGTTGGTAGACTTCACATACCTTCGAAATTCTTATAAGAATTATCAGGTATGCAGGTTTCCCCACGATGTTTTCCTTCACCGTTAAAGCAAGCGATAATTAACATTTAATACACACATAACTTTAGAAAAGTCAGAGGTGTATGCCACTTGTGTTTCGAACCTACGACTTTCGTCTTGGCAGTTCTTACCGCAACCAACTAGGCTATCGCTGCTATTTATAAAATTAATGATAAATTATGTAATTGTTAGTTCAAATATTTATTCTTCTTATTTCACATAATATTTGCATGTCATTTAATTTGACAAAAGTGGCTTGATCAGAATCATTTGTAACATGTGTAATGTACCAACTATTTAGCAAATACAGAATTCTATTCTCACATATCAGGGTGCATTCCACATACATTTTTGACTTTTGTCCTTGCAGAATACGACAAAGAGGAAATAGTCCGCAATGTGTTCAGGAAAGCGCGACAGAAGGCGAAGGAAGAGTTGAGTCAACAGCTGTCCGAGTTCCAGGTGAAGAGGCAGCTCGGCCTGGCGTCTCTCTACTCGCCGGACGACGCGGTGCTGCACAAGTGTGACGTGGACAAGGCACAGGTAAGTAATCAGAACATGGCAGATGAGTATTTTAGAATTTACAGG
Source organism: Laothoe populi (assembly GCA_905220505.1). Classification (NCBI taxonomy): domain Eukaryota; kingdom Metazoa; phylum Arthropoda; class Insecta; order Lepidoptera; family Sphingidae; genus Laothoe; species Laothoe populi. Next base: position 11,998,938 of record HG992173.1, read on the forward strand.
TGTCTGCCTCAATCTGAGCCAAACTTAAGTACATCACTCTGAAGAGGAAGAATAGCCACCAAGTCGATGGTAAAGCGACACGAGCTGACATCGTACATAAAAAAAAAATACCACACATTTTCACGCATCCTACTTATTTTTAGATTAATAAGTGTCACAAACTTTAACTACTATGGGTGAATTCCGAAATAAATTTTGATTGTTATTATAGTCTTGCACATATCTTTTGTTTATAGATCAAAGAATTGATAGTTTTAGCATTCCAGTTTCAGTATCAACCCTTAATAGCACTTTGAATTGTTTCCAAAATTATGATATTTTTAGCCAATTATTATTTTACATATGTGCCTTGTTCCGACCCAAAACTATTTTAAGTACTACTTAATAACCAGATCAAGTAGCTCATCTTAGGTAACTAAATCTTTTTGCTTATATATACATTTAGCACAAATCAGCACACCAAAGTACCTCATATTGAGGCAGCATGTTTGAAACTGCCTCGAATCGAGAAGTGACGTCAATTGTGTAATGCCTTATCGTTGTACACAGGAGCAAGTGGTAGTGGAGCAAGTGATGGGGTCGGTGCTGCGCGGCGCGGTGAGTGCAGGCGGCGTGGGGGGCGCGGGGGGCGTGGGGGGTCCGCAGGAGGGGGAGGCGCGCGCCGCACTGCTCGCCGCACTCATCGCGGCCGCACTGTGTCTGCAGTGCAGGTCAGTACTACACATTACACTAAGGACTATTGTATAGCTAGGGTTACCAACCTCGGAATTCAAATATTAGGATTTGAAATTAGAAAAACCAGGACAATTCAGTAAAAAAACAGGACGCATACATACATATACATATACACTCACGCCTGCAATCCCCGAAGGGGTAGGCAGAGGTGCAACCAGTACACCCACTTTTCACCGAATTTCGGTTCCATAATGTTATAGGGGGCGAGCCTATCGCCACACCGGGCACCATTCCAGACTCCGGGTTAATACTGAGTATTTCTAGGTAGAAATACCCAATATCACTTTACCCGACCCGGGGATCGAACCCGAGACCTCAGCACAGCAATCGTAACGCATGCGCAATTACAACTGCGTCACCGAGGCAGTCGCACTTGCGAGTCGAGACACCGCCCCTAAAGTAACAATTGCAAAAGTGGTGTGCGAATTTTAACATACAGGACCTTATTAAAAACTATCCAGAACATCCCAGGACACTCTAAAAACCAGGACATGTCCTGGGAAAACAAGACGGTTGGCAACTAGCATACAATATTGTAGAATGTTTAGTTTAGAATTATACAAGCTTGTAGTAACTGAATATACTCCGGCTAATCTGGGAGCGTGAGTTGCCGGAAATAGTTTTTTTTATATTCTGGCACGGCAAAGTGACCACACCGCACCTGATGGTAACCGCAGTACCGTCCAGTAAAAGTATCAAGTAGCCAGAGACAATCTATCCCTCGCTACTCAACACAATCATGCCGACCTGCTTCTTCACACTACGCCATGGGCAAGAAGGTGAAGAAGCGGTCGAGGGTCTAGTGTCAGAGTACTCAGAAACATCGTACCCCAACTCTAGACCCACGACAAAAACCGGACACACTTGCGTGTGCATGTGTATGACGGGTTTTACACCCTGAGTGCGAGCAACCCACTAGGATATGAATATCATACCACCACCAAAGTTGAGTCACATTTCCTAGACATTTCGGACTGCTCTGTTATCATGTTATCATAGTTATTTTCTTCATCCAGGAAAATCTAAATCGAGTTCTAAAACTTAATATTCCAGACACAAACTGAATAAATAAGGTAAACGACATGTAAAATGTTTTTCCTTCTGATTATTGTATTTTTATCACTTTATTTAAATGTGATGCGTCAAGTAATGCCGCTTTACATACTGTGCGCAAACTTTGTAACGAATGATTTTGCACGAACGTTGTAAAGTTACTTTAACCATTGAATTATGTAATGTTTTATGTCCATCTTCATGAGATCAATAAAAGGCAACTTATATAAATGTTTGACATGATTTAATTTAAAATAGAAATGTAATTTGCTGGTTGGTTACCCTTGCATAGGGTTGCCATCGGTCCCTATTACCCTGGATAATTTTTTGTTTGAATAGCGTCTTAAAATAGATTAACAACTAAATTTCTTAAATAAATAAGCTGCATTATTTTGTCATAACTATAACAATATGTTTATTGACAGCAATATAATTACATACCTTAATAAAGATTATAATGACGGGTTCAAAACATGATATATAACATGATTATAATAAAACTCCGTCGTCTAAGCTAGGCCGAGCCTGTATCGTAGTCGACAGCACCTTCCATTGACACTAATAACATTTTTTTTTAGTGCCTCGATAGACAGACGAGCAGACGGGCCACCTGATGGTAAGTAGTCACCGCCGCCCATAGACTTCTGCAATGCCAGAGCACAGCAGAGCCGCTGCCTACCGTTATATACCATATTCGGTGTTCAGTCTTAAATCCTGTCAGGATATATAATAACAACTATTCGATGATTAAAGAAGCAATTGTGCAGGTTACATCAATATATAACAAAGTGTTTTAAGCGTCGCGTCTTCTTAAGTGTTACGACTATCATGTCAATTTTTATCAAAATCCTTTCAGCAGTATAAGCTAACAAGCAGGTAGATTGAGTATTTATAACATGGCTTTCATAAGCTGTTTTGGATAAAAAATATTATCGTCATATAAAATTGACATAAATATTTTACGACATTACACGTGAATGTCACCGCGGCATTATATTTACAGACGTCAAATGACGACTTACAACTCATCGTTTCAATTGAAATTATCCGTATTTATACAGTTTATTATTGCATTCAAAGTACAATATAATTTGTTGTTTATACGAAATAATTTAAATAATAATCCATTCAATTAGTTTTTGTCATTATTCAATTGGTGATTTGTAAATGAAAAAGTTAAATATCATGTAGGAAAATAATAATTATATTTATTAATTTATAATAGTGCTAGTGAGTGTAAGGCGTGGTCAATATTCCAATACTGCAAAGATTATTGTAAAGTGCTTAAAATGGTGAACGCCCTTGATATAAGCGAGGAAAAAGCGCGTGAAGTGAGACGCAGGTGGTGGCAATCGCCAAAATCAACTAAGAAAAATAAAAAAGTTAAAACTGTCAAGTGAGTTAGTTTAATATATAGAGTTCCATGTGTATAGAACAGAACCCTTATAAAATCAGTTTTATCAATCCAAAGTGTCAATGCACTTTATCTCAAAAACAATATCGAAATAATCTCTAGCCTTACGATGCTGTAAAAAATAAGTTTCTAGTGTAACACAATAAAAAAGGCCTTACAATGCACCTTAAATTTACTGAGTCATCGTCATAACCCATACAGGGCTTCCCCGAAAATCTATAGTCGGTGGCTCCTTCCACCTTCCCATGATCCTAGCTCCTTTAGCTGTTGATAGGATATTCATATCCACCGAGATAGCTCGCACCGTACAAAGGATGTAAAACCCGCCATAGTGGCATACGCAAGTGTGTCGCGTTCCGGGGTCAGCCAGGGTATATCAAATTTTTGTCGGGGGTCTAGGGGGCGCTTAATATACTTATGTGTTTTAAATAAAGAGGGTCTCAATTTGTATTGATAACATTTGTCTCATGACACGGGATTTATTATAGAATTTTAATGCGACAATTTGTGTCTAAAAGTGTCATAATTTAACTTACTTTACGTATTTTACAAATTTACTTTTGATGTGTAATGCCTCGGTGGCGCATTTGTAATTGCGCATGCGTTACAACTGCTGTGCTAAGGTCTCGGGTTCGATCCCCGGGTCGGGTAAAGTAGTATTGGGTTTTTCTATTTAGAATTAATCAGTATCAGCCCGGAGTTTGAATTGTGTTCGGTATGGTGCTAGGCTCGCCCGCTATTACATTATGGGACCGTAATTAATTCGGCAAAAAGTGGGTGTACTGGTAACACCTCTGCCTACCCCTTGGGGAACTTAAGGCTCACGCCTGTATATGTATATAGGTATGTATATGTTCTGATATGTAATTTGTGTTTTATACCTCTTTTCCACATCACCCTGTATACATGTATGTTAATGAGTTGTGTTGAAACATCCTGTATATAGTTGTGTTAATTCGTCAGGCCGGCGACAGTGGCGGCGGCTGTGGGCGGCACACGCGCTTCGTTCCTACAACGCGACAAGTTGTACAAGCAGAGAGTGAAGCAGATCGTGAAGCAACATCCTCAGCCTGTAAATAGATGTTTTATTTTATTTCTTTAATTTAAATTAGAATTATGATTTCTTATATTTACGTGCATATTACACATATAAAACTAATTTTATGGATTTATTGCTTTTTTTGGGTTAAAAAGTAAAATAAACCGCGGCAAAATCTGTAACATTTGCTTTATTTCAATGTTAAATTAGAATTTTTTATTCAGTATTTTTTACTATCAACTCCCTTCGCATTACCATTTCTCTAGAGAAGAACGGGCAAGAAACTACTTTGTAAATATAATCATAAAATTAACGTTGTAAAACGTCCGTATCTTTTATTTCCTTAGGAGTCCATAAAAATCTTATTTGTCTAAAATGTGGCTATCATGAAATTTTTCTTGATAAGAAATATTTAAAATTGAAACTGATATTGAGTTTTTTAATCACGAACAACTGAGTATCAGCCCAGAGTCTGGAATTGTGCCCGGTATGGCGATAGGCACGCCCCCATCACATCATGGGACGGTAAATAGCTCGACGAAAAGTGGGTATACTGGTTATACTTCGCGTACCCTTACGGAGAGAACCCCCTCGAGGCGTGAGTGCGTATGTATGTAAAATTCAAATAACTTTGAAAAAGTAACATTTTGAAACGGTACATCGATTTCTCAAAACATAAATGAACTAAGCTAAGTTAGCGATAAGACCGCCGTTTGTAAATTCTATTTTAAGTCTATTGCAATGTACTGTTAATATTGTTGTTTTGGTGTACAATAAAGTATAAATAAATGACATAAGCGCCATTTTCAATCCTGATCTAATGAACACTATACTTAACGAACTTGCTTAAATAATGGTTAGAAGTTTTATATTAAGACTAGCGGGCCCGGCAGACGTCGTCCTGCCCGGAAAAGCAGCGCCACATTAAATATGATATTTTAAAGATCACAATCTTTGGCATATCTCCCACAAATCCGAACAAATCAAATTTGGTTAACGGTAGGCAGCGGCTTTGCTGTGCCCTGGCATTGCAGAAGTCTATGGGCGGCGGTGACTACTTACCATGAGGTGGCCCGTCTGCTCGTCTGCCTATCCAGGCACTAAAAAAAAAACATACTGACAGTAGCGCCACCTACCGGGTCCGATTGTGTTTTCAAACCATCCAGGAACCCATTGAAATATACGGTAGATATACTTAATCCTGACCTGTAAAAAGTGCCCCTAGTGGCCTAATTTACTAAAAAAAGTTTTTTTAATTCATAAAAAGTACACCGACTTAAATGAAAATCAAATTATGCGTCTATAAAATTTGAAGGTTTCCCTCGATTTTTCTGAGATCCCATCGTCAGATCCTGACTTGGGTGATTCTTCGCAGTCGCTGGTGCCAATGGGACCAACTGAGAAGTATACCCTTTTAAACAAAAAAAGAATTTTTCGAATCGCTCCAGGCGTCTTCGAGTAATCGGGTAACATACATAAAAAAAAGATTCCGACGAATTCTTAACCTCCTCCTTTTTTTGAAGTCGGTTAATATATGATTTGATTTCATCCAATCGGTCTGGCCGTTTTTGAGTTTTAGTGAGACTAACGAACGGCGATTGATTTTTATATGTATAGATTTGTTTTATGCTAACCCTATTGTATTAATTTTGTCCTCGTTTAGTTCGTGGTGCGTGGCCACCACCTCCAGCTGCAGGCGCTGACGTCGGTGGGCCACTGCCACCACTGCGACCATGTCATATGGGGGATCGCTCCGCAGGCGTTTGTCTGTACAGGTACACATACACAGTGTTCTATTATGTTCTAAAACGTTCCAGTATGTTCTGAGCTGTTCCATTTTGTTCTAAAATATTCCAAAATGTTCTAAAATGTTCCAAAATGTTCTAAAATGTTCCATTTTTTTCTATAATGTCGTATTATGTTCAATCATGTGTCGCGTGCATAGACTGCAAGCTGCGCGTGCACCGCGGCTGCGCTCGCGCGGTGGAGGAGAGCTGCTGCCTGGACGGGGAACATCACAACAACCGGATCTCGCGGTTCATGGAGCGGATACACAACCAGCACAACAACCAGCCCAATAGTAACCACATTACTTAACACTTTATATCAGTATATATCATCATAAGGGGTATCTATTAATTACGTGAGGCCATTTATCGACTGTCCCATTGGTGTCTCACATGAGACTTTTTATGTAAATTTCAATGTAAATAAGTTAATCTGTGCTTGATTACGTTGGATATATTTAAGTAAACATAATTCTTTGTTCTTTTTATAATTATCGATCACCTTCCCTCCTCCCCGTTTATTTATGCCTCACATAATTAATGGACGCCCCCTAGTGATATTGCTTCTAATGGTAAATACAGAACAGTCCAAATATAATTCCGACTGTATAGAGACCGTGTGTCCCTCGCAGGTCATGAGAATTATACCAGCCTGAAGTTAATGGATACACTATGGCACAGAACCTCTTTCGTTCATGTGATTTGAATAATATACCAACATTTTGTGACACCCTGTATTGTTTTCTATAGGTCAAGACTCTAGTGACAAGAAATCGCGGAAGGCGTCGGGCACCGCGCACTTTCTCAATAGTAAGTTATATTTAATATAATAGTAGTAGCCGGCTGTGAAACGAGAGGCCGTGGGTTCGATTTCCACACCGGGACAAATATTTGTGTGACTGACCAGTGTTTGGGGTCTGTGTGTTGTGAGAGGGTGCGTCTCTCTAGGGTCCTGATACCCACAACACAAGACTCGTATCTCAGTGTGGGGTCGGGGCTATGTGTGTGACTGTTGGGTGTTATTCATTTATGAAGTCAATTATTTTTGAGTGAAATATTGGCATTTAATGTTTGAAGTGAAATGATTCTGAGGTGCACAGTACGGGGAAATGAAATTATGCGCATTATTAAGTTCGATATTAATTAAATCAGAATAGACAATTAGAGTGCCTCGGCGACGCAGTTGTATTTACGCATGCGTTCGATCCCCGGGTCGGGTAAAGTGGTTTTTCTATTTAGAAATACTTAGTATCAGCCCGCAGTCTGGTATCGTTGGCGGTATGTCGATAGGCTCGCCCCCTATCACATTATGGGTCCGTAATAAATCCGGCGAAAAGTGGGTGATTCGGGGATTACAGACGTGAGTATATAAATACTAAAGTTATACATGGGTTTGCTTATTTCTGTAGTCGCTATTAGTCGTTATTAGTAATTAAAAGTGTCATATTTTTTTTATAATCCTTGCACGGCAAATTTACCACACTGCACCTGCTGGTAAGCGCAGTGCCGTCCAATTAGAGTATCGAGTAGCGAGAGAATCTATCACCCGCTACTCAACACAATCATGCCGGCCTGCTCCTTCACACTACGCCATGGGCAAGACGGTAATGAATCGGTCGAGGGTCTTGGGTCAGAGTACTCAGAACATCGTAACCCAACTCTAGACCTCCGACAGAAACCGGATGTTCATTGGCTGATACCGGAACGCGACACACTTGTGTGTGCCACTATGGCGGGTTTAACACCCTGTGTACGGTGCGAGATATTCACTAGGATATGAATATCCTACCGCCAGCCAGTCAGTCATGTGTAATATTTGTTATTGTTGCAGTGGAAAGGAGTTTCCGTAAGATGGAGGATGACGTCCCGTGGGAGGCGACGCTGACGCCGGCCGCTATACAAGGTAGGGATAGTTTTATATATACAGCGTGTTATATTTTATTGGTATCAAATTTTTTGTGTGTAATTTTAGCGTGTTTTATATTAGCAAGCTACGAGTACGAGATTACACTATATTTTGTTTCTACAGAGTGGCGTAATTAAAACGTTTATACAGCGTGTTATATTTTATTGTTATTTTTCTTTGGTGTGTAGATTTATCGTGTTTTATATTAGTAAGCGATACGAGATACTACTATTTGATTTTGTGTGTACAGCGTGTCATAATTACAACGTTTATACAGCGTGCTGTATTTTTATGTACGGAATGTTGTATGCCGTATTGAGGTATTTTATTTTGATTCAAAGTTTTTAAACTATGCCTTTTTTGCGTATTACGGATAGTATTATGTATTAAATAAACGTATTAAGTAACGGATATTTGCTGAGTAGATTTTAAATCGAAATACCGTCTATAATAAACAAATCTTTCATTGTTAAACGATATCAGAACATACAGACAGACATAACACACGGGTTATCACGGTATTCACAGGCGAAAACCATTTCAACTTGGAATACATTTCGCCATATAATCTTATTTCAGTGTGGAAAAGCGGTGTAAATAATATAATGTTATTTGTTCTTTCGAATTTTACAAAGAAAAACTAATTTGACGATTTGTAAACAATTTTTCATCTTTACGCCGCTATAACTCGTTACATGTGAGACTTGCAAAAAACATGTTGAAACAAAAGATGTGTGAAATGTTGTTCTCTTCAAGTTTGCATTGAACGATTTTAGTCGTAGAATCAACTGTTGGGGTATTATTTTTAACCGACTTCAAAAAAAGGAGAAGGTTAACAATTCGTCGGAATCTTTTTTTTATGTATGTTACCTGATTACTCGAAGACGCCTGGACCGATTCGAGAAATTCTTTTTTGTTTAAAAGGGTATACTTCCCAGGTGTTCCCATTGGCACCAAGTCAGGATCTGATGATGGGATCTCAGAAAAATCGAGGGAACCCCCAAATGTTATAGAGACGCATAATTTGTTTTTCATTGAAGTCGGTGTCCTTTTTATGAAAATAACAGATTTTAGCACCTTTCATTAAAGATTGCGACCCGAGCGGCCACTCCTCATGGTCACAAACTTGTACTTTTCATCAGAGTACAAACCAAAACGGCATAAATCAAAATTGTTACCAGCGTTGTAGTAGGGTGTTGTTGTAGGGCAAATATCCTCACAGACTGGCCTTTTAACGATATAGCTAGACCAGTATTTTATGCCACAACACTTTTTTACTAAACACGTGTGAATTTGTGTTTAGCTGGTGGTAGGATATTCAAATCCGCTCGGATAGCGACCACCGTACACAGGGCGAAAAACCCGCCATAGTAGCACACGCAAGTGTGTCGCGTTCCGGGATCAGCCAGTGTACATCCGGTTTTTGTCGGGGGTCTGGAGTTGGGGTACAATGGCCATTTTGCGGCCTTCTTAGACACTAGACCCTCGACCCCTTCTTCACCTTCTTGCCCATGGCGTAGTGTGAAGAAGCAGGCCGGCATGAGTGTGTTGAGTAGCGGCGATAGATCGTCTCTCGCTACTCAGTACTCTATTTGGACCGCACTGCGCTTACCATCAGGTACAGTGCGGTCACTTTGCCGTGCCAGGATACAAAAAAGAAGAATAGAATTGGTAATATTTAAGACATTTTAAAAGCCAGTATCATTTATGCACCAGGGATGGTATCGGCAGCAATTCAGAGATTCTCAGGATCCCCCGGAACCGTCCCGCATGCGCCGCAGAAGGCCACCGCGGTGTTTTTAGTCGGTACACCGGCGTAGGAAAATTGGTTAGGGCCCTGATCTAGTAGTTCCTCGGGTAAACTGGGTCGGAAGGTCGGTGAGACTGGCATAACTATCTCTCCTCTCCCGAGGTTGAGGAGGTATTCGTAAGATGGATTTTCCAAGCGGCAAAAAAAAAATGCATACTGTTGATTGTTTATCTCTTGTCATCTGTCTGGCCGACATCCAACCATTGATAGCTCTAAATGATACGATTCGACGGTGAAACGTCCGCTGCATCATAATCATTCATCACTAGATCTATTTTTTACATTGATCTATGATATCCGACCTAAAACTAAATAAAAGCATGTCTTGTTCATAGAACACAACAATGCGGTGTCTAATGCCAAAATAAATTAACTAAAGAAAAAGTGCGGTGACTTCAAAGGTACCGCTTGGTGTCGTGATAGCTCGGGTCCTGGCACCAGCTGATAACTTTCGTAACAATGTTAACCAATTATAATTTAGATGATTATTTTAGTAAGTAATTAGTGTATTTATCTGTCTAAACATAACGTTGCCATAAAATAATAACAACAAATAAATTTATTTCGTGGAATATTTACTCTATCTGAAGACATTGCGTACCATCCGGTGCAGTGTGGTCATTTGCCCTGTCAAGATAAACCCAATATCACCCGATCAGGAATCGAACACGAGTCCTCAGCATAGCAGTCGTACCGGACGCAATCAACTGCGCTACCGAGGCTTTCATAAGCCATATTACTTTGTACATACATACATATTCACTCACGTCTGCAATCCCCGAAGGGGTAGACAGCGGTATAACGACTACACCCACTTTTCGCCGAATTTATTACGGCCTCATAACGTGGTAAGGGCCGAGCCTATGGCCATACCGGCCACAATTCCAGACTCAAGGCTGATACTGAGTATTTCTAAACAGAAAAACCCAATATCACTTTACCCGACCCGGGGATCGAGCCCGAGACCTCAGCACAGCAGTCGTAACGCATGCGCAATTACAACTGCACCACCAAGTAGGGCTTGCAATACCGGTTTACCGGTAAACCGCGCATTTTGACAGAAAATAAATTACCGGTAAACAAAATTCAAACCGGTAATTTACCGATTTGCAAAAAAATCATCGAATTGGTGATATAAATACAAAAATAAGATGATTAACATATCGGGTCCGGCTCAACTGAATATGGCCGGACCAAAACAGGCGGAAGTCGCCCTTATTAACATGCATTAATGGCGTATTTAAGGTAATGACCGTCGACGGTTTGTATTCTTTACTAATTGTGGGTTACCCAATCAAATTATTTATTTTTACTTTAAAAAAAATCGCATCACCGGTATTACCGGTTTACCGGTAAACAAATATCTGTTACCTTTTTTTACCGGTAAAACAAAATCTACGGTAATTGCAAGCCCTACCACCAAGGCAGTATTACTTTGTTTAACTCAAATTTGCCTTTACGGTCTTAGAAAACGGACGGCAAAATGAAGGAATAGTCGCTGCATTCGTGTTTAGTATAAGCAATGTTTTATAAATAGTATGGTGTTCCGGTCAGTGTGCACTTATACGGAATACTATTTCGGTCTTACTGTATACTGTATGGTGTATACAGGAACCGAAGCTCTCATTAGGGGAGCAACAGAAATGTGAATTACAATTACATCTACTTATGCTTGCTCAACACAAAGCACTACTAGATTACTGCTGGTTGTAGGATATTCATATCCCGGATAGCGACCGTACACAGGGTGTAAAACCCGCCATAGTGGCACGCGTTAGTGTGTCGCGTTTTGCGGCCTTCTGAGTACTCTGACACTAGACCCTCGACCGCTTCTTCACCTTCTTGCCCATGGCGTAGTGTGAAGAAGCAGGCCGGTATGATTGTGTTGAGTAGCAGGGGATAGGTTGTCTCTCGCTACTTGATATTCTTATTCGACGGCACTGCACTTACTATAAGGTGCAGTGTGGTCCCTTAGTCCGCCTCGTGACCACGAGAGCTGTAAGGTTTTCGGAAAATGTACAGCCATTATTATTAATGTATTAACATTAAGACAACAAATCATCTTCAAAACTACTCGCTGCATTTTTTCATTCACACGATATTAATACATGCCACACACTCGTGAATCACTTAGAATCTACTATAATTTAATTCATAAAGGGGATTTCACAAAAGGTTATAGGGAAGAGGTGGTAAAAATATACGTGTCATTTTCTGTCGATATCGATCAAATAAAATTAAACATTATGCTTTTCAATCGACTGTAAAAATAGGAGGTTGTCAATATTCTTTGTTGTAAAATGTGGACCGATTTTTAAAATCATTTTTCTTGACTTTAATGGTGCATCCATAAGATTATGATTTGATGACACAGCGTAAAGATATACTTGAAAATTCTTCTACGGATACTGATTGCCTCGGTGGCGCAGTTGTAATTGTGTACGCGGTACGACTGCTATGCCGAGTTCTCCGGTTCGATCCCGGGTTGGGTAAAAGTGATATTGGGTTTTTGTTCCACGAAACAATCAGTATCAGCCCGTAGTCTGAAATTGTGCCCGGTATAGACATAGGCTCGCTCCCTATCACCAGATGGGATAGTAATAAGCTCGGCGAAATGTGGGTGTACCGGTTACACCTCTGTCTACCCATTCGGGGATTACAGGCGTGAGTGCGTTTATATGTCTTTCAAGAATAAATTGAAACTCATTTTCTGGTTACTAGGCGGTTTCATTATATTATACTAGTTGTTGCTCGCGGCTCCGCCCGCGTGGAGGTCATGTTTGGGAGAAAAAGTATACAATACAAAATACCAATATTCATGCGTTTAACTTAAAAATGACGGATTTTCATACAAACTTTCATCCCCTATTTTACCCCCTTAGAGGCGGAATTTCCAAAAATCCTGAAACAAATATTTTTTATTTTTAACTAAAATGCCAAATACTAATTTTCATGAATTTAACTTAAAAAATGACGGATTTTCATACAATCTTTCATCCCCTGTTTTACCCCTTTATGGGTGGTATTTCCAAAAACCCTTCCTTAGTGGATGCCTACGTCATAATAAGTACCTGCTGTCAAAATTTCAAGTCTCTAACCCCAGCCGTTTAGGCTGTGCGTTGATCGATCAGTCAGTCAGTCAGTCAGTCAGTCAGTCAGCTTCTTCTTTTATATATACAGATACACTTAGTTGCCGCCCCAGTATTTGACAAAGAGACAATTTTATTGCTTCCGTGAAGGCCACCCCTCAAGATTTACCGTGCTGAGTAAGGGCTCCCTATAAGATAAATACACAAGGGGTTTTACCATCGGATAAATGCTATAAGAATTAAACCATAAATCATTTATTCATCCAACACACATATGTATTTACAACAAGAGAAAAAATAAAGTATCTAATTTACAATCGATTCGCTGCGATATGGGCGGTGGAAGGGGTACCGGCTCAGTATACGCTGTTGTAACACATTTTCAGCTGAACCCCACCGTCGCTTCACCATAGTACAACAAATTCGGACGTGTAATAACAAAATCGGATACATATCGGCGAGTGTGCCTTGGAATTACATAATTTAATTCCCCCAACCCCTTTCCATCATCGGACGACAAGAGACTCGGCGAAGCGTCATCGATACATGGTTGATATTCCACCAGCGCGCACGAAGCGTTTTGCTAGTACATTTATCATGCGCACCGCTAGAGAGTGGAACTCTTTGCTGGAGTCTATATTTCCCGGATATTATGACCTGGGTATCTTCAAGTCAAGAGTGAATAGGTATCTTCTAGGCAAGCGTGCTCCACCGTAGACCACATCATCACTTTCCATCAGGCGAGATAGTGGTCAAATGCAAGCCTATTTCGCTTTAAAAAAAACATAATATCTTCTTCTACTTTGTTACAAAAATGGCAACCTTTAAACAACAGACTAGAAAATTTCACAACTTTGACTAAACTACATAGAATATTTTCACTCCAATAATATAATTTATAATACCTACATGTGGTAGCTTGTAATTGGCACATATCTACTTATATATTTAACTTTCGACGGGTCCTACGTATACTGATATCAACAACAAAATTACGAAAACTGTTTATTTACATCAATAGCTTTAAAATAACTTAAATTTCATATCCTGCAAATTTAACATTTAAATGCCAATTAGTTCCAAAGATACAAACTAGTAAATTGGTGCAAGTGACAGCATTTTTTAACAGACTTCAAAAAAGGAGGAGGTTAACAATTCGTCGGAATCTTTTTTTTATGTATGTTACCCGATTACTCGAAGACGCCTGGACCGATTCGAGAAATTCTTTTTTTGTTTAAAAGGGTATACTTCCCAGTTGGTCCCATTGACACCAAGTCAGGATCTGATGATGGGATCTCAGAAAAATCGAGGGAAACCTTCAAATTTTATAGAGGCGCATAATTTGTTTTTCATTGAAGTCGGTGTACTTTTTATAAATTAAAAAAACTTTTTCACCACACGACTGTGAACATTCGTGCAAGTCGCCTTGCACCAAACAGAAATGGTTATTGCAATGTTTCATGTATTATAGAAAAACCACAAAACACTATAAAGTAAGTAACAAAAATAAATAACATGATAAGAGCTATCTTACCAAAACAAAACGAAAACGAAATGATGTGAATAGCGTTGCAATAAATTTATAATAATAAGAATTTATAATAGGCAGCCTCCGTGGCGCAGTTGGCGAGTAGCCGACTGTGAAACGAGAGGCCGTGGGTTCGATTCCCACACCGGGACAAATGTTTGTGTGACAGACAGATATTTGTGTCCTGGGTCTGGGTGCTGTAAAACCGTGCATCTCTTTAGGTCTCTGATACCCACAACACAAGACTCGCATCTTAGTGTGGGGTCGGGGCTATGTGTGTGACTATTGGGTGTTATTTATTTAATACTAGTCCCGTATTAAACATTGCCCCACTGCACGGGCCTCCTCTACTAATGAGAGGGGTTAGGCTTTAGTTATACCTTTGAAATTGTTATAAGAATTCTCAAGTATGCAGGTTGCCTCACGATGTTTTTCTTCACCGTTAAAGCAAGCAATAGTTAACAATGAATGAACGTAACTTTAGCAAAGTCAGAGGTGTTTGTCATTTGAGCTGGTTTCGAACATACGACTTTCGTCTTGACAGCCCGTACTACTACCAACTAGGCTATCCTAGAATATACATATGTAGTATTTTGTTTCCTTGTGCTATTGTATTACAAACACTGTGAAATCAGTCATTAATAGAAAGAAATTATTTTGTCATACACCTAATTATACGTGTACTGTAAAAATTACTATAGTAATGTAAATGATATTTATGTAACAAGAACTTTGATCCACCACTTAACGAATGTGTCGTATTGACTCGCCTAACATAAAAACAGGTCAAATGCACTCAATCATCCCGTAACGTGACGAATTAACACAAAACACAACACGTCCAATAAACAGATACAAACGATATCTCACCGCGAAATTAGCGCCAAATTGAGTTGTAAACCGTTGTCACTCCGCCCGCCGCCACCCTCTGAAACTGAAAGCTCCGAAGTTCCCAAGTGTAGGCGGCGAACGCGGCTCGCGCGGACGTCGCTTCACCGCTGCATTGAAACGCGTTATAATACGAATCACGAAAAAATATACAAAAAAACTGTTACGGAATAAAAAATACGAAAAACTAATGCGAAACGTCGCGCTCGCAACTTCGAAAAAGAACGTGTCGCGTTTCAAAATCGAAAATTTAAAATGACGTTCTAAGTTTGATACGCGGCTTCCGATTGGTGATTAAGTTTGTTGTGGTGTTGTGTTATCGGTGCATAGTGTCGTGTTTGGATGTTTTTTTAATCGATTGTGCGATACCGATTACTTGTTTTGCGGTTATAAATGTCGATGATGATGCGAAAAGTGCCGCGCTAATTATATTGTTTTGGTTTGAATTGTTATTGTAAGTTTGATAAGCATTTTTTGTTTGTTTAATATTCGTAATATTATCGCTTAATGGGCATCGAACTGTATCTGAGGGGTCGGCAGTAGAGTAAGAAACCTATGCTTCGCCGTGGAGTTCGTGGAGCGTCACTGAATTCTAATTTTATCATCAATCAAATCAAATCAGATCAACGAGGTGATTTTAGAAAATTGTACTTTTATCAACAATTTAAAAGGGATGATTGGTCCCGAGGCAATAATCCTAACGTATCCAAACGGTAGGCACTTGAAGTACGCGCGTACGTCCCTCGGGACCGTACCTGCTAAGGGACAACTAACGGGATTACAACAACGAAATGAGCGACGAAATTGCTTTTTGCTTTAACACTAAGAAAAAAGTATCTCTTATCGATTGAAGGATGTTTTGGCAAATGTCTGGCATGTTTTTTAAGTTGTAGAGTAAAGATGGGCGCCTGAGTATTCCGACGATTCGAATCTACAATTACTTATATTATTCGACTAGAGTATTTTTTTTAGTGCCTCTATAGGCAGACGAGCAGACGGGCCACCTGATGGTAAGTAGTCACCGCCGCCCATAGACTTCTGCAATACAAGGGCACAGCAAAGCCGCTGCCTACCGTTAAAATATTATTAGTAATATACCTACTAATGTTCATAATCGAATAACTAATAGTAATTAGTAATTACTAACGGT
Source organism: Laothoe populi (assembly GCA_905220505.1). Taxonomy (NCBI): domain Eukaryota; kingdom Metazoa; phylum Arthropoda; class Insecta; order Lepidoptera; family Sphingidae; genus Laothoe; species Laothoe populi. The sequence goes on from HG992173.1 coordinate 12,015,337, forward strand.
GTTTCAACTAAACTGTTTGCGAATCGTCGTAAGTTAGCAATGAAATACTAGATGTTGCTCGCGGCTCCGCCCGCTTGGAGGTTATTTTTGGAAGAAAAGGTATACAATCTATGGAGACATCTTAAGCTATTACACCTTTCTATATTTTGCTATCCCATAGGAAGCTTGCATTTTTTCGGGATAGAAAGTAGCTTATGTCATTTTCTGATCCACTATGCAAAAAATCATGTCGATCCCTTGCTCTGTGAAAACTATCCCACGGGAACTGCACATTAACTGTACATTATTCCGGGATAAAAAGTGGCCTATGTGCTGTTCCAGACTATAATGTATCTCTGAGCCAAATTTCAGCCAGATCCGTCCAGCCGTTGTAGCGTGATTGAGTAACAAACATCCATCCATCCAAACATTCCCATTTATATTTTAGTAGGATGAATGAATCGTTGGCCGCCCCAGCGCCGAATAATCCAGCGAGCAGGTATCAAGTTAGTTGCTAACTTCGTTAATTATTCGAATGGTTTATATAGTCGAATAATTCGACTGGAATCATTCATAGTCCCGCATCTTCATTGTAGAGCCATGTATTCTACAGCGTGAAGTGTCTGGCTGGATAACACACTGTCTCGCAGAAAATTGACGTAAAATCAACCCGCGTAACGTATTCTTGTTTATACTAAGTAGGTACATGTACTACACAAGTCTATTCCATTCCGTGACTCTAACGGGAGGAATATCATGTACGATTGTATGTAATTGACACATTAATTAAATCGCATATGAACAGTGCCGTCGCGGTCGTTATTGCAGTCGTGACAACATCGTACGGATCTGTGAAGTGGTATAGCTACACTATAGAACGTATTGAATACAGTATGAATAGTAGTAAATACACACCACACTAGAATCTCATATCAGTGGTAGCTTAGTTGGTTGCGGTACGGACTGTCAAGACGAAAGTCGTATGTTCGAAGCCCAAATGGCATACACCTCTGACTTCTAAAGTTAAGTGTGTATTTAATGTTAATTATTGCTTGCTTTAACGGCGAAGCAAAACATCGTGATGAAACCCGCATTAGGCCAGCTTGGTGGACTAAGGCCTAACCCCTCTTAATAGTAGAGGAGGCAGCAGTGGCATAATGTTTAATACAGGGCTAGTATTATTATTCTTACACCCCACACTAGGTCACATCACATCATCATCATCATCGTGAGTATCAAGAACTCCGAAGGACTACGTTCCCATAACATCTAAATGGTCAAAAAAATAATTCATGATATTCAACAGTGCCTCAAATACTCCAGATTGTGGACCAAGTTACAATTGTCTTGTATGGGTTTAGGAACCACAAGCTTTTGCTCTCACAACACCCAGGCCCGATACAAATGCTTGTTAAAAAAGCGTCCGTGTCGTAGTGGACGAAACGTCTGTGAAACGAGAGGCCGTGGGTTCTATCCACGCACCAAGACAAATGTTTGCGTGATACACGAATATTTGTTTCGGATCTGGGTGTTGTGGAATATAGTCTATATATTGATTCTAACAATATATTTTGACGTAGTGTGATGCGAAGAGCGTGTGTCTATGGGGAGTATTGACGATGCTTAAAATACATTTTTGGGTATTTTTTTATGTCTTACGGTCAACTGCAAGATTTTTAACTGGCGTTCTTCAAGAAAGCAGTAGATAGATTTCTAAAGGGTCGGCAACGCGCATGTGATGCTCCTGATGTTGCAAGCGTCCATAGGCTACGGTAACCGCTTACCATCAAGCGGGCTGTAAGCTTGTTTGCCACCATCGTGGTATAAAAAAATACATTTTCACATAGCACACTAGGTAAATTTGCATCGTCTACTTAGATTTATGTCTGTGGTTTCACCCTGTTTGTTTTTAAAGGCCAGTAATATAGGACTGATTCTAAATGACCTACGTTTCTTACTAGGTCGCTCTGTTTACTGTACTTCGAGAAATTGTAACATTTTACGACAGATTCAAGGGCGTCTAATATCATAATGGTAAACAAACAAACGAATGAATATTACAGTATTATGCGTAAATTTTGAGATGAAATTGTGACTGAAATGGGTTTTATTCGCTTTTTATTGTTTACAATTGTGCAAATAGCGTACGATTGACAGCTTCTCCAAGCTTCTCGAGTATTCTCGAATTACGTAACTGGTTAACTCATTCTATATAGCTAGTTTTAGGCCCACCTACGTAAACGTATAGAAAAAAAGAAAGAAATATTTTATTCATTACAAGCACGACAGTAAATAAAATAAAATAAAAACTAAACAAAAAAACTAAGAAATCAGCATGCTTATAACAAATGCGGCCTCAACTTAGTGTGTACTGGTATAAATTACCAGTGCTGTTAACAGTATGCTATAGCATAAATAAATAATCTAACAGTCATACAGTTCTGACCCCACACATTCACTTTTAATTTCACAGTGAAATTCCTTCTACAGAACACCTAATCTGCATGCTCCGACATACACTTTGCCGGTTTTATTTATCAACAGTAAAGATGTCTTTTTGACCTTGCTTAAAAGATAATAAGATCGCACTCCAATTTTATAGGGAAACGGGTCGGCAATAAACTGGAAGTTACGCAATACCTACCCACTTAGTATCTGTCAACAAGACGATAAGCCTAGTTTCAAAGTCGTGTGTTACGACCGTGTTTGTCCGCGAACTTTACTGTTTTTGCTATAGTCGTTAAAATAAACGCTTATGCGCAAATAACACCAAAATTGGTTGTACACTGAGGCAGTATTTTGTTTACAACAATGCGGTGTGTTGGGTGTATCTTCTTGTCTCTCTTACACGCTTAGATTACAATAGGGGTGACGTCACTACTCTGGTTGTGTATCTTTCTGCAATTGACAGTACTCTTATGCAGCGTCTGCCGCGCCAAATAAATTATATTATTATTATTTCGATTTGTCACATATTTTTAAGTTAAATTTTAGGTTACGTAACTTATTGTTAAAAATAATATCTAATAATCGACTAAGATCTTAATTAGTGTAAACTATGGGCTAACATTGTTAGAAGCTGAAATACTATATCTCCTTCAAGGCTTTCTTCCCCTTTCCAAGCATCTCAACAATATTTCAGATACTGCAATGGGCATGTGATCACTAACCACTCATCATTAGATTTGTTTATATAAACAGTCCAGTTAGACTATCAAGTAGCAAGAGACAACTAACCTTCGATACTGGAAACAATCATGCCCGGCTGCTGTGTAGCTTCTTCACACATATTTCCAATGACTCATCCATTTGCCTTTTAATTTCTCCTACTAACATTCTTTTTCTGTTAGTAACAACCACAGCATCATGGTGTCTACCCCGGCACGAACAAAAAGGTTCGCAATATTTTTGTCGCATCATCAAGCTGTGGAACAGTTTTCCAGCTACCGTGTTCCCTTCTTCCTATGATCCTGGGTCATTAGGGCGTAGTGTGAAGAAGGAGGGATAGATTGTCTCTCGCTACTTGATACTCTTAAGTGGACGGCACTGCACTTACCATCTGGTGCAGTGTGGTCACTTTGCCGTGAAAGGATAAAAAAAAACCATCAGTCTGAAGTACCTACACATAGCCGTCTGTAAATTCCCGATCTGATGTCTTTTAATGTCGGTCTGTGTGATTGCGCACTAAAAGTTCGTAAGTCATGTTAGGTGATTAGTTTTATGGGGACGTTTGTCGTCAAATCTGTTTTTGATCTAATTAAGAGATAGAACATCTGAGGCGGATGAAGCAAGGTTAATTACAGCCACATATAGTTCTGACCCCGCACTAGATCAAAGCTGTTTCGTGAGTATCAAGAACGACGAGGCATTACGGTCCCACAACACTCAAATCAGAAACAATTGTGGATTAGGTACACAAAAATATCTCGGCGCGGGGATAGAACCCGCACTCTGGTTTCATGGCCGGCTACTCGTTCTACGGAGGCGGTCAAAATGACAGTCAATGTAAGATGTCATGTCTAAATACTCAGTAAGTTCACTGGCTTCAATCCCTTAAAAAGTCGAATGCAACAGTGCTTGGACACTGCTGACGGCCGAAGTAGGATAATCACCATCAATCCTGAATCGCGGTAGCAACGTTTGCTTATATAGAAGCACCGAATATGAGCGGAAGGAGGGGCCGCGGCCGATCATATATAACACCGTCTGACTGGAGTCCTCTTCGCCAGAGGAACATTATTACAAATAAATAACACCCAACAGTCACACACATAGCCCCGATTCCACACTAAGACACGTGTCTTGTATCAGGGACTACGAGAGACGCACGGTCACACAACACCCAGACCCCGGATACAAATGTCTGTCTGTCACACAATAATTTGACCCGGTGTGGGAATCGAACCCACAGCCCCTCGTTTCACAGCCGGCTACTCCTCACGGAGGCTGTCCTTACTATTTTCTTTTAATCTAGTAATTTTCTTACTATAGTCAAGTTGCCGACCTGCGTCAGAAAACTATCAAACCCCTTACAGGTCGAATTGCACCGAAGAAGCAAAGTATACGTTGTATCATTAAGTTAATGCGTATGGGAGCGGGCAGTGACGCAGCGCAGATTTGACGGGGCGCGGCCAAGGGCACGGTGATCGGGGTTGCAGGGTTGGTACGATGGGGTTATTAGTTCTGACACTTGATTGATTAAATTCGATCGCATTTTTTTTTCCACACATGTATACATATACACTCACGCCTATAATCCCCTAAGGGGTAGGCAACGGTGCAACCAGTACACCCACTTTTCACCGAATTTATTTCGGTCCCATAATGTGACAGGGGGCGAGCCTATAGCAATAGCGGGCACAAATTCCTGACTCCGGGCTAATACTGAGAATTTTTTAGATAGAAAAACCCAATATCACTTTACCCGACCCGGGGATCGAACCCGAGACCTCAGCACAGCAGTCGTAACGCATGCGCAATTATAACTGCGCCACCGAGGCAGTCGTTTTTTCTTTGACAATTAAGTCGTATATTTAAATAATATGCACTCGCGCCTGTAATCCCCGAAGGCGTAGGAAAAGGTGTAACCAGTACACCCAGATTTAGCCAATTTGTTTGTAACGTATTTAGGCTGAGATACTAGTCTTAGGTTTGATTCCCTAGTCGAATAATCTTATATTAGTTGCCTGGGATTGAAAGTGATGTATGATATGGCGAAAGCTTGCATTCTATCGCATCATGGGGTGGATATAAACTCGACGCACCGAGGTTGCACTAGTTACACCTATGATTTACCCTTTAGTGTGCAGGCGTGAACTTTGGGTATGCAATATTCAGAGATTTACTTGATGGCTATTCAGGGTTGAGCTATTGTATTTGTGTAATCCTGCAGACATTTGAATGCATTGTCTTTAAGCTAAGCTTAGTATTTATTAATAAAAAAATCTTTTAACTACGTTTTAAATAGATGGTTACAATATTCTTGTACTCCTTCTTACCACACTTACTATATTAACTCAAAAAGAACCATGCGTACTGGCTTGCGGAGCCACAGCTACGTCGTGTCTACTACCCCGGCCTGAACCAAGAGCAGAGCAAATTCGTATTTTTGCCGTACCATCAAGCTATGGAACTATTTCCCAGCTACCGTGTTCCCTCCTTCCTATGATCCCGGGTCCTTAAGACGTTGAGTGAAGAAGCTACACAGCAGGCCGGCATGATTGTGTTCAGTAGCGAGGGGTGGATAATCTTTCGCCACTTGATGGTCTAACTGCACTGAACTGCACTTACCATATGGTGCAATGTGGTCACTTTACCTAACCAGGAAACTTTGATCAAACAATCATTATTTTGCTTTGAGACACAAATAATGTATAATCAAAATGCCCCCACCCAATGCTAGAACCAGCACGTTTGCTTACGTAGACAAGAGTCCCATTCGACAACCCTACGGCTGAAATACAGGGTGCGCTCAGTTTAAGGGCGTACGTGTTTTTCTCGAAATAGGTTATGTAAAGGAATTCGCTGTGTTTACTACATTGTATAGCGTTGTATGTGAACTATTTTGCTTTAAGATATATTTAAGAGCCTTTCCTTTTGTTGAATAATTTCAGATATAACTATTTAAAGTAGGAGTGTCGTAGTTTGTGTGCGTATTTGTATTAAGAGATGTAAAGGGATGTAATCTGGATCTACAGGATGCTGGTTTTAGGTAGGTAGGGGTCAGCCAGTGTACATCCGGTTTTTGTCGGGGTTCTATAGTTAGGGTACGATAATGGCCGGGTTGCGGCCTTCTGAGTACTCTGACGCTGGACCCTCGACCGCTTCTTCACCTCCTTGCCCCATTGCGTAGTGTGAAGAAGCTACACATCAGGCCGGCATGATTGTGTTGAGTTTGAGGGATAGATCGTTTTTCGCTTCTTGATACTCTGACTGGAGGGCTATGCGCTTACCATAAGGTCCAGTGTGGTTACTTTGCCGTGCCTGGATAAAAATAAGTATCTCCTGGCTGTACCCCTGAAACGATAGAAAGCGTTGCAATTACTGCAAGCGCCGTTCGTCGATTTTATTATCCAAATGTATGCTTAATGTCGTATGGCCGATGCATGGTTGAGTAAACGGGTCCGCTATCTACGGTGAGAGCGTCGCATCCTGTGATCACTGATAGAGGCCGTATGTACTGTTCTGTCTACGTGTTTTATATTTAACATTCAATAAACACGACAATAAATCCTGTAATATAATATTACCACAAAACTTGTTTATTTTATTTATTTATACAATTTTGTATAAATGCGGCCATAATAACAAAGGCATTCTTTACCTGTCGACTTTTGGGTTGTGCAGAGATTATCGAAGTAGGTACCTAGGTGAAATAAATATATGTATATAAATTCTATTATTAATCTCGATTAATAACGATCGTAAAGCTAACATTACAAAACAAATAATAAAAGCGGTACTATTTTAATGAAATACCCGTTGAGTTTCCCGCCATAAAATCAACAAAATGGCGCCGTCGAAAGGGTTCTGGAATTTTGTTAAAGTAAAGCCTATCGTATACAAAAAGTTAAGCTATGTTATAACGCATGGCAAGATTTTTTTTAAACATCAAGTAGATGTGTGAACACTGCAAGAGCGTAATTCACCTTCAAATCACAATTGAAAGAAAAATATTTCATGAAAATAAAAACCAGTTTTTATTTTATAAGTAAATTAGGCTACAAGGGGCACATTTTACATGGTAAGCGCAGTGACGTCCAATTAGAGTATCGAGTAGCGAGGGACAATCTATCTCCCACTTCTCAACACAATCATGCCGGCCTGCTTCTTCACACTACGCCATGGGCAAGAAGGTGAAGAAGCGCTCGAGGCCTCAGGTACTCAGAAGACACGGCCAAACATCATGCCCCAACTAGACCCCCGACAAAATAGCCGGATGTACACTGGCTCCCGGAACGCGTCAAACTTGCGTGTGCCACTATGGCGGGTTACCACCAGCGAATCGTTAAGTTCTAGAATATTGACAATATTGAATATAATTTTGTCGGTCTAGTACATACAAAGATAGAGCTAAAACTAGTGCACTCACGCCTGTTATCCCCGAAGGGGTAGGCAGAAGTGTAACAAGTGCACCCACTTTTCGCCGAATTTCGGTCCCATAATGTGATAGGGGGTGAGCCTATCGCCATACCCGGCACAGATTCCAGACTCCGGGCTTTCTTGATAGAAAAACCCAATATCACTTTACCCGACCCGGGGATCGAACCCGAGACCTCAGCACAGCAGTAGTAACGCATTCGCAATTACAACTGCGCCACCGAGGCAGTCAATAGTCATATTTGCATGATGATGTGATAGATGATCATGCCCAGGACAAACTCCTCGGCAACTTGTGTGTTTCTTCGAATTGAGAAACTCAACAATACTACAATGTTTGCGCTTAAAATAAGTAACATTACTATCCATTTACAAGTTGCCTTTTTCAATTTAATGATGGAACTAGCTGTTGCTCGCGGCTCCGCCCGCGTGGAGGTCATGTTTGGGAGAAAAAGTATACAATACAAAATAACAATATTAATGTGTTTAACTTAAAAATGACGGATTTTCATACAAACTTTCATTCCCTATTTTACCCCCCTTAGGGGCGGAATTTTCAAAAATCCTGAAACATATATTTTTTATTTTTAACTAAAATGCCAATTACAAATTTTCATGAATTTAACTTAAAAAATGACGGATTTTCATACAAACTTTCATCCCCTATTTTACCCCCTTAGGGGTGGTATTTCCAAAACCCCTCCCTTAGTGGATGCCTACGTGTTAAAAGGTACCTACTGTCAAAATTTCAAGTCTCTAACCCCAGCCGTTTAGGCTGTGCGTTGATCGATCAGTCAGTCAGTCAGTCAGTTTCTTCTTTTATATATACAGATTATAGTGTAGATTTTAAAATTGTCAGTAGTGAAGCAAGTTGCTGTGGTAGTAGAAGGTATATTAGTACCGCCCGCCACTGAACCAATGAGGCGATCAAATGATATCAGTAAATATTTTTAAATACCCTATACTAGGGTTACCAACCCCGGAATCCAAATACTAGAATTTGAAGTAAGAAAAACCAGGACGATTCAGTTTGAAACAGGACGTATCTTTGTTTTAAAATAGCGTGAAAACTTGCGAGCAGAGAGGCCGCCAAAGTAAGGATTGCAAAAGTGGTGTGCGAATTTTAAAACCCAGGACGCTGCTTAAAAACTGTCCAGGTCACCCTAGGACACTCTAAAAACCAGGAATGTCCTGGGAAAACAGGACGGTTGGCAACTCTACCCTAAACAGATTGCTTAGATGTTACAACATTCAACAAAATTCAGCCTCGTTAAAATATATGATGCAATAAAGAACAATCATTCATTAAAACAATGTTTTTTTCCATCAGGAAATAGCATAACTGCCTTGCGAGCTGACGCAAGCTCTATAAACTGACACAAAGAGAATATAAACAGACGTCTGTTAGCGTGAGTGGACATTAACAAAATAGACTGTTGAGATGAGATATTTCGTGTGAATATTGTTCTACGGAGAATTGACAGAAATCTTTGATGCAGGCTACCGGAATAGGGTAGTTGACACACTTTTTTTTATTGTAATCAACAAGTTACATTACCTAAAACCTATTACTGAAAGATTCTATGAATACAAACAAAAATCGGTAAATTAGAGGCCATTCAAATCTGTTGTAGGGGGTAATTGTCAAATGACGGTAAAGGATGCATGATATGTGAGGTCACCTCTCAGAATGGCCATTACTGTGCCGTTGTCCGAGGGAGATAGCGAGATGTTCCCACTACGCACCCATTTTTGCTCATACTCATAATATTTAAAATAAATATTGTGAACTCATTTTTCAAACAATTTGATTCCGTTTTTTTTCCTTTTCATTCGGTTACATATAGAATAATGTACAAAATGAAACACAGAAAACTACCCTATTGGCAGATTTTTTGATGGATGTAATAGCGACCGGAATTAACAAACAAATAATAATCAAAATATCCGTCCCTCGACTGTCGCTGAATAACCAAGTTTCCAATATACATACATTTACACTCACGCCTGTAATCCCCGAAGGGGTGGGCAGAGGTGTAACTAGTACACCCACTTGTCGCCAAATTTCGGTCCCATGATGTGATAGGGGGCGAGCCTATCGCCATACCGGGCACAGATTCCAGACTCCGGGCTAATACTGGGAATTTCTGGATAGAAAAACCCAACATCACTTTACCCGACCCGGGGATCGAACCCGAGACCTCAGCATAGCAGTCGTAAACGCATGCGCAATTACAACTGCGCCACCGAGGCAGTCCAAGTTTCCAATAATATGTTGACATTTTCCATGATTCTATATCTTCCTTCAGAAGAACAATATCGAAAAGTATTTATGAATAAAATATTCTGATAAATATAAAATCGAAATATACTTATATTTCACTCTCGACTGCCTCGGTGGCGCAGTTGTAGTTGCGCATGCGTTACGACTGCTGTGCTGTGGTCTCGGGTTGGAACACCGGGTCGGGTAAAGTGATGTTGGGTTTTTCTGTATAGAAATAACCAGTATCAGCCAGGAGTCTGGAGTTATGGCTATAGGCTCGAATAATAAAATATTTGTGGGAATAGATTGATGATCATAATGTAGATTTAATTGTCATGGGAGAGTGCATGGTGCTTATCATGACACGGGCGACCTGCTTGGTTCTCTGGTTCTTCTTATATGATAAATGAAATCATCAAATCAAAGTCATTAGTTGCGATCGATGAAGTAATGAATAAAACCATATTTTCGTGTATAAAAAAATATCTCATAAATTTTGCAACAATAACCAGTAGAACAGCGTCGTCAGATCAGCACGTACCCTGAACATGAAAGCGTTACGTCAACGGACAATAAAACGCACTATCAAAACGTCTGAACAGATGCCCGACGGTGTAAACAAATCAGGTATAATGGGCTTGGTTGATACACGATCCGGGATGGTACATCTAGATACGATGTAGACGGTAGAACCAAAACTTTCATCAATAAGCTTTGTAAGGGCGTGTGCCAGGTCGTTGCTGATTTCGTAGTTTTAGTCATGATGGTCATAAACTCAAACATGAATTTTACAGTGTTGTCAGCTGTTATATAATCTCTCTGACAGAACAGATATCTAAAGACTTTCTAGCAATGTGTTTAGAGCTGTCTTTGTTTCTTCGATAACCAGCATTTAAATACCCTATATATAAGGTACACAGGGTGAAAAAACCGCCATAGTGGCACACGCAAGTGTGTCGCGTTCCGGGATCAGCCAGTGTACATCCGGCTTTTTGGGGGTCTAGAGTTGGGGTAAAATGTTTGGCCATTTTGCGGCCTTCTGAGTACTCTGACAATAGACCCTCGACCGCTTCTTCACCTTCTTGCCCATGGCGTAGTGTGAAGGAGCAGGCCGGCATGATTGTGTTAAGTAGCGGGGGATAGATCGTCTCTCGCTACTCGATACACTAATTGGACCGTACTGCGCTTACCATCAGGTGAAGTGCGGTCACTTTGCCGTGCTAGAATAAAAAAAAAATAAAAAAAAAAGGTAGTCGTGACTGTGAAATCAATATTAGCCCTGATATTTACTTACGTAGGCTTGTAATCGTTGGGGTTATTGTAATCATTAATGTGTTTAAAATATTATATCTGTTTTATGTGCACTTATAGGACTAGTAAAAAAGAAGTAAGCTAAGAAACCGGTGAAGTCCTTAGATCAAATCCCAGAATTGACATTTGTGTCCAATATGGCGATGACTCTCTGTCACATCATCGTATTGAAATAAGCTCGACTAACAGTGGGTGCGTTAGTTACACTCCTGACAACCCTTCGGGTATGTGTGAGCTCATGTATTAAAATATTTAGCAATCTTCCAAACGATGTAATAAAAATCACACTTGCCTGTTCTTTCACACGTTTGTTGCTAGTGGTAACAAATTCCAGTGCCATGAAGAATCTTCTATAAGTAGTGTATGGTCGTAAAACACGCGACTTGGACGCTCTAGCCAATATTGGAGAGGTGTTAAAAATAACAGGCTTAGTGAAAATATAATTTTATGTTATATGTATACTCGACAAATTATTAAAATCAGTTAATAAATCATCAATAATTGCATAACCGAATTGCGTGCACAGTAAGTTTCAAAATTAAATATTTCGGGACTGCTTCGGTGGCGCAGTTGTAATTGCGCATGCGTTACGGCTGCTGTGCTGTGGTCTCGCGTTCGATCCTCGGGCTGGGTAGAGTGATATTGTGTTATTCTTTTTAGATTTACTCAGTATCAGCCCGGAGTTTGCAATTGAGCCCGGTATGGCAATGGGCTGGCCCCCTATCACATTATGGGACCGTAATAAGTTCGGCGAAAAGGGGGTGTACTGATTACACCTCTGTCTACCCTTTTGGGGATTACAGGCGTGAGTGTATATGTATGTAATATTTTGAGAATATACGCTGAGCGTTCTGAACGATGACAACCTCGTTCTTGATTAAACTTGTTCTGTCATCAGTGTTGAAGAAATACGTTCTCAACGAAGCTGCAAGCCTCCAGTTAGCTATTTACATCGTACATTATTACGTCCGGAAATTCATAAATAAACTTTCAAAGGACGAGCGATTTTATGCTTCTGTGCACGTCATTCAGTTCTCGAGGTTTAAAGCTGGATCGATGGTTCGATATATCTCTCGAAGGAGTTTAGCTTGTTACCAAGTGATTTGCTTGTGATAAAAAATAAAGATAATAAAAAAAACAACCACCTACAATCACACACATAGCGCCGACCCACACTAAGATAAGAGTCTTGTGTCGTGGGTATCAGGCACTACGAGAGACTTTTGATCTCACAACACCCAGACTCGACACAAATATCTGCCTGTCACACAGACATATGTCCCGGTGTTGGAATCGAATACACGGCCTCTCGTTTTCACAACCGGCTACTCGCTTACTGCGCCAAGGAGGCTGTCGTTATTGATGATGATACTTGCGAATTTACAAAATTGAGATCATAAAATCAATTTTTTTTATTCTAGTCGAGTTCAAGAATATAATGCATTTTTTTATACCGGCAAATTTTTATGCCGTTCATGGGTAAGCGCGTCACTGGAGACCGGCTGGAATGATATGATTACTTTTTTAATATTCGCAATGTCCGTCGTATGTCCGAATATTCCGTTGAATAGTCCGTTTTATTTTGTATTTTTGCCAATGAAAAATTGGAAAAGCTACCCGGCAAATTCATGTAAAACAATACTTTCTCAGATTAACAACAATATTTGGCATTAAAATAAAACTAATTTTACGGATATTATCGCGGTTTTGTTTACTTTTTATGACGCCATAATGCTTAGTTCTTCTCTTGACTAAGATTGTAAATACTTTAAATGCAGTCAAAGCTAAGTCTAGTCCTGCAATTAATAAAAAATCTCATAAACAATTCACGAAACCACACAAGCGGTGTACCTTTGTTTCTAATAATACGCATGTCACAAACACCGGCGCACTTGTCTCCCATGCAGAACAAGGGGGACGAGGGTGTGGGCGCGATGTACACGTGCCATGGGAAAACGAGGAACTAGATGATTACGTCTTTATGGAGATGTAGGTGGTTATTTTAGAATTTCCACTTGTGTCTGTGTATTGGTTTATCTTACTTCTTACTACTACTATCATCGACCACATAACCCATAGACGCCTAATACAGGGCGAACGCTTTCAGACATCACATTAGGAAAATAGATCTTATATAAAACCACGCCCACTAATGTCTGTTCAGTAACGTCCAGATCCGTGATCCGTGCACATCTCTGCGCTCGCTTAATAAAATTATTAAAAACTTTGCTGCAAGGGCTCCTTGTAGCTTAAAACGGTATGGCAAAGTCATCAATAGCTCAAATTTTTGACCAAAACCAATGCCATAATATTTCACAGTTAAGCTGTCCTTTTAATTATTTATAATCATAAGTTATTACCCACATTCGTTTTAGTATTACAGGAGTTCAACTTTAATTGGTTTGTCGGTCGACGTCACTTACTGTGCATCCCTTTCTTTCATAACAAAATTAGGCAATAATTATAGTTGCATTCTTTTCTTCCTTAAAATGGCACGTGGAAGTAGTGATGTGCCGTACCGGAGAGTCATCGGAATATCGATATCGGTTTATTATACGAATATTCTTCATTAATTCGATGAAAGTTAATGAAAAATAACACATTAACATTTAATAGCATTAGTATTTAACAAAATGTCAAATAAATGTTAACCTCATAAATTTAGTTTATGAAGAAATTATAAGGACAACTTGACCGTTTAAGATTGCTGGAAGAGATTTTTTTTAAAATGTTTTTAGTTTACCAGCTAAGGGTTAGTGATGGATAATAAGGTAGGGGAGGATATGTTGTATATTATGAAATAAGCTAAGGTAGTTAAAAAAAAGTGTATTGTTTATTTAGATTATTTGGTAATTACCGAAAAATATTAAGAAATAATTTTTTTTACGCAAAAGAGTCAACAGTACATAAACTTCGTTGCTATGTAACTATCTACTTAACATTTCACTATGCTTACAGTTTTATTACGTGTTATGTGGGGAAGCCAAAATTACAAAATATTAAAAACTTATTTTATAAATAATATAATATTTTATAAATAAGTTTTTAACAAATATAGTATTATATGAAAATAATAATAAAGAAAGATATGTTGGTTACGTATTCATTAGAATCTATCGATAATTATTTTCATAAAAACTATATACCCCATCCCTATCTTTAGTTTAGAATTTGTCGTGGCCTTGTACGGACCAATAAGCGTTTAGTGTACCGCGCCCGCACACCTCAGGTGGTTGACAGAACAGTTTGCATTGCGAATGATTATGCATTAGGTGTCTATGGGTTATGTGGTCGATGACTACTATAAATGCGAATGTTTGGATAGTTGAATGGATGGATGTTTGTTACTCAATCACGCTACAACGGCTAGACGGATCTGGTTGAAATTTGGCACAGAGATAGATTATAGTCTGCAATAGCACATAGGCTAGTTTTATCCCGGAAAAATGTACAGTTCCCGTGGGATAGTTTAGTTTTTCACAGAGCAAGGGACGACATTTTTTTTGCTTAGTGACAGTTTAGGGATCATGACATAGGCTACTTTTATGCCGGAAAAAATGCACCGTACCCATGGGATAGAAAGATGTTATAGCTTAAGATGCCTCCGTGGCCTGTATATGTTTTCTTCAAAAACAATTTCCACGCAGGCGGAGCAGCGGGCAACAACTAGTTAAATATAATTTTTTTTTGGCACGTCGAAGTCACTGCATGGTATGGTATATACAGTATAATTTAAAGAAAGTGTTAACAGAATCAAGCTGACCTCAAGTAGCGAGATGTAAACCAGTGACGCAAATCAGGTACGCTAGTACCAGAACACGATCTCATCCCTAATAGTGTAGATCAAATTTATTCTGTAAATAGAATTAGTAATCGTGATTACGGTGGCATTAATTACCTGAATAGCACTGAGAAGAAATGCCAAAACAAACTCCTTGTGAGTTTGTTCACAGACAAAACCCTGAAGCCTTCAGTAGATCAATCCTATGAAAAGGATATTATATTAAACTACATATAATCAAAGATCAATGTAAATAGAAACGCAGTACCGAAACCATATTTTGCCAAGCTTCTTTTATACTAGGTTTTTTATTCTATAAGTGTAGTTCCGTCCATAAAGAACATTGAATAACGTGAGATGATGATCGCCCTTATTAATGCTTCGCTTAAAGCACCTAATGATGAAGGAATAATATTGTCGATCGGAGATAGCACCTACAAATGCCTAAAGTCACATCTGAAAATCTAATCCCGTTTAATGAATGAATGTGCAGCACCGTAACCCATTACATACGCAAATGCAGTAACTTCCGATGACGTGTAGTTGCGTCAGATTCAACGCGATCCGGACACGAGAAACGAGCTACGAGGATGTGTATCAAGGTCTCCATAAATCTCACGTGGTTATTTTTTTTTTTTTTTTTTTTTTTTTTTCGCGGGGAAAAGCGATTTATCACTACCGCTCCGCCGGGGGGTGGCGGGACGGTTATGTTGGGCTCGCCGGCCTTACGACCCAGCGTTAAGCCGTCCGAATCCGGAGAGATGTTGACATCCGGACGACCGCTGGGCCGAGTCCCTAACAAATTCCCTACACCGGCAATACCAACTAAAAACCCCGCGGTGGCCCTCTTCGGCGCATAAGAGACGGTCCCGGGCTCACGGGGCGAGAAGCGCCCCATTTTCGACCGGAACCGCCCCTGCGCGGTGCCGCCTTGCGGCCCGTCTCCAAGTGGGGGGGGGCTCAGAAGCCCCCGCGCACCAAAGGACGCCCTCGGCGTCTACGGCAGCAACGAGGCCTACCACCCGTGCTGCCGTTCATCCCGGGGTCGCCCGGTGTGCCGACGAAGTATATACAAAATAAAACTATGTACTAACAAATTTTGACACACCGGAAAGGGCACTACGACAGCCCCCCGCTGCGCTCCCGCGACCCCCGATGACCCCTATTAGTCGCCTCTTACGACAGGCAGGGGATACCGTGGTGGGATTCTCCAAACGCCCCCAAACCACAGGGCGGACGTGGTTATACAATGTTGATACTTCAAGTGGAACTGTTATGAACAGATCCACTTGAAGTATTAACACAAGTATTAACACTATTTATAAATAAATAACATCCAACAGTCACTCATATAGCTCTAACCCCACACTAAGATACGAGCCTTGTGTTATGGGTATCAGGGACTACGAAAGACTTTCGGTCTCACAACACCCAGACCCCGGACTCAAATATCTGTCTGTCACACAAACATTTGTCTCGGTGTAGGAATCGAACCCATGGCCTCTCGTTTCACTACTCTACTCTACTACTACGCTACTCGCCAACTGCGCCACGGAGGCTGTCAAAATTATAAAATAAACGAAGCTATTCAAATTTAGGTAGAGCCAAGTTGTTTTCAGTTTTGTCTACAGCATGAATGGGCCGACTAAATTGGGTTAGTAGTACTATTGCTTGACAAAAATTAAGTGAATGCCAAGCTTCGTACGTAGAGTAAATTTATTGAAGATTTAACTATAGAGATGAGAAGAGACCAGAGGAGACAAGAGAAGACCAGATGAGACCAGAGGAGGCCAGATGAGACCAGAGGAGACCAGTGGAGACCAGTGGAGACCAGAGGAGACGAGAGGAGACGAGAGGACACGAGAGGAGACGACAGGAGACGAGACGAGAGGAGACGAGACGAGACGAGACGAGAGGAGACGAGAGGAGACGACGAGGAGGAGTAATTATTAGATCTAGGATTTTTTTTAACCTCTGTTGAAAAACAAATACTGATCTTTTTTTGGTCTCTTGCTCTGCATTTCATGGTTAGGCCAACCGATCAGCGACTCAAATGTCAATTGTCTAGAAATGTTTCATCCATAACTTTGCGTATAAGCCCTTCAAAGCGGAAATGCCGTTTCCTTGTAGCTAACCGATCGCCGGACGGCTTGGTGAATAATTTAACCGTCCGGAGTTGTCAGGCCAAATAAAGCCGGACATGTATAGGCTTCCCGAGTACTTGTCCGACACAGACAACAGACAAGTAGCCTGCAGTGAAAGGGGAGGCGGTGCGTTCAATCTCCGTACTGACGCAGATATATGTGGATCACACATTGTTTAGATGTAGTGAAAACGACAGGACGGAGTTCGTTCTTGACACCACATAAGACCTGTATTTTAGTATGGGATCAGGACTATGTCTGTGACTGCTAGATCTTTTGAATATAAATCTGGTCTGGACTTGGTGTTGTGGGAGCGTAGTCTCTTTTAGTTCTTGATACACGATACAGGTTTTTGGGGGTCAGAACTATGTGTGTGACTATTCGGTGTATTTATTTAATTATACACATGTTAATCGTATGCTTGATTTAATACAAACTGTCTTGTTTGTCGGTATCGGAAACCACGAGAGACTATGTCTCACAACACCCAGACCTGATACAAATAATTGTGATCGATCACTACATAGACATTTGTCTCCGTGCGGAAATCTACATTGTTGCTTTTCGTTTTACAATCGGCTTTTACAAACGCTACGGATGTTGTCAACCAATGTATAAATATCTTATTAGTTTTATTCTCTTCAAAGACTCTGGGCTGTTTAGAGTCAGTGAGGTAGAGACATTACTTTATTACACTTATTGAAGATAAAAATAAACGAATGGATACTTCGCATTCTTAGTTGTTGTATCACATACCCTATTTTTATTATGAAATTCAGAGCAGATGACTTACTAAGCTTGCATGCACCAGAAAAATATGCCAAAACAAAAATAACATCAACATTGACACGCAGTGGTGTGTAAAAACGCGCGGGTTTACGTAAGATGTGCCGCGACACCGCGCGGGTAAATAAACTTGAACTAAATGCGGTGGACTCGTGCCAAGTGCCGGTGAGTCACGAAGGGATCCCCGGTGTGACTCATGAAGGGCGACGGAGATGGGATGATGAGTTGTGTTGGAAAAATGTTGCGTTGATGATATGAGAGTTAATTATCGGATACAGTATTTTACGCGGTGTATGGGTGATAACGTTTTTCGAAACCGTCGGATCTTTCGCTAAAAAACATTTCTCCATTATCATTATACATAATAGTGGAATTGGTGCTAACAGCACCAACAGCATTTCGTTTTTATTTCCTATTATGTATAGGCACAAACCATCATAAAACAGAAAAACAGAAGTTATGCAAATAACTGGCTCACTTGCTGTTAATCATTGCTCATGAATAATCGGAGTGTAATGAGTGTCATTATGATCGTTGAGGCAAACTATGGATTTTGGGTCCTACCTCACTTAAGCGTTTCATTTAATCGAAATATCTACAGAAATTATTTAGATGGTACAAAATCGAATTGTAATATTACAACAAGAATGCTCTAAGAGGTGGAGGTAGGCCGGCAGGTGCACTTTTGTCTACATCATGAATGGGCCGGATCCACTTGTTTAGTACCACTGTCTCACAAACCAACGTGAAATAAGCTTACTGTTGAATTGTGTACGCTACGTGAGATTTCCAAGGGCTCTCTCTCAGTCTCTTCAAATTTCTGTCTCCTTTCGAACCTAAACACTTTTTTAAGCCAGCAACCATGACTCTCGTAGTATTATGGGTGCTCAAGTGTAGTAGTTATCACCATCAGATGACCCAGTTGCTCATTTACCGGACTCTCGTATAAACGATAATATTTAAAGTTACCTGTATTATGTCATCTATCTATAGATAAAGTATTATGTCACTACTAGGGGCCAGCACGGTCTAGACAGGGTTTTCGATGCTGTGTGCAAACACGTGCATTCAACAGTTTCAGTATTAATGACCGTTTACCGCTTGACGGTGTTAATGCATTTGTGTGTCAGTTTTTAAGTAGGTTCATCCGACTTAGTTTTCAATTCATTTGGATTGTTATAGTTGTGATGACCAAGAATTTTTTTTATCAACTTTGTGCGTCCATCGTTGTGGGATTATTTTGCAAGTTTCAAAGTAGGTAAAGACACCATTGACCTGTGTATGTAGTGATGACGTATATTAACATGCAAATTCCTTATTCGGTAAGCTCACGAGTTTTCACAGTAAGAAAGTACTTTGTAAAATGATTGATTTTCATTTGTCTAGTGGCACTTGATGCTTTTACAGAGAGCTTTTGAGTTTGATCTTCAAAGGGTCTAACACGAATAACAAAGTATTCGTATAGAAACGTCCAAAATTTGTATTCAGAAATTTCAAACAAATACAGACGTTCGAATACTTCTTCGAAAGTTGTTTGTTCTCGGTACTCAGCTTTGGTAAGCAAAAATTGTGAATATTTCTTTCATTTTGATAGTAGCTATTTATGTTGAATTGTTTTTATGGAAACTCGTACGCTTTAGTTTGTTTTATTTCATTATAAACTGTTTGCTTCTTAGGTTTTTCCCAGATGAAACCAAACACGAAGGACTAGAAAAAGAAATCTTTGTTAAAATTATTTTGTTCAGATATACAGGATATCACACAATCACATCACCCCTATCCTGGCGTCCTGGAACGTGTAACGCATCTCCCGCCCTTGACCATTTGGCATGCTGCCAACGAGACCTGTAGTCACCATAGCAGTCGCACTTGTAATGATTTCAACATTCTTTTATTGTGTTTGACAGTCAGTGATGTGAGGCATGTTGATTTGGTTAGTAAAATATCTCCCAATTCGAACAATAATTAAAGCAATGTTGTTTGTATTCTCAATGCTCACAATGTCTCCATTTTACATTAAGCCACGGGCTCTGATGATGATATATCACTCGGAAAGGCAAAAAGCACAGCCATATAGCCGAATCTTCAATGGCAGGTCCTGTTTTTCCCCCAAAACATTCTATTTTTAAAATCCCTCGGTGTTGACTTTTTACAAGCCTTTATTTAACTTTCCAAGTCTGTATGTTTGTTCAGGTCGAAATTTGCTACTGAATTTTGATTCAACTCTCGTAGCCTAAATAATCATTTAGTAATCATATATCTAATGACGTTGTAATATTATCTTTACCTGACGACCACTCAACTCCTCAATAGCTTACAGCAGCCATATCGTTTACGCCGTTGGATTTGTTGTAGACAGTGAGTCATCTGCATCATGGCTAAAGGTAGGCAGCAGCTTTACTGTGCCCTAGCATTGTAGAAGTCTATGGGCGGCAGTGACTACTTACCATCAGATGGCCCGTCTGCTCGCCTGCCTGTCGAGGCACCACAAAAAAATCATGGTTATTGGGGAGTATTTCCAACTTGTTCCACTGTCCTGATTATGTCAACTGTACGCGTTAATGATAAATGATCAGTCAAATACGATGTTTGTTTCTGAGTCTTTACCACCAGTCTGGCACCACTGCATCATCTATTTCTGCCGCCAAGTATGATTGTGAAAGTAATGTGGTGTTCCGATATGAAGGACGTTGAAGCCAGTGAAATTCCTGGATATTATGAGTGGTTTTTTTTACTGCCTCGTCTATCTAAGAGCAGACGGGCCACCTGATGGTAAGTAGACACCGCCGCCCATAGACTTCTGCAATGCCAGAGCACACAAAGCCGCTGCATACCGTAAACATACGTTACATTGTTATTGAGCCGTGTTGAATCCATTTGTTGGTATAAAATGATGTCACCTCTGCTTATCCTACATGGCGCCAGTGGGATGTAACCCCAGCCTAACCCGCCGACGTCGACTAGTTAATGTTTGTGATTGAATCCACATGGGCAACAATAAAACACAAGCGCCGAATATTCGATTGCCTGGCGAGATTCCAGATGATGCCTTGTTACTTGTTATACACTATCGTAATATCGGGTAGACTAATTTATACATAGTCATTTCTAAATACCACAAAATAATTTACGATAGTTACGGTACAAGTTACTAATGATACATTTTGTCGGGGTCTAGAGTTGGGGTACGATGTTCTGAGTATTCTGACACTAGACCCTCGACCGCTTCACCTTCTTGCCCCTAGTGTGAAGAAGCAGGCCGGCATGATTGTGTTGAGTAGCGGGGGATAGATTGTCTCTCGTTACTCGATACTCTTATTGCACGGCACTGCGCTTACCACCAGGTGCAGTGTGATCTCTTTGCCGTGCCAGGATAAAAAAAATGCGATGTTGAAACGTGTATAGTTAGCGAACTATATAAAAAAAATCAGTGCATTAATAGGGTAGTTTCCTATGTTTAATTTTGTACATGATTCTATATGCAACCGAATATAATACGCAAAAGCAACTTTTTTGCGAAAACAGAATCAAAATTGCTTGAAAAATGAGGTCACAATATTTATTTTAAATATTCGTATGAGCAAATACTCACAGGCATGAGCGAAAACGGTGGCGTATTGGGAACATATTGCTATCTCCCTCGCACAACGGCACAGTAAAGGGAATTCTGAGAACCGTGACGTCACAGTACATGCATTGTTTTACTGTCATTTGACAATTACCCCTTCCAAAATTGACAAGAACATCGGAGAAATCGAGAAAAAAAATCTTAAACCTAACCACTTGTGCTGCTTCGGTCAATAGCTAGTTAACAAATGATACACACAACAACAACAGGTTACAACAGGTAACTTCGAAAAGTTGGAGGAATTTTACCTCGAATGTACCAAGCCCTGCTAGGCTATCGCTGTGATTTGTGTATAAACAAATTTTATAAATTTCGATATCATCTTCAAAGATCTAAGAACCTACTTCTATTATTTAATGACTGCTGAATGGCCAGAGTACATTCATATCATTTCTTTTCCATATTACAATATACGATAAAGTTTACCGCCTCGACGGTACGCGCCATTAAAACGTAAATATCATCGCGGAACGTTTCACGGCGCCTGTACATTATGTAACAATAAACTGTAATATTATAACATCTTTATGAAGCAGTGTTGTCATCGTAAAATACTCGCGGGTATATATATTTATATTAAGACGCCTTTACATATGAAGGTTGGTGCTGAATTCGTCGGTATATTTGTTTTTATCCCGGCACGGCAAAGTGACCACACTGCACCTGATGGTAAGCGCAGTGCCGTCCAATTAGAGTATCGAGAGAAACAGTCTATCCCCGCTACTCGACACACTCATGGCAGCATGCTTCTTCACACTACGCCATGGGTAAGAAGGTGAAGAAGCGGTCGAGGGTCTGACACACTAGTGTCAGAGTACTCAAAAGGCCGCAAAACGGCCAAACTTCTTTCAATTTGTAGCAGAGTATGCTTTATATCGCTTATGTTGCATGCGTGTAGCGTTATGTTTCATGTAATACGTTCATGTACGTAAGATAACTGAACGCATGCGCAAAATGTGGCAAAGGAGCGTAAGTTGAAGCTGAAAGCTCAGTTTATGATATGCACATCCATTTCTATTTTCTATTAATAGTATTACATATACACTCACGCCTGTAATCCACGAAGGGGTAGGCAGAGGTGTAACCAGTACACCCACTTTTCATAATTTCGGTCCTATAATGCAATAGGGGGCGAGCTCATCGCCATACCGAGCACAGGTTCAAGACTCCGGGTTGATACTGAGAATTTCTAGATGGAAAAAACCCAATATCACTTTACCCGACTCGGAGATCGAACCCGAGACCTCAGCACAGCAGTCGTAACGCATGCGCAGTTACAACTGCGCCAGTCGAGGCAGTCCTTTTAATTTAATAGTATTGTATCAGGGAAATTAGCTGTCGATTCGCTAAAATGTGAATTTTGTTAATGTTTTGAAATAAAGCATAGATAACCACTTACAGAAAAGATTCTAGTTTTTATATAGCGTAATCCGACAAACGACCCAGTGGGTCACCTGATGTTAAGTGATCTCCACCGCCCATGAACATCCACAATACCGTAAGTATCATGTATGCGCTGTCGGCCTTAAAGGACAGGAATAGGGATTAGGGAAGGGAAGGGGAATCTGGGCCACCGGATATCTCACTTACCATACGAAACACGTCAGTAAACTGTCACTTTACGTTGGTTTTCTGTGAGACAGTGGTACTACCCCGGTCGAGCCCGCTCATTCATGCTGTAGACAAATATGTCTACAGCGTGGCTCTACCACTATTAAAGTGCAAGTTCTCTTTCAGTTAATTCATTTTATACATCAAATAATCTGGAATTTTGTTTTGTAACTATCCAAAAAGTCGACGGCGTCTATCCGACGACGATCGTGTGTAAACATCCTCACACTATTATCCAGTAGGCATAACATTCGACTTTGACATTGCCGCTGCATGAGATTCCAGTTTATTTACAGATTTGATAGTGTTTTTACTATTCCATCGCAATTTTAATGCGTTGCTATACTGTGTACTTTTTTATATTTAACTATCGTATATAATTGCCTAGTTTTATAGCCTAGTTGGTTGCGGTATGGACTGTCAAGACATAAGTCGTATGTTCGAAACCAGCCAAAATGGCATACACCTCTGATTTTTCCAAAGTTACCTGTATATTCATTGTTAATTATCACTTGCTTTAACGGTAAAGAAAAACCTCGTGCGCAAACCTGGATACCTGAGAATTATCATTAGAATTTCGAAGGTATGTGAAGTCTACCCACCCGCGTTAGGCCAGCGTGGTGGACTAAGGCCTAACCCCTCTCATTAGTAGAGGAGGCCCGTGCCCAGCAGTGGGACAATGTTTAATACAGGGCTAATATTATGTTATATCGTATATAATACTGCTAAAGCAGCATTAGGAAAAATAATGATTATCTGCCATGTGCTTAGACTTTGTCAGTTTTAAAGCTTTCGAATACCCGATTCGTGACAAATGTTTGATTCGGGTCTGGGTGTTGGGGTCTAGTACCTCGTTGTTCTTGATACTCACGATACAGGTTCGACCTAGTATGGGGTCAGAACTATGTGTGTGACTGTTGGGTGTATTTTTATTATTTAATAGATGTTGCACCCAGCTCCGCCCGCCTTGAGGCTATTTTTGGAAGAAAAGGTATACAATTCATGGAGTCATCTTAAGCTATTACACCTTTCTATATTTTGCTATCCCATAGGAAACGTGCATTTATCCGGGATAAAAAGTAGCCTATATCATTTTCTGATCCCTAAACTGCCACTATGTAAATCATGTCAATCTCTCTAAACTATCCCACGGGAACTCTACATTATTCCGGGATAAAAAGTAACCTATGTGCTATTCCAAACTATTATTAATCTATCTGTTACAAATTTAAACCAGATCTGTCCAGCCGTTGTAGCGTGATTGAGTAACACACATCCAAACATTCGCATTTATAATATCAGTAGGATTCTTGATAGCCGTGACCAGTATCTTAGTATTTAACTATACTGTCCAATTTTTATAGCTCTTCAAAATAACACGACAATATCTACATACTTTAATTCCAAAAGAGTGAACCTATTCGAATCTCGACCCGTGTCTGTAATCGATCAATTGGGAAATGTTAGGGTTCCTATAGGACATGATTACCGGAGGTCAACGACACTAGGCGTGAAGGGTCGTCCGAGCATGAAGGGGGATGGTGTTGCCAGATTTCTAGATTAAAATGGGGTATACTTGTGGGATAAACTGGCAACTATACATTGAGCTGCTCTAATCTAATGTAATTAAACTTAAATCGGATATAAATTGTATATTGGGTTTTTCTATTTAGAAACTCCTCAGTATCAGCCCGGAGTCTGGAATCTGTGCCCGGTATGGTGATAGGCTCGCCCCCTATCACATTATGGGACCGAAATTCGACGAAAAGTGGGTGTACTGGTTACACCTCTGCCTATCCCTTCGGGGATAGCGGGCGTGAGTGTATATATATATAAATTGTATGATCAAATATTGTTAACCGGTGTGAAAAAAGCACCGCTAGAGTTTCTTGTCCGTTCTTCTCTAGCGTAACTGCATTCCGAACTGGCGGTAGAGTAAAATACTGACTGAATCTAAATTATGTACTCAGAATACGTTTTTTCTGTATTCTGAGATGATGTATAACATTTCATGGATTCAATAAATATATGATTTTGATTGATTTTGAAATAATTTAGGCTGAGACTAGGAGTTAGGACACGTATTTTTAATTTTTATTCCCGACGTTTAGAAAGTTTTACACCCTTTATGGTCAATGAATGGAGCGGACTGAGTTCTATGTCGTCTAGAAAGTATAATGTATTGTTTCTACCCTCAACATGGGTATTTTATTTTATTTTTTGTTGTAGTCCGATCTACTGGGAAGGTACTCAGTGTATAGATTGATAAAATGAGTTTTATTTCGATGTTTGATTTTCGCGTAAACATAACAAAGCATTGCGAAATTGTTAATTAGGATTTAATCTATAATTAAAACAAATATCGTTAGGTTCTCGCTTATTAATAAGTTTTTTTTCTAAGGGTAGGCAACATTTTTAAGGCCACGTTTTGCGGTGCAGACCGGCGTGAGATCAAAGGCATACGTCGCATGGCTCGTTATTGACCGTGGTAACCCTAAAGCTTAGATATTAAAATAATGTCAAGTCTGTATGAAAATCTAAAAGTCTAACTTTCCTTCCGAGAAATTGTGTCTTATGGTAAATTATCTGTATGTATGAGCCAGGTATGTATGAGCCAGTACGAGAATTGTCAGTACGTTGTAGTTTTTCAAGAAAAAGTATTGCGAGGGGGGGGGGGGGATACAGCATTGTTGTGTATTATGAAGTAGGCATTAAAAAACTGTATTAATAAATAAAACTAGAAAACAAAAATAAACCATAAAATAATGGAATGCAGCGTTTATTTTTTAATAACTACTCGACCTTGTACCATGTAAATTCACCAATGGACCTTATCACTTCACGCTGGTGACACAGCGCTGATTTTATCTAATCACTCCACCCACGCGGCTTGGTCCGCAATCAATGTAGCTATGGGTTTTTGCACATACATTATCCATACTAATACTATAAATGCGAAAGTAACTCTGTTTGTTTGTTACCTTTTCACGTCTAAACGGCTGACCAGATTGTGATGAAATTTGGCAAGGAGATAGATTATATCCTGGAGGACAAGGGCTATCTTTTTTCTCAAAAAACAACTTTGAAAGGGTCAAATACGAGTTCAAAATTTGTAAGGGAAATCCATAATTCCTCGACTTAGGGATCTGGAAATTCATATTTAGGCTTTTGGTAGGAAATAAAGAAATACATGTTTCAACGTTTTTGAAATCTTGAAATATCTAAAAGAGGCAAAGTGAGGTTAAACTTATGAGGTATTCTTTAGATGCAATCTCAAGATTCAGGCACAACACCTGAGAGGATGGACAATCGCTACAGGTGCCTCAGTGCACGAGACAACTCCTTGGATTGTATACTTCTGCTCCAGAAAATAACCTCCACGCGGGCGGAGCCGCGAGCAACAGCTAGTTTTCTATATTTTGTTTATATTGCGCCGTAGGATCAAATCTAACAGCCAGCGGTAGACCCACGTTTCTAGTTGTTTAGTATCCACCCGGTAAAGGTGTAATCAGTTACCATCAATGGACGCTCTTTTGCTCCTTTATCTATAAGAAAACTTTCACATCACAAACTTGCATTGAAATTGGTTGTGGAACTAGCTGGTGGTAGTATTCATTTTCCGTCCGGATAGCTACCACCGTACACAGGGTGTTAAACGCGCCGTAGTGGCACACGTAAGTAGGTCACGTTCCGGGATCAGCCAGTGTACATCCGGTTTTTGTCGGGGTCTTGAGTTGGGGTACGATGTTTGGCCGTTTTGCGGCCTTCTGAATACTCTGACTCTAGACCCTCGGCCGCTTCTTCACCTTCTTGCCCATGGCGTAGTGTGAAGAAGCAAGTTGGCATGATTGTGCTGAGTAGATTGTCTCTCGCTACTCGATACTCTTATTGGGCGGCACTGCGCTTACCATCAGGTGCAGTGTGATCACTTTCCCGTGCCAGTATAAAAAAAGATTTTAAATTAGTATTCTAGAATGTGTCTTGTTACAAAGCGCTGTAGACACGCGGACACTAGATCGGAATGGAATGGAACGGGAATTGTATTGGCCCGAGGATTGTATTGATGTCAGTATTTTGATTATTACCTGTGAAATATCCACAAGGGTTGGGATTTAACCCGCAAAATTATTTACGCGGATGATCTATGCGTGTCGTTTATATTGATAATATCCTTGGCCGAGTCGAAAGATGTGCACTCACCCGTTTTAAATCTGAACATTTTTGCTGACTTAGGGTTGACAAATACTTTGAAAATGTCAATTATATACATACAGAAGCTAACAAGATAAGTTCCTTAATGGTTAGTGACCATCGGCCTTATACAAAGAGTTTAAATTGCTATAATAATAATAATATTTTAAACAAAATTCATTCAGCTCTAAGTGAAAAAAGTAAAAACACAATATGTGAAAAATATTTTAACAATTATCGAAAAGTTCTTCTCATAAATGTCAATTTTTTTTGTTGTGTAATAATTTAATTTAATAAAAAAAATAGTTTTTTTTATTAAATATGGTATTATTTTTGCCTTTTTCTTAAATTTACTAATATTAAATAATTATTGGCATAGATACTAAATTATGTCTATAGAATGTTGTGGCTTCGTTTTATTAGTACAATATAGACTGGTATTATATATATATATATATTATACTCAGGGGTTGTGAGTGCATTGATGGCCTTTGAAGATAGGAAAGAAAGATTAGGTCGACGGGTACTGTGAGGCCTTTGGTAATCGTATACGAACGACACGGAACAGCCAAAATGTCGCATTGCGTCCGTTTTGTTTTTGTAGTAGACCAATTTGATTCAACCAAGTCGTTTAAAATGTAATGCCCGCTGTACACATTGCGCCAAGGTGCTGGGCCAGCATGTTGGACCAACGTGTAGAGCACTACTTGGTGTATGTATGTTGGTAGGTATTTGATAGTTACCAACATAGACCATAGATAGATAGATAGAATGTGTACAGCAGGCATAATGAGCGTAACTGTCGGTCTCAGACTGTCGGTCGACTGGGTGCGACGTGGCGCGTTTTAATACTAAACATTTCTACTTCATTTCATAGATTTGAAAATAAAATTTACATAAAACTGACACGTTCGAAATTTCCATTAGAGTTTCGGTAGGTGTTGGTGAGCCTGACCACGGCGTGCTAACCTTTAGCTGGTATTCAGGGCTCGCAGCTTCGACAAAATGAGAAAATATATTGCTAAGAAGCGTATATATTAGAAATATAATGTGTATATATTATTTTTCAAAGGTGTTTTTTGTCTGTACGGCATAGCTTCCTTAATTCTTCATCAAATTAAATGGTTCAAAAACAATTTTAAAGCATTTGTTTGCAGCTTTAACACGAAAAATAGACAAATGTTTTAAAAATAATAGATTTTTCCGGAAAATGATGAAAAATTGCCATCGTATTGCCATTGTATTGTTAATTCGGCCTTTACGAAGCGCCAGCTATTGTGGTATAACACTAATTTGTTTACAAACAACAAAATAGTTGATTTAAATATTAATAATTAACGCCTGTAATCCCCGAAGGGGTAGACAGAGGTGTACACCCACTTTTCGCAGCATTTATTTCGGTCCCATAATGTGATATGGTATGGCGAGCCTATCGCCATACCGGGCACAAATTCCAGACTCCGAGCTAATACTGAGAACTTCTAGATAGAAAAACCCAATATCACTTTACCCGACCTGAGATCGATCACGAGACCTTGGCACAGCAGTCGTAACTCATGCACAATTCCAACTCCGCCACCGAGGCAGTCAGAATTATCTGTGCAATCGAATATTGAAAAAGATTTAACCATGATATTAATGGAGTGTGTGTGTGTGCATCATCTATGAAACCAACAATCGATGATTGTAATTCGAATCATCTCATCAATCATTTCGATTCGATTCATTTCAATCGATTTGTTGACCTTATCGATACTAGAAATTGTCTTACAAATTCATCTTTTCAAAATCAGAAACCATTATCAACCTCATAATACAAAATCATCCAAACACGACCTCGAGTGCAGTGTAGTGATTATGTCAAGTGTACTGTGGTGATGAGTGGTGCCGAGGAGACGTGCGGCGTGAGGCGGCGGCGCAGCATCAAGCGGCTACTGCGCAGCCTCACCTCTGATAAGCTGCAGACAGGTTGGTGGGGGGACATACGAGGAAGACTTTTATAGGTCTAGTGATGCTCAAAAGAGATTCGACTGCGGAAGGTGTTGATGTGGAAGAGCTTTCATATCTTAATGTATTCTTTGACACTTTATAAAATATTCCATATTATCTATCAGCTCAAGTTATCTCTCAAACTATCTCTATTTACAATTGTTTTAATATAATCTAATTCTCTTGTTAGAATGTTTAGGTCGGCTATAACAATGTTTCTTTTCTGTTTTATATACGCTATTGATATGCCACTTCAAAAATAATGGTAAAGATTACACGCGTAAAACATATTAGCCCATAACCATATTCTTGTTATGTGGTGGTAAAAATACGTAACTTATTTCATGGACTATTGTCTTTAGTTGGCCAATATTTGTTCCTCACTCTTTCTTAGATTTGAATTGCACTGAATGCTAAACTGGTTGAGATTATCCCGATCAGTTTACTACATACCTCGTGCCTCGATACCAACATTGCACAATCGACCTTCAAACCCCCCGCTCTGATCCGCGCGATTATTCACCAGTTTATGTTTACACACACCTACGGCCATTCATTATGTTTGCAGACATATAGCGCTGTTCAGTACGGTGCACTCTAATTATACATCACTACTGACTTCCAGTGCTGGCTATCAATGATACGTGTGGAAAAGTTTGGTCTTTGGCTACTGCTGATTTTGAAGATACTTTGATGATTTTGATATTAATATCAGGTTTGTATTATATATTGTCCATTGCTGGGTAAGAGGACTCTAGTAAGGAGAGCGGTTAGACCTTAGTATTAGACTATTACGAACCTGATTGTATGTACGTTTGCTGGTGGTAGGAGGCGCAATAGTGGCACACGCAAATGTGTCGCGTTTCGAGATCAGCCAGTGTACATCCGGTTTTTGTTGGGGGTCTAGAGTTGGGGTACCATGTTCTGAGTAATCTGACACTAGACCCTCGACCGCTTCTTCTCCTCCTTGCCCCATGGCGTAATGTGAAGGAGTAGGCCGGCATGATTGTGTTCAGTAGCGGGGATAGATTGTCTCTCGCTACTAGACACTCTAATTGGACAGCACTGCGCTTACCATCCGGTGCAATGTGGTCACTTTTTCGTGCCAGGATAAATAAGAAAAGGTTCGTAATAATCGGAAGTCTTGGTCGGAAAATAAATTAGGGGTTCCAAATGATAACAATATATCAAAATAGTTAATGGAAACACACGCTACGCCAGAATAGTGAATGATTTTGACCGTACAGTCTGCGGTACGTTTAGACCAGCCGATTTTAATATAGCCACGGTGTTTGGTAATGTTTTTATTAGCGAGGAATTTGTTTTGGGTGAAATTGCTTCACATTACACCGCGACCAGTACTATCGGTGCAATATAGTGTGAGTTTACCATGATAGTTAACTGTATAGTGTAGACATGGAAGGCCCTTTATGTATTTCACTTTTACTGCGTCTGCATTAAATTTATGTTTATGACTAGCTGTTGCCTGCGGCTCCGCCCGCCTGGACGTTATCTTATACTTTTTATAAAATAATTTCATCTCTCACAACTACTCTTTGCATTTATTGACGCTTTTTTTGTCGTAATACAGTACTTTGGACGTGATTTCTTGACAGACAGACAGACAATAATTCCAAAATCAATTGTTTTGGGTTCTACTTAGAGCATTTAACACTGGAGACGCCATTGAGCGCTTACCCCGTTTGACAAATGTAAGAGCACGGTGCTCATACACGTTTTATAAAACAAACTGCGCTGCGTGATCCGTCATTAAAAAAGTGACATTACGTGCGAATAGACCTCCATGAAAATGCCCGCCTGTAGCGTATTTACGTGCAAAAATAGATCTGACACATCAAACTTACAAAAAGACAACATTACTTTTCATCTGTAAGTATTTTTTTGGAAGTACCATTATCCTTAAAAGCAACAAAACATACAATTTATGAAAAATATCATTTGGTAATAAATGTTGCCAAGTTAAACTATTAGTCATAGAGTGCGTATTTTTTTGCATTTAATACATTAAAAAACACACATACACATACATTAAACGCGTTGTTTATTTAATATTTATTTTAATTACTTAATTTATGCTTCCATATCTTAACTTTATACTTTAAAAATATTAGAAAGATTGACGTATCGAGTAAGATTACCATTTCGTTAAACTTTATTACTCAGTGTAATATTTTGAATATTTTATGTAGTAACACTGTAGTTTATACAGACTCGAATAGTGTTGTACATAAACTTATATAGGTAGTTATCGATAACATTAGTAATCTGTCTGGACTATCTCTTAACACATATTTTTAATGTATATAATTCTAACACACTCAGAATGTCACATCAAATATAAACACAAAGTCACACACTGACATTTTTACTTTATGATAAATGCCTATTAAGTCTGGTTGCCTATTAGGTACTTTCTAAAATAACTATTTTTTATGTTAATTGGTAATAAACCAGCAGTTCGGTGTAATTAATAAGTAATATTGAAATTAAATCGCAAAAAAAAAATTACAGATATATTTTCCAATTTTTATCGACATTTTACATGTATTTATTATGACACAAATGAGTGATAAAATATTGCTTAGAGTTAGTTTTACGAAAAATATTACCTACGAAAAATGCCTGGAATGGGTAGGTAGTTGATTCTAAACAAAGTACTTTCAGGGTATGCGTGTATTACGTTACATGTTATTCAGCTGACTTCATATGAGTTCGGGTGGATTTAAATTTATTTGTAAATGAACAGGTTTCCAAAAGATGTTCAGAGACGTCAAATTTGGGTACAAGCTTGTGGAAATCATCCGACGTGGGATGCTAAACGAACAAGTACAATATGCTCCAAACATTTCGAAATATCATATTTTATAAAATTATCTAACAACAAAAGAAGATTAAATAACGATGCTGTACCCACTTTAAAATTATCAGAGGTAACCTCGATTCATCGATCTATATATATATAAAATACAAAAACTGTTTCTACCTATGTCCGTTATAAACTTTGACACCACTCAACCGATTTCAATGAAGTCTTGTGTATGAGTGGGGTTGAGTCCAACTTAAAAGAAAGGGTAGTTTTAGTTCCGATAGGTGGCACTGTTGTCGAGATCCGGATATTCTTATTGGTTGAAACAACCAAAATTCGGTCTACAGAGAAGGCGGTTTATGGCAGGACAACGTCTGCCCTGGACCACTATATACTTTATTGTAAAATGCACTAAATTTTATACTAACAGTTATCTATAGTTTATAGAGATGTTATTTTTCTAATATTTAGTAATAATTTCATCGCCAAATTTCATCCAAATCCGTTGAGCTTAACAGCTTAACGCATAAACCTCGGTGAATGTTTAACAAACTAACACAAATAAAATATTAGTAGAAAGTAGGAAACACATGCAGGAATTAATTTACAAGGAATCAGTCTCCGTGGTGCAAGTACGATGGACGAGTAGCCGTCTGTGAAACGAGAGGCTGAAAATTCGATACCCACACTGAGAAAAATATTTGCCTGATCACAAATATTTGTTTCGGGTCTGGGCATTGTGATACGCGCTAATGCGCTTAGGCTATTTTGGAAAGTCACGGATGCTTTATGATTATCTAAGATTAGAGACCTGTTACAAACTTAGATTAAGTTATTACTAACCAGACTAGAATGATCAGACTACGGTTACATATTCGTACTAATTTCTAAAAATGCAGTATTCTGAAACGCATTACTTTAACTGCAGTATTATATGTGTACTTATTTTATAATCAATTAAATCTGTTTATAATTTTACTTTATTTTAGAATTTACCCTGTCATTTTTCTAACTTTGAAATGAAGTCACAAACTTCCAAAAAGAGAAAAGTTGAAACATCAGAAAACTTAAATCAGATGCCATTTCAAATTCAAACTACGGAATATAAGTATAATGCTGGTGAAACTTCTTCCACTGCGAATAAGATACTACAGCCAGAAGAATCACCGAGTGAACATAAATTAAAGAAACTCGTTCAAATAAAAAATAGACAAATTAAACGCCTTCAATCACAAAAACGATATTTGAAGAAAAAAGTGACAGGTTTAAAAGAAATACTTGATTCTATAACAGAAAATTCTTTGATAAATAGAGAGAATAGGCAAATACTAGAGAAAATTGGCGTCGAAGAGAGAGAACTTTTGAATCGGCAGTTACTTAAAAGCAAAACTGGAAGACTTCCTAGGACAAAATATTCTGCCGAACTAAGATGT
Organism: Laothoe populi; assembly: GCA_905220505.1. Lineage (NCBI taxonomy): Eukaryota > Metazoa > Arthropoda > Insecta > Lepidoptera > Sphingidae > Laothoe > Laothoe populi. Next base: position 12,048,879 of record HG992173.1, read on the forward strand.
TTCGCCCTAACATTACATTATTTTTCACCAAAAGCCTATCGATACGTACGCAAAACCTTTGGATCTTGTTTACCTGAACCGCGGACATTGACGAAGTGGTATGCTACTATCGATGGTAGACCGGGATTTACGCAAGAAGCCCTTACTGCGTTAAAACTGAGAGTAGAAAGTAGTTCCGACAAGAAAATTTACTGTACTTTGGTCATAGATGAAATGAAAATTAAGCAAATGACAGAGTACAACGCAAGTACTCAAAGATATTACGGTTACGTTGATCATGGATTTGATTTTAAATCTGATAATTCTGATGAAGCCACTGACGCGTTAGTCTTTTTGTTGGTAGGCATAAACACTACCTGGAAAGTTCCTATAGGCTACTTTTTGGTTAAGGGTTTGAGTGCTGAGCTAAAAGCAAGGCTCGTTACAAAAGCTTTTGAGCTTATTTACGAAACTGGTGTTGAGGTAAAAGCACTAACTTGTGATGGTACCAAAACAAACCTAGCAATGGCTGAAGAGTTAGGTTGTTGTTTGGACCCACAAAATCTACAGACTACAATATTAGACCCATATTCTGGACAACATATTTGTTTCTTTCTAGATCCTTGTCATATGCTGAAATTAATCCGCAATTCGTTTGAACATTACAAAAAATTTATCTATTCGGTGTCTAAAAATGAAATTCAATGGAATCACTTGGAGAACCTAAACAAATTACAGGAAGACGAATTATTTTATATGGCTAATAAATTGAAAGCAAATCATATACATTTTAAAACTAAAATAATGAATGTCCGCCTAGCAGCACAACTTTTCAGCACGAGCGTTGCCGACGCATTGTTATTTTGTAACAGTGTTATGGGGATAACTTCATTCCAAGATGTTACTCCAACGGCAAATTTTTTGAAACTTATTAACGATGTGTTTGATGTTCTGGATTCGAAAACGTATTCTTATGGATACAAACAGGCTTTGAACCTGAAAAATTACGAACATGCATTTGCTAGGTTAGATGAGGCAAAAATGATCCTTACGAATTTAGAGACCGATGTATTTTCTCGGAGTCATGTGCCTAAGCGCGTAAATATTTTAAAATCTCCTCGTTACACAGGATTTCTTGGGTTCTGTGTATGTATTGAGAGTGCAAAATGCCTTTTCAAGAGTTTGGTTCTTAGTTCAAATGCACCACTTAAATACTTGCCACTGCACAAGGTAAGTCAAGACCACATAGAGATCTTTTTTTCTATCGTCCGAAGTCATGGTGGTTATTCTGATAACCCAAGTGCACGCCAATTTGAGGCTATCTACAAAAAACTCCTAGTACATACAGAATTAATCCGAAATGAGAAAGGTACAAATTGTATTCCATTGGAAAAAATTAGTATTTTAAACTGCACATCAGCAATTGAAAAAATAAATCAGAGTACTCGACAAATAGATGGTGACATAGAATTTGCGACAGATAATTCAATTACTAAAGACGCTATGGGGGCAGAAATTGCGGCATTTACATATTTATCACCATTTGGTGATAAAGTAGTAGAGTACATTGCAGGGTTTGTTGTATTTTCAATTATAAAAAAAATTAAATGTAGTACATGTGTCCAAGCCCTTTTGACACCAATAACCAAAGCCTAGTACACCAAAAAAGCAAAGGCGGCTTAATATATGCATCAACAGAAGTGATTCATTTATGTCGCCTTTGTGAACTAGAAATAAGAAAACACTTAGACAAACACAATAAAATAAAATGCACTACAAATATTATAATAACAAAAACTCTTACAAATTTAGTTGGAGTACAATTATTTGCTAGTATTGCATATCATTATTTTGATAATGACTATGCAACACATAACATAGAATTGGCAAAAGCCGTTATGGAAAAATATACCAACACTAGAATAACATATTTGTCAAAAAAATGTGATCCAAAAAAATGTATCCGTTATATTTACAAAAAACTAATACATTTTAAGAATCAATAACTTAATTGTAATAAATTATACAGCACGACAACACAAATGTTTTGTTTTTTTTTTCCTTACGAGCCTTACAATACTTCTTTAATATTTCAAAATGGTTTTCTGCTAACAATCTTATACTAAATGCAGGAAAACAAAATGCATTCGGTTTGTGTTACCTAATGTACCAAATTAAAATTCGCGTATTGAATTAAACGGTGAAACACTAGATTCAGTCTCTGGTCTTCATGTAGTTTTTTAGGAATAACTCTAGATAGTAAATTGCAATGGGGTTTTCAAATAGAAAGGTTATTGGTTAAAATATGCGCGGCGGCATTTGCAGTCCGGAAAACAAAACGTTTCACGGATTTTTCAACGGCTAGGTTGGTATGATTCTGCCAATGTCAGGCTTGATTTCAATATTCGCATATGATGCATTGATATATAGAATATATGATGTACAACATCTGACATCTCACTTTGGTATTATTCAACATTGACATTAAATGAATACTTAAAAAATTATCGCATTTGTTAATTGAAATATGATTATTTAATAATTTCAAGAAAAAATATGTAAAAATAAAGCATTTTGTCACGTGCCATGAAACACCATAATAGATTAGTCTTATCCTCTCCAGAACGACTCATTAGCAGGCCAACGCACCAAAATAGGCGATAATCGCTCACATGCATTAAATTATTATTTGAAATATTTTTTCGAAAAATAAAGTTTATTTAGGCGTGTATTTTTCTCACAATTTATTACCATTATTATCTTTTAAATATTGCGATTTAATTAGAAATATTAATGTACATTGTTTTCAACTCTGCCTCCCTAATTTCATAAATTATGAATAGGATATATATATTTTAGTGATCCCCCTTCCGTCCCTTTTCACGAAATCAAACCCAGAGATTGCAAGAAAGCGATAGACAAGATGATACACATAAAAAGTAATCTTAAAATATTTCATAAATTATAATTGTTTTATTTTATCTATCGATAGATAAGGACAACGCTATCTATACCTCTTGTCGACATTGCTACGCTCTACTGTTTTTACACAGTTGTCAATATATGTCTACATTACACACCAAGATAAATTTGTAACTGTGTGCATAAATTTGCCAGTGTTGTATGAAATGGTGTAGTGTGCGTGCGTAGCGACGTGATTACATTTTGCATTTGTGTGCACATGTTTATTTGTAGTTGTACGAAGCCCCCCACCGACATTGCTGAATTTTTTGTTCAAGATTCGAGCGTAATGCCGTCTCCTTTTGGTTGCCTACTCTAAGGGGTTTTATAATATAAAACGTTACAATCCAAATTTTGCAAAAATGTTTAATGTACAGACAAGACTTTGTCTGTCTCTTCAGCTTTATCTTTATATATATAATTCTACTGTAGGTGTGTATGTCCCTGAACTCCTCCAACGGCTGGACAGATTTGAATGTTTTTATTTGTATGCGTTTGGGTGGCGCCCTGGATGGTCTGAAGACTGGTGGTTGAGTAAATAGATTGACTGAATCTAAATAATGTATGACATTTCATGGATTTAATAAATATTTGATATTGATTATAATTTTTGATTTTGATGACATACCAACACAGACAGCCTCGTGACCTGTAATGTTTTCAAAACGTCTGGACTAAAAACTAAAAAAAAACAGCGATAACATCCGTAAAATTAGTTCTATTCCAAAGGATGTCGAATCCACAATCGAAGCGCAGATACTATCTTTCCAACTTTACATTGTTTGTTTTGGATGCAAATGCAATGTTACTAAGATACTTTATTTATCTGAGTGGAAATCTGCCCGTGTACTTTGGCACATATGTATACATAGATTCATTATACAAGTTGAATTATATGCAACCAATTTAGATCTATTGCGTGTTGCCGGATTCAGGATAGAAATAATCCAACCTTCATCTGATCGACCTACATGATTAGTACACGAATACCGGTATTGTTTTTAAAGCCGGTGGTAGGACCCATATCCGCCCGGATATCAATCACCGTACACAGGGTGTAAAACCCGCCATAGTGGCACACGTAAGTATGTCGCGTTTCGGTATCAGCCAGTGTACTCCCGGTTTTTGTCAGGGGTCTAGAGTTGACGTACAATGTTGGGCCGGTTTGCGGCCTTCTGAGTATTCTGACACTAGACCCCCGACCGCTTCTTCACCTTCTGGTCTATGGCGTAGTGTGAAGAAGCAGGCCGGCATGATTGTGTTAAGTAGCGGGGTATAGATTGTCTATTGGAGATAGCAATTGTATATACATCTGACATTTTCTTTGAGATAACATTGGGATAATATTTATGAACAATAGGGTAGTTGGCTGTAAGTGATAACCTGATAGAATTCCGCCCCCCCCCCCTTTCAAGGTTGTTTTTGAGAGAAAAAGATGTCTATGTCCTTCTCCAGGATATAATTTATTCCCTTACCAAATTTCATTACAATCCGTTCAGCCGTTTAGTCGTGAAGAAGTAACAAACAAACAAACAGAGTTACTTTCGCATTTATAGTATTAAGAATGGATTTTTTAAATTTTCGTGAAACAAATATGTGAAACTGAAGCATCTTGTCACGTGACATGAAACACCCATCAGTCATTTAAGACGTCACAGTCACGGAAACATCTAAAACGCTGAGCTAAATGTCTATTAGTTTTGCGGACGGTCATGTCACACGAGAGGCCATGACAGAAAAATAAAGTTGGTTTATAAAAATGAAAATTAACAGTCAACTAGCCTATTAGAATTACCGAGAATTGGCCTCATCATAAAGTTTTATAAATTTATTCTCGAATGAATTTAGTTCGCTGACATAAGTTTTTGTTTTCCCAAATTCACGGTAAACTATAAAGTATGGTTATTATGATTAGAATTCCCGAATGTTAAGTGAATAATTGTGTTTCCCTTCAAAGAATATTATTTGTATAAATACTTCGCGAGTTTCTATTCTCGAGAGATTGTACAATTCAAACTTAACGTAATTAAAAGTTAATGTTTCTGGTGTATTTTCAAGAATTTTTAACCGACTTCAAAAAAAGGAGGTTAACAATTCGTCGGAATCTTTTTTCTTATGTATGTCTCCCGATTACTCGAAGATTATCCTGGGTCCTTTAGGCGTAATGTGAAGAAGCTAAACAGCAGGCCGGCATGATTGTGTTCAGTAGCGGGGGATAGACTGTCTCTCGCTACTTGATACTCTATCTGGACGGCACTGCGCTTACCATCAGGTGCTGTGTGGTCACTTTGCCGCGCCAATTCGAGAAATGCTTTTTTGTTTAAAAGGGTATACTTCCCGGGTGGTCCCATTGGCACCAAGTCAGGATCTGATGATGGGATCTCGGAAAAATCAATGGCAACCCTCAAATTTTAGAGTGATGCTTTGTTTTTTATTGAAGTCGGTGTACTTTTTATGAATAAAAAACTTTTGTCTGTTATACTAAACTCATAAGAGTATATTTAATAACCCATACATTTTATATGAATAAACATTTATATTGTATCTATAAATTTGTCTAACGAACATAATTTTATAATAGTAGAATTACACTGTAGACAGTATGACATCGGGCTAGTAGACCCAGACCCGCTAAAATATCTGTCTGTCACACAAATAGTTGTGATCACACTGCACCTGGCTGTAAGCGCAGTGCCGTCCAGTTAGAGTATCAAGTAGCGAAAGACATCCACTCCTCACTACTCGACTCAAAGATGACGGTCTGCTGAGTTGAGTCTTCACACTACGCCTTAAGGATCCAGGATCGTAGGAAGGAGGAACATTTATCGTATATGTTGAATTAATATAAATTTATCTGATAGATAGATGTCTTTGTAAACGTTTTGTTGAAGAGTGTCTTCATAAACGTATGAATTTTGTTTTTGTTTTCTGACACTGGTGGCGCTGTTGTCTTTTTCCTTTTGTACTTTTTAAATGTCATGTTGTTTTTAGCTCAATTAAATTATCGTGTATCTAGAAATTTATTCAAATATTGACGAATATCCAATAGTATATATAGTTAACTATTAATACTAAAGTAAAAGACGAAAACAGATAGTAACTGCCGGTACATTGATAGATTAAAAAGCTGAACGGAGCGTATTTTAACGTTTTACGACGCATATACGGTTTATTTACGTAACGTTAGGTTGGATGTGTATTCAAATCGTAAATATCTGGAAGGGAATGAGCGATAATGCAAAACTGAGCCGAAGAATAAGGTCAAATGTATAAAACATTTCAGATGTCAGGAAGGGAATTTTATTTGTGTTCATGTGATTGGCGCCAGAAATCTAGAGGAAGAATTCAATGATGATTTCTATTGCATTGTACACGGAGTAAAAGCTGACGTCGTGTTCTAACAAATACCTGAGAAGTTTGCACACAAAATTGCTTTTTAAAACCATACGTCAATATAGCTTCATAATGACACTTCCTGTCCCAATAATATTTTGCATCACAAATAATTAAAATAACTCTTTTTTGAAACTGTGTTCTTTTTTGAAACAGTGTATACAAAGTAGTAAAGTAATTATTTTTGTTTAAATTTGCATGTCAATAATTATAAAACTTCATGTCAAAAGTCAAATAATCTGAGCGTGAAGATCATGCGAGTTCAGCGCTTTTTCCCATCCCAAAAGTGCCCAACGTGCCTATAGAATTTTCACTTCAAAGTTCTGATTGCACCTCTATCTACCTCTTTGGGTATTACAGGCATGAGTGCATATGTATTAATGTCGTTACGGGTCTGAGTATTGTGGAACTGATTATGTTTTGCACTACGAACGTCCTTATGACCTTACTAGCTGTTGCCTGCGGCTCCGCCCGCGTGGAGGTTATTTTCGGGACCAGTAGTATACAATCTAAGAAGTTGTCTTCTGCACTGAGACACCTGTAGCGATTGTCCAGCCTCTCAGGTGTTGTGCCTGAATCTTGAGATTGCATCTAAAGAAAACCTCACAATTGCCACTTTTAGGGATGATTTTTCAAAAATGTTGAAACACGTATTTCTTAATTCATACGAAAAGCCTAAATATGAATTTCCAGATCCCTAAGTCGAGGAATTATGGATTTCCCATACAAATTTGAACTCCTATTAGACCCCTTTCAAGGTTGTTTTTTGAGAAAATAGATAGCCTATGTCCTTCTCCAGGATATAATCTATCTCGTTGCCAAATTTCATTACAATCTTTAGACGTGAAAAGGTAACAAGCAAACAAACAGAGACTTTCGCATTTATAGTATTAGTATGGATTCGCCATTATTCCCCATCTCGACAGCACTTCGATCGGAAGCCGCGCACCGCACCGCTGGATTTAATTAAGATGGGTCTCGGTCAGCGGTCGCGTTGCTTCGTTGAACATAGTATTGTCTTGACGAATATGTAGCTGTATTTGCTATAAGAATGCTAGCTGTCGCCCGCGGCTCCGTCCGCTTGGAGGTTATTTTTGGAACAAAAGTTTTTTTATTCATAAAAAATACACCGACTTCAATAAAAAGCAAATTTTGCGTCCCTATAACATTTTAAGGTTGCCCTGGATTTTCTGAGATCCCATCATCAGATCCTTACTTGATGCCAATGGGACTACCTGAGAAGTATACCATTTTAAACAAAAAAAGAGTTTCTCGAATCGATCCAGGCGTCTTCGAGTAATCCGGGAACATACATAAAAAAAAGATTCCGACGAATCCTCCTTTTTTTGAAGTCGGTTAAAAAGTAGACATACAGACCAATGAGTTGTCTCCTGCACTGACGCGATACTCTCAGGTGTTGTGCTTGAATCTTGAGACTGCATCTAAACTTCATCATTTTAATCCCTTACTTTGCCCCCTTTGGGGATGATTTTGAAAAAAAAACACGTATTTCCTTATTTCATACCATTTTTTCAGATGAAAATTCATATTTAAGCTCTTGGTGGTTAAGTTTAAGCAACCTACCGGTGGTTAGGGATCGCCCTAACCTGAGCAATTACGGATTGTCCATACAAACTTTCAACCCCTGTTTCACCCTGTTTAAGATTTTTTTGATACAAAACATAGCCTTAGTCCTTAATATATCCCCTTGCCAAATTTCGTTACGATCCGTTCAACCGTTTAGTCGCGAAAGGTAACAAACAAAGAGTTACTGTAGCATTTATATTAATATGGATATTCTATCTGGAAACTTTTGACACTGCCTTTGTTCATAGCTAACTCTAGTCTCTGGTACGCCTACGTAGATATAAAAATATCGTTATATATGTAGCAAGCTTTGATCAAGAGGCTGTAGGTTCAGTCCTGCATCGAGACAAATGTTTTGTGATTCACATTTACTTCGGTTTTTAATCTAAATATATTAAAAATCAAAATCAAATATTTATTGAATCCATGTAATTTTTTACTTTACTGCCAGTTCGGAATGCAGTTACGCTACAGAAGAACGGGCAAGAAATTCAAGCGTTGCTCATTTCACACCGGTTAACAATATTTGGTCATACAATTAATATACGATTGCAGTTTAATTACATTAGATTAGAGCAGCTCAATGTATGTTAAGTTGCCTTATTGCAAAATATATTGGGAAATAAAACTCATTACAAGACCTAGTGCCGCTTTATTTGAACAATCATTACCATTCTCTAGACATCCACCATATGTTATTGTTACTATCTTCATGTCATTTGAACATATCTAGTATATCAATCTGTGATGTCCTAGTTACTAACATTCTCCCGATGTAGACTCGTACAATGGTGCCATTCAATAAACAATAGCTCCAACACTGACTGTCTCTTGATGTAGTGTTATATTGTTTGTAGGTAAAGATTAAATCGACTATAGAAGAACTTTCTTTGTGCAATGATTGGTCAAGTCCCAATAAATATTTTAATGATACACCCTACAATCATACCCAAGAACCCACATTAGATCAAACCTGTATCGTGGGTGTTAACTACTGGCACGGCAAAGTGTAAACACTGCACCTGATGGTAGGGACAGTGCCGTCCAATTAGAGTATGGAGTAGCGAGAGACAATCTATCCCTCACTACTCAACACAATTATGCCGGCCTACTTCTTCACACTACGCTATGGGCAAGAAGGTGAAGAAGAAGAGTACTCAGAAGGCCCCAAAACGGTCAAACATCGCTCCCCAACTCTAGAGCCCTGACTAAAACCGGATGGATGTACACGAGAAAGTCAAGTATTAAATCTATAGTCGCCGAAAGTTTGTTAGCTTTATTTTGTTATAAATACTGTATTACTATTATACAGACATACCTATACATTCCAGCCTGTATCCCATGCAGGTAGCCAGACTGTCGTTTGCCGCGAAACGATCTTGAAATTTTCTTCATATACACACATTGTAGCGACATCTTGCGGAATATGCGCTAACTATATTTCTCGCTTTAGGCGAAACATACGGAGCTTTAGTGGCAAAGGTTCGAAAAGTATGCGGTGGTTGAGAATGAGAGATTTTTTTTTAATAAAAATTAAATTAATTTTTATATTGTATTATCCATTTGTATAAGTGTCTAAAACACAAATATGTTTTCGTTATTAAATAAAATATTAATTCTGTATTTATTTGTTTCAGGTAAGTTTTCATAGATTTAATGAGCTGAATAAACCGGCAAGTATTATAATTTATTACAGCGCCATCTATCTTATCCATACTGTACTTTTAGTACCGCCATATGATGCAAGGTGGCTAATCCTTAGTCAAATTATTTCCGCGAACATATTAATGCAATTTAAAAATCTTTTTAATCTGATTTTTAAATTATATCCGTTGTCTGCGACAGATTTTATTATTATTAAATCCATTTTCGTGGATCCTGGGTGATCTATAATATTTTTAGAACTTGTTTACTATTTAACATTTGTTATATTATATTATTTTTATTGTATAATATTCTTTTCTCTACACAATAGTTATTTGATATTATTATTGTGACATGTGTTAGCAACATTTTCTTATTTCATTATTCTTAGTGCCACTATTTACCAACAGATGGCGCCATAAATATATTACAAGATCGAATCAAATTGTAAATGAGTTCACAATGAACATCATGATGTCATTTCAAAATCCGCGCATAAGGAAGTCTAAATTAGAAGTAGTGTGTCTATTTGTTTTTATTTAACACGGTGTGTAATAAAAATCGGGAAAAGTTGACACATATTATCTAATTAATAGTATCTACATACATATACACTCACGCCTGTAATCCCCGAAGGGGTAGGCAGAGATGTAACCAGTACACCCATTTTTCGCCGAATTTATTACGGTCCCATAATGTGATAGGGGGCGAGCCTAGCACCATACCGGGATCCAGACTCCGGGCTGATACTGAGAATTTCTAGATAAAAAAAACAATATCACGGGCTAATACTGAGAATTTCTAGATAGAAAAACCCAATATCACTACCCGACCCGGGAATCGAACCCGAGGCCTTAGCACAGCAATTATAACGCATACGCATATCACATAGGGGGAGAGCCTATCTAAAAAAAATGTTCATCATCATCATCATCATGTCAGCCAAAGGACGTCCACTGCTGGACATAGGCCTCCCCCAAAGAGTGCCACAATGACCGGTTCTGCGCCACCCGCATCCAGCGGACTCCCGCGACCTTTACCAGGTCATCAGTCCACCTTGTGGGGGGTCTACCCACGCTGCGCCTTCCGGTACGTGGTCGCCATTCGAGAACCTTTCCGCCCCAACGGCCATCGGTTCTACGCGCAATGTGCCCCGCCCACTGCCACTTAAGTTTAGCGATTTGGAGGGCTATATCGGTTACTTTAGTTCTTCTGCGGATGGCCTCATTTCTGATGCGATCACGCAGAGAGACTCCCTAGGTAGCCCTCTCCATTGCCCTTTGGGTGACCTTGAGCCTTCTTATGAGGCCCATAGTAAAAAAATGTTATTGATGGTAAATCTATCACTATATATTATGTGTAGCCTCGTTAGGAGACTTTTTTGTAATAGAATTTATATAGGAGCCTCTAACTTTAATTTTTTATATAATTATATAGTGACTTCTTGATTGATATTACAGATCCTAAATCAAAAGATATTGTATTTAAATAAAATAATTATGTATTTATAGTGACAATAAAGGCCATTGGATCGTAGTTTTGTTGTATGAGAGAATTATCCTCAAAAAGTCAAGGCAGTTAGCCTGTGTTAATCTTTAGTGCCCGTATACAAAAATATACTGAGCTGGTGATTTGCTGGTAGTATGATATCCGGCCGGATAGTGACCACCGTACACAGGGTGTAAAATCCGCCATACTGGCACACGCAAGTGTGTCGCGTTCCGGGATCAGCCAGTGTACATCCAGTTTTTGTCGGAGGTCTAGTGTTGGGGAACGATGTTTGGCCGTGTTGCGGCCTTCTAAGTACCCTGACACTTACCATCGACCGCTTCTTAACCTTCTTGCCCATGGCGTAGTGTGAAGACGCTGATGAAGATAAAGCAGGCTGGCATGATTTTGTTAAGTAGTTAGGGATAGATTGTTTCTTGCTACTTGATACTTTACCTGGACGGTACTATATCATCTGGTGCAGTGTGGTCACTTTGCCAGGCCCGAACCTCAACTCTGTGGAACAAACGTTATGTTCCACACCGACGTTAGTATGCTTTATGCCACCAACGAATGCACACCAGTTAATTTTAGTTATTTGTAGCGACATTCCCGAACAAACCTGCCTTAAATTGATTTACAGTCAAACTGTTAATTGTATATAAGGTAAATAACATAATTTCATAACGTTTAAAACAGAGACGAAACATTTGAGAGACAGTGACGGGAGTTTTACTTCCAAATAGTTCTTAGTAAAATGATAGATGGCATTAGTGGGCGGACAAGGTTATCGGAACATCTTTTTTCTTCGACAGTGTCTATCTGTATATATAAAAGAAGAAACTGACTGACTGACTGACTGACTGACTGACTGACTGACTGACTGACTGACTGACTGACTGATCGATCAACGCACAGCCTAAACGGCTGGGGTTAGAGACTTGAAATTTTGACAGTAGGTACCTTTTATCACGTAGGCATCCACTAAGGAAGGGTTTTTGGAAATACCACCCCTAAGGGGGTAAAATAGGGGATGAAAGTTTGTATGAAAATCCGTCATTTATGAAGTTAAATTCATGAAAATTAGTATTTGGCATTTCAGTTAAAAATAAAAAATATATGTTTCAGGATTTTTGGAAATTCTGCCTCTAAGGGAGTAAAAAAGGGAATGAAAGTTTGTATGAAAATCCGTCATTTTTAAGTTAAACGCATGAATATTGGTATTTTGTATTGTATACTTTTTCTCCCAAACATGACATCCACGCGGGCGGAGCCGCGAGCAACAACTAGTCTGTATATATAAAAGAAGAAACTGACTGACTGACTGACTGACTGACTGATCGATCAACGCAGAGCCTAAACGGCTGGGGTTAGAGACTTGAAATTTTGACAGTAGGTACCTTTTATCACGTAGACATCCACTAAGGAAGGGTTTTTGGAAATACCACCCCTAAGGGGGTAAAATAGGGGATGAAAGTTTCTATGAAAGTCCGTCATTTTTGAAGTTAAATTCATGAAAATTAGTATTTGGCATTTTAGTTAAAAATAAAAAATATTTGTTTCAGGATTTTTGGAAATTTCGCTTTTAAGGGGGTAAAATAGGGAATGAAAGTTTGTATGAAAATCCGTCATTTTTAAGTTAAACGCATGAATATTGGTGTTTGGCCTTACCGTTAAAAATTAAAAACACATATTTCATGGTTTTTGGAAATTCTACCCCTAAGGGGGTTAAATAGGGTAAGAAAGTTTGTATGAAAATCCTTCATTTTTGAAGTTAAATGCATGAAAATTGTTATTTTGTAGTGTATACTTTTTGGCTCAAACATGACCTCCACGCGGGCGGAGCCGCGAGCAACAGCTAGTAGAATATAAGTCAGTGCTGCTGCTGCTGCTTCTTTTTGTAACCCTGATTAGTCAGTTTTAGCGCGAACTTTAAACGGGCCAATCATATACAGAAATCTATCGTATCTTGCTTTCAAATAATGGATGGAACAATCAGATTTTCATTAGTACAAATTATTATTTATTTGTATACACTATTTGGAATTTTGTTTATAAATACTGGTGTATTGTGAATCAGATATGTTTAATGTACTAAAGGTTATTTGATTTCGCACTATTATAGTTATAAATAAACATTTATTAACAACATGTTATTCTTTATGATCGTTTTATATATTTTATGTGTACTATATACACTTTCGCAACAGACGTGACTTGTGAACGGTAAAAAACAAGGGTAAATCCATCGTATTGGCAGGTGATTCATTCGTATACATACCGGAGTGTATCACGTTTTGAAACGTCACGGCTGTACTTTTATAAACTAAAATGATCATATTTTTATTGAAAAAATTACGATTTAAAAATACTCAGTATCAGCCCGGAGTTTTTTTTACTACCTGGATAGACACACGAGCAGACGTGCCACCTGATGGTAAGTAGAAACCGCCGCCCGTAGACTTTTGTAATGCCAGGTCACAGCAAAGCTGCAGCCTACCGAAGTCTGGAATTGTGCCCGGTATGGCGATAGGCTCGCCCCCTATCACATTATGGGACCAAAATTCGAAAAGTGGGTGTACTGGTTACACCTCCTTGGGGATTACAGACTTGAGTGTATATGTATGTATGTTCATATTTCATTACACGTGGTCTATTTTTATCCTTGTCTCGATTCCCGTCGTATTTATTATAGGCCATATTTACATAATTCTATGTATAAGCTGTAAGAGGATAATACTTAGAAAATGGGTAAATCTAACTTAAACAATGGCTATTGTTTCTATTTATAATTATGATTCGTTGCCACACACATCAACGGTTGACGGGCATTTTCATTTAAGCGACTTTTTTGCGATGTTGAGTTATATATGTCAGAGAGAAACTATGTGTTGTGTCAGATGGCTGAGGTCATGACGTCATCATAGATCATGACTATGAGGGTTATTCATCCCTCTTTGCTCTACAGATAATCAGGATTCACTTCGTACGATAGTTCAGTAGAAATAACACACGTTAATCACTTTATAGTTTAATAAGCTACTGCCAGTTCGGAATACAATAATCCATGGCAAAAAGAACTGGCAAGAAAAACCATGGTTTACAATTACATTACTTTAATTGTAGGCAACGATCAGTTAAACAGCACTTGGGCATTACGACCTCTAAATTACTAAACCATTCGAGATATTGACTCGTCTAATAATTATTCCTGAATGCCTCGCCAAATGCAGAGGCACTCTTTTATATTGTGATTTTCGTTGTGCCCCACTACGAGTGAGATCATTTAATAAACAACTCGACGGTACCCACAACAGATTTACAAAAGATTAAATTATTTGTAAGGTCAATTCAGTCTCCGTATTCATTATTCTCCGACACGGCCATTCTGAAATGCGATGCGTGCTCTGCATCGCTTGCTAAATCCTCTAAAACTCCGCTGAAACTCAGAATATCATCAGTATACACAGGCTAGGTTACTCCACAGTACACCTGCCAACATTGTGAAAAATTACCATAGTTATGGTCCTTAAGAAGTAATGAAGATGTGAGTTCGTAACCACTGTAATCAAAGTTGATTTGTAGATTTCAATAAGACGCAACCAAGTCCTTGTACAAACTGTAAAATTTGTTAGAAAATATGTTACTGCTCCACTCCATGTGACAACAGTTCAATGAGTGGGCTCACTATAAGTGACATAAGTTCAAAGTTCAATGTTCGGTGTTACTCACTATAAGTGACAAAAGTTCAAAGTTGGATGTTCGGTGTTACTCACTATAAGTGACACAAGTTCAAAGTCGAATGTTCAGTGTTACTCACTATAAGTAACAAGTTCAAAGTTGAATGTTCGGTGTTAAAGGAGGATAGGAATGACACGTTGAACGGGGCTACACGCCATCAGTCAGTTTTTTTTTTGTTTACTTGCTGCTTTTTAGCCTACAGCCTTTTTTTTAGCTTTTAGCGTTGTGTGTGTGTGTATGTATGTGGGTCTGTGTGTGGTACACAAATGAGATACCAATATGAAAGTTACTCACCAAAAGTTACTGCCACGTTGAATCAGCGTGTTGGTTGGGCATCGTCCTTACCACCAATGTCAGCAAGATGTCAAAATATTACATGGCGTTTCGACTCCATTCTATAGTGCGTTAGGCACTTTGAATAGTTTGCTAGATCCTATCTGAAACTTACAGACTAACTCTGCGTGACAACAGCATAATTTGTGAGAAAAAATGTTACTGTTCACTCTGCGTGACAACAGCATAATTTGTGAGAAAATATGTTACTGAAACTGCGTGACACAGCATAATTTGTGAGAAAATATGTTACTGTTCACACTATGTGACAACAGCATATTCATTAAGGTAGTGTGTTAAAATGTAGGAGTAATTTACAATAGCAAAACATTTTTTTTTCTTTTAAAATAATTGATAGTCTTAAATCTTGTAAATAAAGTGTGTAAAGAAGGTGCTATGGCGACACGGCCATTCTGAATTGCGATGCGTGCCCTGCATCGCTTGGTTAGTTAGCCTTTTCTGAAACAGATACTCAAACAGATAGTTAATGTTAAGCCTGGGTACTTCCACAGTACCTAAGCATAATTATTAGAAAGAATATTTTTTTTTTATTAATCTGCTCACTCTACGTGACCACAGATAGATATTTAAAAGCTCACTCCTTACGACAAGTGTGGCAGATGAAATGTTGTGGTAAAAGACACTGCTCACTACACGCGAGTATAGGTCAAATAAAATACGCAGGTAAAAATATAGAAAACTATACTCAATTAGAGTGCCATAATTAATTGTGGAATATAGCGTAAGACACTGTTCACTCCACGTGACTACAGCATTTTTTTTTTTCTTAATATATGGACTGTTCACTCCACGTGACTACAATCTCTTTAGGTTTTGTGTATAGTGTTAAATGTAAGAGTAATTTGACAGCTCTTATGACAAAAGTGCCATACATAATGAATTTGTTGAATAGCGTAAGACACTGTTCACTCCACGTGACTACAGGTCAAATATGTGTATTGAAATATATGCAGTACTGTTCACTCCACGTGACTACAGCATTTTTTTTTTTTTTTTTTTTATAATATATGGACTGTTCACTCGACGTGACTACAGTATAATTTGTTGAAATATAAGGACTGTTCACTCCACGTGATAACAGTCACAATTTTTTTTTCATTTGGCTCTTGAACGGCTCCACACGCCAAGAGCATCTTTTCATATATTTTTTTTTTTTCAAAATTTTTTTTTTCATATTTTTTTTTTTGGCTTCTGAACGGCTCCACACGTCAAAAGCATCTTTTCATATATTTTTTTTCATACATTTTTTTTTTCATATTTTTTTTTTTCATATTTTTTTTTTTCATGTTTGGTTATGTGTGTTTGTGTGTATGTATAGTGTGAGTTTTGTGCAAAACAAAGAAAGGTGCTCACACGTCCATGTGTGAGGTACCTGAAAAGAGGAACGGCACACACAGTAAAATCGTTCACCCGTTCGGCCGATCCGACAAATGAATGATAAGTAGACGCAAATGTCAGTGTCCAATTAGCATAGAAAAAGCCCATATTACTGATAAAGAAAATCAGTAATACTTAATAAGCTTCAATAAATTTGAACTTCTACTAACATTGTAGTCACTAATTATTAAGAAACCGAAATTTAGTTAATTAATTGTACACACATCACAATAATAAAACAATAAAAAAACATTACTTGAATGAACCAATGAACTTAAGATTGTTTTTCAAGATCGATTCTATCTAGCGCTAGATAGTTCACAGGAGAAATATGTTTCACTCGGTCACTCCTGACCCTATAATTTACCGACAACCGCTCGCGAATTTCGCGAATCAGTCGCTAAATCGCTACACATCAACGACAATGGTCTTGGAATTTTTCCGATCAAAAGTTTCAGAGACGTAGCTTTTGTTATTTTAAGCATTGCTAGGTGGACCTCTCTTATAGAGTCCTACCACGATCTGTGATCGCTAGTCTATCGCAGTTAATTATCGATTTAAGGACACTCGTGAAACGCTCTACATGAATGTTCACTCGAAAACCCGACATTGAATACTTATAAGCCCGAATGAAATTGCGGCATACTCGTACAAACCCTTAGGTGTAACAAACGCTGTACACCGATACGTCGGAGTTAAATGAAACTCAATCTAATCGGTCGAATAACATTAGCAAGCAATTAGTAGTATACACTTTCGCTAAGATGATAAGTATGCGTTTAAACCGTCAACCTGTTTTCACACTAGTTGTGGTTATCTAGATAAAAAACAAAGCTGGAGTAGCTATTTAATACAAGTAATTTTTGGTGTATGTCCTAGGGACACACACCAGTATTAACAAGCGCAATGTCATTCACAGAGGGCTACAACATTTTGGATATCGACTAAGGGTAGTTGCAAAATATAATAATACTAGCCCTGTATTAAACATTGTCCCACCGCTGGGCACGGGCCTCCTCTACCAATGAGAGGGGTTAGGCCTTAGTTCACCACGCTGGCCTATTGCGGGTTGGTAGACTTCACAGACCTTCGAAATTCCTTTTGAGAATTCTCAGGTATGCAGGTTTCCTCACGGTGTTTTCCTTCACCGTTAAAGCAAACGATAATTAACAAAGAAAAGTGGCAAAATAACATTAATTATATTGAGAACTCGAGGAATTTTTAAACTGTATCACAGTCGCGGTAACAATGGATCTCTGCAATAATATTTCGCGCTTTATAATATCAGCGTAAATAGAGGTTAAACAAAACATAGTCTCTGTTAAATCACCATAAAATTTAACAACCAGAAAACTAAGTGTTAAACACTTGACTGATGTCTAACTGTAGTGAGATGTAGAAGAAACCGAAATTAATTATATCAAAATTAATAAAGTACCAATATGTATTACATAAAAGCAATAAGTAAAAATAAACGCCTCTAGTGGGAGTGGTGAACCTGGGGCTTTTATAATAAATATTCAATATTTGGCTTCAAATTTGTGGACCCCGTTTACACTCCATAGATCCCTATTTCTATTTTTTTTTTCCCTCACTTTGACCCCTTAGTAGTCATCGGCCCCAGGGTGTCGATATAGACCACTTTGGGTATCAATGCTTTAAGTAACTATGTCATGTTCAAGTTTTCCACAAAACTTGGATGTAAAACTTTCTTTAATATCACTACCAGAAGATAATGAATTTAATTATGGATAATTAACTCACCACGATCACTAAGAATCAAACCAAATCAAATTATTTTCACCTCAACTAATTGCACAGTTTAGCGTAACTATTAATATAAAAATAATGTATTACCGGGCAGAACGAATTAAAACCAGAACTAACAGTTACCACCAATACCAATATAAAAATTCCGCTCTTTAGCGGGAAACACAAGCATGATACGTGAACGTCCTTTTTTTTTATTGAATTGTAGTCAATGTTACAAAAAATAAATGGTTATACTTGACTAACTTGATTATCAACTATTAATTCTGAAACTTTAATAAAAACTCGACCCGCACAACAATATTGCAGTAACTATTAAATTACTGAATTATTCATTCAATGCAGTTTTTTCATAACACGTTAAAACATATAATAGTTTTTTTTAACACCAGTTAAAGAGTAAATGTTTTTTTTTCAACCCACACACATGATGGAATTGAACCACATCAAATTCAAGGTTCATTAAATCATCAAACATCACACGCGTCAACTGTTATGTATCTTCACATACATACACACTCACAAGTGTAATTCCCGAAGGTGTAGGCAGAGGTGTAACTAGTACACATAATTCGCGCAGCTATTATCACCCCATGCGTGATAGGGGTGAGCCTATCACCATACCGGGCATAATTCCAGGCTCACGGCGGATAAACCCAATATCTCTTTACTAGACCCGGGGATCAAACCTGAGACCCCGCACGGCAGTCGTACAGCCTACGGAATTACAACTACGCCACCGAGGACCGTGGACGTCCAAACATAATATCACTCCGTTATTAGCAGTTAAGCAAAATCTCGATGAATTTTCCATCGGTTGTAACAGTACAAATTTAAATAAAGAAATAATCAATTAAGTTGGAAACAAACCACACTATTTTGCATTTAACTGTTTAGATTAGCAGAAAGATCAAACTTAATAGTCGTTCATTACCATCAGTTTTAAATACAAAAACAAAAAATCAATGAGGTAGGAAACACATCCTCATATTTCCAACTAAATTAATAGTTTATTTTAGCAGAACGATCAAAATTAAAAATCGTTCTGTACATTTAAAAATTGAGAGCGACTCACCAAATTTCAAATAAATCCACGGGTAGGATCACATATGTAGGTAGGCACGCAAACAACACGCTGTAGCACTACTTGCGCTGCCAGAGAACCGCCTCAACAACTCCACAGCGCCACAGGAAACCATCCACAGCATATGGAATTTGAACACCAAAATCATTAACACAGTAAACATAGACACTTCATACCTATCGTTTAAACTATTTCGTTTGGAACATAAAATAATTCAAAATTTATTTACCAACATAAGGGACTTGCAATAATTTACAAACATAGCACAATCCAAATGATTCTCAAAATTCGCAATCTTCAAATGTACTGTAGACTAGCAAATTTACAGTACCGCCGAGCACTTTTTACCACTTATAAAGCGGTAGAATATTACACTTAAGATCACAATTTTATTTCGGATGATAGAATTTCAATGATTTATAACTTTTTGCACAACCCAACAAAGCGCATAAACTAATTACTAATGTTTTCCAAACTCTCGAAACAGAAATATTATAAAATGAAACTGTAAGTATCACATCACCTGATCTACGATAGTGGATGTCCAGTTCGATGCCACTTCTGATGTCAGAGAGAAACTATGTGTTGTGTCAGATGGCTGAGGTCATGACGTCATCATAGATCATGACTATGAGGGTTATTCATCCCTCTTTGCTCTACAGATAATCAGGATTCACTTCGTACGATAGTTCAGTAGAAATAACACACGTTAATCACTTTATAGTTTAATAAGCTACTGCCAGTTCGGAATACAATAATCCATGGCAAAAAGAACTGGCAAGAAAAACCATGGTTTACAATTACATTACTTTAATTGTAGGCAACGATCAGTTAAACAGCACTTGGGCATTACGACCTCTAAATTACTAAACCATTCGAGATATTGACTCGTCTAATAATTATTCCTGAATGCCTCGCCAAATGCAGAGGCACTCTTTTATATTGTGATTTTCGTTGTGCCCCACTACGAGTGAGATCATTTAATAAACAACTCGACGGTACCCACAACAGATTTACAAAAGATTAAATTATTTGTAAGGTCAATTCAGTCTCCGTATTCATTATTCTCCGACATATACATATTCGCAATTAGCAATTTTTCTGCATCTTTTAAGTCTAGTTACAATTTTGGCTATCTAACTTTTTTGGCGCTCAAATCTACTGGTAAAACAGGACTATTTTTCAGGGCACTTTTATTTTAGTAAATAATGCTCATAAATCTATAAAAATAAATCATAGAGATTCAGTACGTATAAACGCGTCGTGTTAGTGCGTGATCTTCATCCATATGTTTACGCTCGGCTGAATGTCGTCCATCTGCTGCCATAACACCTTGCCTCAGCCCAATCGTATCGAACTTTTTATTTAAATAATAATAATTGCCTTATTGATATCTTGTAACGTACTTACCCAGAGAATTGGATGAGGTCCGTACTGAGTTTAAATCATAGGTCGGCCAATCATAATTTGGAATGGCAGAGCCACGCTGTAGACATATTTGTCTACAGCATGTATGGGCCGGCTCCACCGGGGTAGTACCACTGTCTCACAGAAAACCAACGTAAAGTGACAGTTTACTGTCTCGTTTGTCACTTCATTGCTTGGTATTGGTATTTATGCCCAATGTAGAGATATGTCAATACACCCAACAGTCATATAGTCATGACCTCACACCAGGTCAAACCTATGTGAGTAGGAAGGATTACGGTCCCACATTCCACAACACCCAGACCCGAAACAAATATCAGTCTGTCACACAAACATTTGTTTCGACACGGGAATCGAACCCACGGCCTCTGGTTTCTAAGCAGGTTACTCGCCTGCTGCGTCGCGGAGGCTGTCAGATAATTTCGTCGTGTCGTGTGTTAACCTCTGCCCAGCTCCGTCTATTACAAGCGTGAGATGTGTGATGTTTGCGACCCGCACCGCCTCGCCTCGTGCGGTTAGTATTCTTTATGGACCTTTATAGATATGCGCTCACTACATCAACTACGCAGCGTCACCGGAAACCCTCGGTCGTAAGCTCACTCGGTGACATCTCGCTGCTCGTATGCTTGTCTTGCGTTGCTGCGCATTGCCAATGCACTAGGTGACAACGCGGCGTCTACCCGTGGACCACCTGCCGACAACGAGTGAACGCCGAGCGACGAGGCGGTACGGGTGGGGTGCCGGTTGGCTTTAATGAGCTGTGACCTTAAGAAAGAGCGACCCTACAAGCGCATGATTGACTGATCATTTATTATTCAAACGTTACATCTGACATCACGAGGACAAAGCAACGCGTGCTCCGAAAAAAACACATTGGCATCGAATTGGACGTCTGCCAGAATTATCATAATGCATGTATAAATATCTGTGCCAATGTATAATAAGAGGATTAGCTCGAGAACAATGTGTAAGGTTCTGTTGATTCCACGAAAATAGCTTTCTAAGACAGGCTGTGAAATCATTTCCCGTAATGTACATACCGATATTGGGTATTTAGTGATAGTAAAACTCAATATCAACCCGACCCGGGGATCAAACCACTAAGGGACCTTTTAGGTTCCCCAATTCTCTGGGAAATTGTTCTAATTTTTCTTCCCTAAAACGTTATTTGAACTTTTACGAATATGTATACGCACTACCGCCTGTAATCCTCAAAGGGCAGAGGTGTAACCAGTAAATCCACATTTTGACGAGGTTATTATCATATCCTATGATGTGATATGGGGCGAGATTATCGCCTTGCCGGACAGGGAACATATTTTATACTTCTTGATATCCAATCCAATACATGACTTCTGCGGTGGCAGAAGCATATCTTCTTCTGTTGAGTTTTATTATTGAATACGGACCCCTATTGTTCGTTACTATTATTTTTCTTGTATTATTTAAAAGTTAAGTAAAGACATCCAGCTCATAAATAATAGTATCGTACATACATATACATATACACTCACGCCTGCAATCCTCGAAGGGGTAGGCAGAGGTGTAACCAGTTCACCCACTTTTCGCCGAATTTCGGTCCCATAATGTGACAGGGGGCGAGCCCATCGCCATACCGGGCACTAGTTCCAGACTCCGGGTTAACACTGAGAATTTGTAGATAGAAAAACCCAATATCACTTTACCCGACCCGGGGATCGAACCCGAGACCTCAGCATAGCACTCGTAACGCATGCGCAATTACAACTGCGCCACCGAGGAAGGCATAATAGTATCGCTTAGTAGCAAAATGATTGAAGCTTGTGAGTTAATTTTCGAATCTCGAACTAAGCATAGCTTATAGCTCAAGACTATCTAAGTGTTCACAATATTGTCAATTTTAGTCGTGCCACAGATTAGTACATTTGTGTCGGTACACATCGCGCACTGTACGATCAATCCTGAATCGCGATAGCAAAGTTTGCGTCAAATTCCACATTTAAAGATGCTCGGAATCGGTCGGAGGGACCGCGGCCGGTCGGGCATAACACCCGCCTGACTGGAGGTCTTCCCCTTCGCTAGAGGATCACTGAGATCCGCTCATCTACACATTCAATACTATTTGGCCTTCTTACAACTCGTGAGGTATAGGTATGTGTGTGATTTGCGTGATAATTTAATGTAATAAAAAACCTTGAAGATCGATGTTATTACGTATCGAGTGTTTTAAAAATTGCATCCACGGCCTTTAATTAATTCGGCTGCGAAGTGCGGAAGGTCATCAATGAAACAGATATGTCCAGGCGTCTGTTTTATGTCTGTGCCAAATTCCGAATCGATAGTCACGGATCGTTTCTCAGAAAATGACACAAGGACGTATAGAATAAACACAGGTGTTGGTATCATTATAAGATTCTATAAAAAAACTTACAGATGATCGTTAAATTAAAGGTGTTTTAATAATAACTAGCTGTTACTCGCGGCTCCGTCCATATAAAACACCTATTTCCATACGTTTAACTTTAAAAATGACAGATTTTCATACAAATTTTCATCCCCAATTTTACCCCCTTAGGGGTGGTATTTCTAAAAACCCTTCCTTAGTGGATGCCTACGTCATAAAAGGTGCCTACTGTCAAAATTTCAAGTCTCTAACCCCAGCCGTTTAGGCTGTGCGTTGATATGTCGGTCAGTCAGTCAGTTTCTTCTCTTATATATACAGATGACGTGAGCTCTAGGTGTATGCAGATGCAGCTTATTTCCATATTAAATAATAACACCCAACAGTCACACATAGTACTGACCCACTGTATCAACAACCACGGCAGACTTTCGGTCTTACAATACCCATATTGGAATCAAATGAAAATGGAAATTTGCCTCGGTGTTGTGATCGAACCCCCAGCCTGTCGTTTCAGCTGGCTACACACACATGAAGGCCATGAAATTATAATACAGGGTTACAAACTGCTAAAAAAATAGCCCTAAAGTGAAGATGAAATAGCCCTAAATGCAAATTTTTCGAGAAGGCCCCAAAAACAGCCCTGAACTATGCGGTGTTTAAATGAGTTCCTTGTTTTAAATAATTTACAACTTGGTTTTAACTTGATGTATGGTGTGGATTGCAGTGTGGATTTTGCATTATAGCATTATACTGTGTCTAAGAACTTGTATAATACCGTAAACCTTTGCCTTTTTTGTTCTTTTTGGTCAGTCAAGCAGTAATACATGAAAAAAATTTATGGCCCTAAAAATAGCCCAAAATTTTTTTGGGCCCTGAAAATAGGCCACTACACATATTTTCGCCCTAAATTTGGGGCTAAAAGCCCTAAGTTGGGAAGCCTGATATAATAAGGCAATATTACAATTAATGTAATAAGACTATCACTATAATCCGGTATTTAAATCCTCAGCATGAGTTGTTTCGAATCAAATAAATGTATTTATTTAATAAATCACGCCACTAAAGCACTTTATATATCAGAATGATATATAAATTCTACCTGAGTTTGGTAATGTCCATTGGTGTAAGAAGAGGCATCAAGAAACTCAGCGGTAGATCGTTTTGTGTTTTTTACAATTAGGTTTTATTCAAATCTAACCAAAAAAAAATTGGTCAGGTTCGGTTCATTGGTTGCATCTGGTCAGGATCCTACCAGTTTGTGTGGCAAGAGATAATATTAATATCTAATAATTAAAAAATAATTTGTCCAAAAGTGTAATATTGTTTTTTTTAAATGATATCTTTAAATCCTGTACTAAGTTTTTTCCCAATTTCATTTATTTATTTTCTGGACAACCAATAGTGAACTTTACTTAAAAAGATCTGCAAAGATGGATAGCAAAGCTGCTGAGACTTCTAAATTCACTAGTAAAGTCCAAATTTTCAATATAAAAAGTGCACAGTACAGTCTGGGACCGGTTTTCGACAACAAAGCTGATCGAGACACAGTGCGCCCACAGAGCGATCGTGCTAAAAATACACACGCCATTGTTACCCGTCACCGCTGTGGTGCGTTTAATTACTTTTCGGAAACTTTAAATACAGCCACCGGTTATATACGAGGTTCCGATGAAATATAAAAAAATTCTATGATATCAATAGCCAAATAACTGTTAGTCGTAAAGAGGAGGCATCAAGAAATGTTGCTGTAATGGCAACGCTTTGGAAGCTCCAGGGTAATTTAAGTTAAAACTTTAGTGATTATTGCTTCTTTTGATTTAGTTTCAATTTATGTTTAAATGAAACTGTAACGTATCGTTCAGTACCAAGAAGTTACTGAGAAACCTATTGATCAAATTGCAAAAATTTTCCTGTATACCCATTGCGCCACTTTTCTATGAAGCATTTACATATGATCACTTATTACACTTAAAAAACTCTTCAAATACTACTATTTTAAAACTTTAAATTAAATTGTTTATAATCTAATATATGATAAGTAGATCCTAAACCAAAATAAAAGGTAATTGAATATAAAATTAAAATTGTTGTCGTTACATTCATGAGTTTACAAACTCTGCTCATGTTATGAATCATCTAAAATTATGTAATCTTTGCTCAGTTCAATCTATCAACTCCCAAGTCCATCAAATAAATGACCCAGAAATTGGAAGAATCAGTTGAATATAAACAGATCATCGCATATATCTCAAACGAGACGCGGCGATCAAAACACGTCTGGATCTAGAAAAAATCTAGACATGAGACACAACGCAGAAGTGCATGATGTCACTGAATTTAGAATAACGTGGGATGCGACGTCTTGTGGGTCGAATCTAATACCTCACTGAGTTGTGACCTTTGGTTCGAAAGGTCAATTTTGTGTTATGGAAGCAGATAATAGGAGAGTGTATGAAGAACCCACTCTTAATGATTTAGAGGGTAAACTTGACTAAGGTTAAACAGAGAATATGATGAATTCTCTAAGTCAAGGTATTCGAGGGCATGATACTGAATATATGGTCCAAAAATTTGTCACCGAAAATTGTCTGAAATTTGAAAAATACAGTAGGAACTAGGTCGTACATTTTCATAGCGAGTACAAATATAATACTAGATTTAAAACCATCAAAGATAACTTAATCTGAAAATCCAATCTAGATCATTCACACAGTAATGTTTCAACAAGTATCATTATTCAGTTTCCCAATCTAGTCCGATCTAGTGATGCGTTGTTTGTAAACCTCAATACATTTGTATCTATTGATATCCGAAGCTGCTGACATCATCGTATGCTAAATGTTATTTGTTTGTCTGTCTTTGTATTTTGTTTGGTTCGACGACCGTCCATGCTTATGTTTGAGTGTATGACATCACCTGCATGAGTGCAGTGGTCATCGTATATTGTCGAGTTTTCCTTAATCTTACAGGTGGGGCTCGTATCCTAGTGATATGAAATATTTAGTAAATTTACTAAACCAATCGCTAGTTTATTATTTTGCCTTCACTTTGCATTAGAGTTAAGTGGTTTACTTTCAACACTTCTCTATATTTCTATTTAATTAATTTCGTTGCAGGGTAAAGACATGTAAATCTTCAGAGAGTCGGCACGCTTCATTGCTTGATTTTAAATGCGTGCCATTGTCGATCCATTTTTTTGTACTGGCACGGCAAAGTGACCACACTGCAACTGATGGTAAACACAATGCCGTCCAGATTATCAAGTAGCGAGAGACAATCTATCGCTCGCTACTCAACACAATCATGCCGACCTGCTGTGTAGCTTCTTCACACTACGCCATGGGGCAAGGAGGTGAAGAAACGGTCGAAGGTATAGTGTCAGAGTCGCGACACGGCCAAACATCGTACCCCAACTCTAGACCCCCGACGAAACCGGACGTACACTGGCTGTGGCGACTATGGCGGGTTTACAACCTGTGTACGGTGGTTGCTATCCGGGTGGATATGATTATCCTACCACCATTACCCGTCTTACAGGAGTTGTAGTAGAGGGTGTGTAAGCGATATTGTCCTGTACTAACCCCTATACTACATTTTTAAACCATTTCACTCTTCCTGTTCGTTATTATTCGCTTGGCGACGCACAATCTAGCGCTTGAGCTGGAGCTTGTATGATGACTCACGAGCCACAAGTTGAGCTCGTCATTATTTAAAATCGTGTTTTTATAGTGATACAATAGGGCTTTTCCAGCAAGTCCTAAAACCGCATTTTTACACGCAGGTCAATCAAGACTCTCAATCTATGCCTTAGTGTGACAATAGCTTGATTAGAGTGGTATTTGGCAAATTATGATGGTTATCGGGGGGTTTGAACAGCAAATAAAATACTATGTTTAGTAGCTTGCATGCCTTCAATGTTTGACATCAAATTTACGGGCAATTTCGGTTGCCATATGTAGTTAATAGTAGAATATGTAGTTAATACGAGTAGAAGATTCGACAGAACTCGATCCTTAACTGGAAGATAATTAACTACGATGGAAACTAAAACCGAATACATGATGGAACGTTTTAATTCATAGAAGATTTTGAAGAAAGTCTACTTCTTTAAAATTTTCATTGCATTTGCTAAACGCATCGTCATAATTCACTTGCTCCTTCTTATCATGCCGGATTTCTGTTTAAAAGTTGTCTATTTCGTATAAATTTACACCTTCAGTGTCATCTTTGATCATTTAACATTAATTGGGAATTTATAAATCAATGTATTATTAATTATTATTAGCTCTCTCTGATCTTCCAGAAATTTCCGCAGTCGCAACTGCAACGCACTTGTGATTGTTGAATGAAACTATCGCCCATCTACGGCAACATGATTTCACCTTATTGGTCAGTTTGTTTTTACCAGGCCACTACTGACGCACCGATGACGGCAGCTGGGTAAACAATGACTATAATAACATTGCGGGTAGGCCACGAGACTGTTTTGTATTCTTTTAGAACATTACAAACATCATTTTGGAAATCGCCGGTCGTGAACTGTACTCTAGGTCAGGCTGTAAGTTTTCGTCTGCAGTTATTATTTGCGTTGCATTTGGATATTTGCTTGGTATTGCGATAGATATGGTCTTTAGCAGATAACGTTCTACTGCATCAGGTTATTGCAAAATTTCAATGGAAGCAACATTTGGATCATAAATGGAATAAGAATGATAGATAGTTTGTCTAAATCTATGGTCTACGGATTTTGCCTATGAATTATTTTACGAAGAATCCCTCAGGGCATTACTTGTTTTGTTGTTAGTATTGGATTTTAATTGTAGCTATATAATATCTTTGTGTCATTTTACTGATGCCATTATTCAAAAATGCCCAAAAGTGTACTGAAGAGCCCACGACGTTAACGACCAATTTGTCCCTTGAGGTGGTGAGGTTTCATGTTTTAAGGAAACCATAGGATCATGGTCATCGTAAATGTCTATGCAGTTCGTACCAGGGTCCACAATACCTTGGACGGCCTAAGAGCGTTGATGCAATGTCCTAGAAGAAGACATGATAGGCAATGACAGCTTGGTCCAAACCAGATCTCACTTTAGAGGATGATAAACACCAACAGTGACAGATATTAAATAGTAGACAGCCTTTGTGGTGTAGTTTGGCGAGTAGCCGGCTGTGAAACGAGAGGTCTTGGGTTCGATTTCCATACTGAGTGAAATAGTGTGTGAAATACAAATATTTGTCTCGGGTCTGGGTGTTGCGAGACCATATTCACTCGTAGTTCTTTATACTGGTTTAAGTTAGTGTGGGGTCAGGTCAATGTCTGTGTTTACTGAAAAAGATAAGGCGGAATCTGGCTTCTAGTCGAAATAGCACTAAGTAGAAAGAAAAATGCCTGGTGGTCGGATATTCATCTTGCCCATGGCGTAGTTGCCCAAGCAGGCCGGCAAGATTGTGTTGAGTAGCGGGGCATATATTGTCTTTTGCTACTCGATACTCTAATTGGACGGCACTGCGCTTACCATCAGGTGCAGTGTGGTCACTTTGCTAAGCCAGGATAAAAAAAATGTAGCTGAACACCTCTACACTGGCACGGTCACCAACCACGTCATACTATCGGCTCATGTTTTGATAACCCTATATGCTTTCAATTCATCTACGTAATAATAATTTGCACCAAACAAAGCGTATAATTATTACTAAAATGGTGTTATTTTTCTTTACAGAATGACTATAGCGGTCGTTACAATGTTATAATAAATCTTACGTCTTAAGGTTATGTCACAGTGTAAAAACAAATAGTATATAAACAAGTTTGATGTTGACAAAAAGGACGACATTTCTGTTACTTCGGCTGTATACATATCACAATATAAAATATACCTAACAATCATGTTTTAGTTTCAAAAAAGTTTTTTTGTTTTTGCAATGATATAAATTGACTTCATTATAAACGTTCTAAATTTAAATCTGACGTTACTAAATTTATTAAGACAACAGTCATTAACGAAATAACTAAATCGAATAACCAAAATAAGGTTCTGCCACTTTAGATGATTTTAGAATACGAAATGTCGTTGACAGGAATTATTAAAATTTAGAAATTATGATCTGTTTTAGATAATTTTGTGACAACAGAATCAGTATTGTCTATATGCGATTGAAGCTGGTGATACTTATTAATGTTATTATTACAACAAAGCGAATCCTATACGTAAATCTAGGTAGTCTTACTACAGTAAGCGCCCGCATTATTTGCCTCTACACGCCATCGTTGACAAACTAATCGATTTAAATAAGGCTAATTACACGCATTTTTTCGCGGTTTATTTTTTTTTATCCCCAGATTTAGAAACCTATCCAGCCTTCATGGTCACTGGGCGGACTGAGTTGTTTTTATTTTAATGTGTAATATTCGCGTAAACAAAAGAAATCATTATAAACTGTAGGATTTGTAGACTGTGAATATGTAATGACGTCATGCGCTAAGTTAAATGGTAAAAAATTAATGCTCTCAATGACTATTTCCTAGTGTGTCTATAAATGTTTTGTCCTTTGTTGATGTGGAAACAAAGATCTTGAGATTTTGACCAGATTAAATTGTTAGGTATTTACATAAATACACCCAACAGTCACACACATAGTTCTGACTCCACACTAGGTAAAACCTGTATCGTGGGTATCAACAACTACGAGGGACTACGGTCCCACAACACCCAGACCAGAAACAAACATCTGTCTGTCACACAAACATTCGCCCCGGTCCGGGAATCGAACCCACGGCCTCTCGTTTCACAACCGGCTACTCGTCCGCTGCGCCAAGGAGGCTGTCAAATTTTGATGTAAAGATATAAATGCACCTTTTTAGTGGTTCATTAGTTTATGATATTGTATATACATTTAGAAATAAGAGAAACGTTTAGTATTAATTGAGTTGTTTGAAAACATAAAATTACACAGTAGTCTACACTATCTAATTATAACGGCTGAATGGTTATCAATGCGGGTTTCACTCAATTGCTGAATAAATATAGGTTGTAAATGTAGATTCCAAAGGCTAGTTTGTAGTTTTCAAGAGTGCGATGTTTCAAGCATACACTCACGCCTGTAATCCCTGAAGGGGTAGAAGGGGTACACCCACGTTTCGCCAAATTTCGGTCCCATAATGTGATAGGTGGCGAGCCTATCGCCATACCGGGCACAATTCCAGACTCCGGACTGATACTGAGAATTTCTAGACAGAAAAACCCAATATCACTTTACCCGACCCGGGGATCGAACCCGAGACCTCAGCACAGCAGTCGTAACGCATGCGCAATTACAACTGCGCCACTGAGGCAGTCATCTGACTTGAATATAAATTTTGTAATAAGACACATATTTGAACATTGCCCCTCTGTTGTGTACGGGCCTCCTCTACTAATGAGAGGGTTTAGGCCAGCTCAGTGGACTAAGGCTTAACCCCTTTCATTATTAGAGGAGGCCCGTGCCCAGCGGTTGGACAATTTCTAATACAGGGCCAGTATTATGAATTATCCACTTCCCCATTCCCATTAATCTTACACACTTACACTATAAAAACTATTATAAGATTTTTCTCCAAACCCGTCACAATTTCTCGGCAAGCGCTGGTTATTCGCGGAACATAACTCAATGTTTATAGTACAATAAACTCGCATTCGATTCCGGGACTCGATCATTAATATTGTAGAGGTAAAGTTTGTAGTTTGAATGTAGTGGCTAATCTTCGGAACTACTGGTCCGATTCTGAAAATTCTTTTTTTCTCGGGGGTCTAGAGTTGGGGTACAATGTTTGGCCATTTTGCGGCCTTCTGAGTACTCTGACAATAGACCCTCGACCGCTTCTTCACCTTCTTGCCCATGGCGTAGTGTGAAGAAGCAGGCCGGCATGATTGTGTTGAGAAGCGGGGGATAGATCGTCTCTCACTACTTGATACTCTAATTGGACCGCACTGCGCTTACCATCAGGTGCAGTGCGGTCACTTTGCCGTGCCAGGATAAAAAAAAACTTTCACTGTTAGAAAGCTACATTACCCCTGAATGCTCACACACATACACTCACGCCTGTAATCCCCGAAGGGGTAGGCAGAGGTGTAACTAGTACACCCACTTTTCGCCGAATTTCGGTCCCATAATGTGATAGGGGGCGAGCCTATCGCCATACCGGGCACATTTTCCAGACTCCGGGCTAATACTGAGGCATTTCTAGATAGAAAAACCCAATATCACTTTACCCGACCCGGGGATCGAACCCGAGACCTTAGCACAGCAGTCGTAACGCATGCGCAATTACAACTGCGCCACCGAGGCACCCCTGAATGCTATAGACTTTTTTTATCTTGGCACGGCAATGCAGTGCAGTCCGGTTAGAGTATCAAGTAGCGAGAGACAATCTATTCCTCGCTACTACACTGGCAATTTTTTTTGACTTTAAGACAGTCGTGGGCTTAAACTATATATAATAAAGTTCAATACCTAAGCCACTGTTGAGGAAAATCATATTGAAATTTCTAAGTATGAGTATGTTTATAATTCTCGAAATTCTCAGTAATGGCCCCGAAGTAATTATTACTGAGTAAGTCGAATTCAGTTTGGTTTATACCAGTCTAGGTAGAAATAGTAAACGCATACTAAAAGGGAGTGGGTTCAAATTCTGTTTAAAAAAATAAGTTTTTTTTTTATATTATTTGATTTGGATTTTTTGGGCAGATCCTTGAAAGTTCTCGGATAACTCCCAAAGACAAGATCTTGGCAATTCTGAAGAGCAGTTTGCCAGCTACTGTATTCCCTCCTTCCTATGATCCTGGATACTTTAGTAGTGTGAAGAAGCTACACAGGTTGTATCTCTCGCTACTTGATACTCTAACTGGACACTGCGCTTATCATCAGGTGCAGTGTGCTCACTTTGACGTGCCAAAATATAAATATCCATACTAATACTATAAATGCGAAAGTAACTCTGTTTGTTTGTTTGTTACCTCATCACGACTAAACGGCTGAACGGATTGTAATGAAATTTGGTAAGGGAATAGCTTATATCCTGGAGAAGGACATAGGCTATCTTTTTTCTCAAAAAACAACCTCGAAAGGGGTCAAATAGGAGTTCATAATTTGTATGGGAAATCCATAATTCCTCGACTTAGGGATCTGTAAATTCATATTTAGGGTTTTGATAGGAAATAAAGAAATACGTGTTTCAACGTTTTTGAAAAATTATCTCTAAAAGGGGCAAAGTGAGGTTAAACTTATGGGGTATTCTTTAGATGCAATCTCAAGATTCAGGCACAACACCTCAGATTCTGGACAATCGCTACAAGTGCCTCAGTGCAGAAGACAACTCCTTGGATTGTATACTTTTGCTCCCGAATATAACCTCCACGCAGGCGAAGCCGCGGGCAACAGCTAGTATATATATAAAACATCAAAGCAAACCGGTTCTATTTAGTAACACAATAACATAAGAAAAACTATTCGTAGGTTTTCTACACGAAAATTATTCGCTTATGCAAACAAGTGTACAGAAAACTCCGCTCAATGAGTCATACTGAAAAAATTACCAAAGTAACTTTGTATAGTAATTTGGATTATTAATTTTCTTAGACAGCAATTAATTTTAAAAATTATATTTTACCTAGTCAAACCGCGTTGTATTATTCATTGTTATTGTTCGTATGACGGTTAAATAAACATATGACAGCCTCCGTGGCGCAGTTGGCGAGTAGCCGGCTGTGAAACGAGAGGCCGTGGGTTCGATTCCCACACCGGGACAAATGTTTGTGTGACAGGTAGATATTTGTGTCCGGGGTTGGGTGTTGTGAGACCGAAAGTCTCACTAGGTCCCTGATACCCACAACACAAGACTCGTATCTTAGTGTGGGGTCGGGGCTATGTCTGTGACTATTGGGTGTTATTTATTTATATAAATAACTGTGAATTGAATGGACATTTTGAAGCAGTATCGGTAATATTCATCCCTTTGAATAACAGTGCATTGTGTATTGCGAACATATCATACTTAGACATAAGATGTTCAGTCTAAATTGAATTTTCCCCGATTTAAATTATTCAATATTTCTTTAATTTACTTTGAAATTTGTTTGGTATTTAACAACTTAGGAACACGGTCTTTTCAGAAAATTTAAAAACTCCTTCCAGGTCGGATTCTTTGACAAATCTTGAAAGACTATGACGGATAGTCATTATAGGATTATTCCCCTAAAAATGGTCCTTCGAACCCGAAGACGCTATTTTGAATTTTGCTATTTATTTTGTTAGTCAACTAATTAATTGCTGATTTGCTTGAGTTTTTTAAAGTTTATCTAACGAAGGGTATTTAACATATTGATATGTTTACCACAAACTATGTAATCTAAGTGCGATAAGCTGAATTAGCTTAGCTTATAGTTACCTCGCTCTAGGGTGGCAGTATCAAGTTAGGGCTGTCTCCGGTCTAGGACCAGCCAGTATCAAATCCTTTGTAGACCGGATTTCAGTGCCGTCAAGTTGTCACCATCGCGTTCTAAATTCAAATGAGATTTGATATTGTCGGAAACTGTTGACGGGCGCCGGAAACTCAACCGGCTCGGCAAAGGATACCACCGAATTGGTATAATCACACGATCCTCACGTGAAACTTTGAATGCGTGAGCGCAGGAAGCGTGGAATATTAATATTAAACATCGACCATACGGTGTGCGCCGGAATCGCTCGTGATATAAGCTCGTACAGCCATCGCCCGAGGAATTTGGCGGACAACCGTCGGCTCTTTTCGCCATATGTTGACCCTGACAATAAACTGACTCATGCACCACTCGCGGTCTTATCAAATTTTCCTCATCACTACAAATGCCGACCATAATTAAACACAATTAGAGTTCAAACTAAAAGCTGCGTAAAGTCTCTTGTTACGTCTCGACGCGTCAAACACAAAAGGCTCGCCGATACTTCCCTCTCTTTCCAATTAAAGTATTGTTTTATTTCTGTTTCGTTTTAACAATCATTCAGTTTTAAGTGCACAGGTGTGACGTATTACCGTCTCGCTCGCGCTCGTTGTTTACGGCGTCCGTCAGCAGGTCAGTCTCCCGGCTCGTACGGCGCGCAACTGACGCGTTTCAAAATTCGAATTAGTTTTTTTAGAAAGTGCTTTCGGAGTGTATTTTTTTTGTTATTGTTTTTTTTTTCTAAGAAATGTGGCAGTGACATCGTGAACGTGCGTTGTGTAGTGTGGTGACGATATTTGGTTTATTGTTCTCGTGTTTGGATATACCCTTTTGTTCGGACACGTTCCGTTCTTCATATCGGTACGCGTTTTATTTTTTTATTTTGTATTTTTATATGTTGGGAATGTCGCCTTGTTTTAGTTTACAAATGACACTTTGAATATAAAGTACGGAGTCATGTTTGTGTGATACGTCTTTGCTTCGTCTGACATTGACATTTCAATATGGCAGGCAGAATTGAAAAGACCATAAGTCCACAACAGATGTTTTAAAACGTGGTATTTTTAAATTAAATGTACTTATTTTTAAACCTTATTCCATTTATTGTTTTGCTCAGGGTCTAAACAGACTATTATATTATCCATATAAACAATTGAAATTACTTGGAATTCCCAAAAAGGGTTTTATACCTGTCAGGAACACGAATTTTAGCATAGGCTGATAATTTGAGTCGAAATCCGTACAGAACAAAGCTTCTTAAGGGTTTATTTTTATATACTGACTAAGGTCAATAATAATACAAAACACTTGTATAATCCAGAAACTAGCAATATGGAGAATTATGTATAATATAATGTTATCATGCGGTTTTGTCCAAGTTACGGTCGTTATAGGGAAATAACACGCAATGACCTTCATGATAGCGGCAGAATCTGACCACAAAACATCATGCCTAATACATATATTGGTTCAAAATCATACATACATATACACTCACGCCTATAATACCCGAAGGGGTAGGCAGAGGTGAAACCAGTACACCCACTTTTCGTTGAAATTCGGTCCCTTAATGTGATAGGGAGCGAGCCTATCGCCATACCGGGCACAGATTCCAGACTCCCGGCTAATACTGAGAATTTCTAGATAGAAAAACCCAATATCACTTTACCCGACCCGGGGATCGAACCCGAGACCTCAGCACAGCAGTCATAACGCATGCGCAATTACAACTGCGCCACCGAGGCATTTGTTCAAAATCATATTTACAATATTATTATTGGATTTGGTGAAATTTGGAAAATTTTATTCACCACATATTAAACACATATATCCGCCGACAGCCTCCGTGGGGCAGCGGGTGAGTAGCCTGCTATGAAACGAGAGGCCGTGGGTTCGATTCCCACCCCGAGACAAATGTTTGTGCTACATTTTGTTTCTCGTCTGGGTGCTGTGGTGCCGTAGTCCCTCGTAGTTGTCAATACCCACGATACAGGTTTTACCTGGTGTGTGGTCAGAACTATGTGTGTGACTTGGTTGTATTTGTTTATTGAAGCCCGTGTATATGTTTTGATTTTATCACGTTCAATGATAGTTAACGTCAGTGGAAGCACGACAAATTGTATAATTACTCACTGTATCAAAACTTTTCAATTAGTAAGGCACATATTATTTTTCATCGATCCCTTAGATTTTATGTGCAAGGCATAAATTTAAAACAAGAAGACGAAGAACTAGATTTAGATCTTGTAAATGACAAAGACTTAAATCAAAACTTTTGAGGAAGATATGCAAGTCAATGAACTTACTCTTTAATGAAAACACAAATATGAGTATAAAGATCAAATGTGCTTGCTCCCTGAGAGACCGAGACCTGAGAGACAGGTCATAAGTTACTTAAAGATAAATGGCGTAGATTTCTTTCCTTTTGTATTTATAAATTATTCATAACACATAATTAATATAAAAAACAGTAATTTAGTTGCTCTCAATGACTGCCTTGGTGGCGCAGTTCTAATTGCGGACGCGATACGACTGTGCTGAGGTCTCGGATTCGATCCCCGTGTCGGGTAAAAGTGATATTTATTGTCTGTTTTGTGGTATGTGCGTGTTGTGTGTTGTGCAAATAAATCGTTTTTCTTTCTTTCTTTCTATATTTCTGTCAAGAAAATACTCAATATCAGCCTTGAGTGTGGAATAGTGCCCAGTAAGGCGATAGGCCATTATCACTCGCCCCTTATCACATCATGGGACGGTAATAATCTCGTCGAAATGTGGTGTACCTAATCTTCGGGGATTACAAAATGACAATTTACTAGCTTTCAATTATCAAGTCTCAACTTAGTTACTACTTACTCTAGCCTCGTTTAACTTCCGCAGCTCGTCCGCCTATCTCACCGGAATTTCTGACCAATTTTGATAACTATCAGAATCATGTAATTAATGCAGATAACATGCAGTTGAACAGCATCCAATTGGAACGTTTTCCAGATCATCTTTATTTAGATATATCTAGTGCGGCTATATTTGGCAATTGATTCCAATCCAGATGGTTCTGTCCAGATTTTCTTAGTCTATGTATGCGTATTACGATTTCCAGATAGTTGGTACTCCTCAGATTTTTACATAGTATTTTGAGCTGCAAATTTATTTCTGCTCTCTTGTCTTGAGTAGATCGCTTAAAGAGCTGTTTCATAATATTAATTGGACCCTGTTAAGCAGAAAAGATTTAATCAACATTTTTTGTTAAATCGAGTTTAATACATAGCCATAATCTCCTAATCACGTTTCATATGTGCACAAAAGATTCAGCCAGTTTGATGGCATTTACCTAAAAAATTCGTCATGTTTTATTATCCAACTAAGTTTAAATTAGTTACTGCATGGTACAATTTTTAATTTCCCTGTCAAACTTTAAACTGCATTTACTCAAAAGTATGAACACGTCAGTTGGGTCTTTTCTGCTTAACTGGTTCCAATTGTGATTACGCTGGCTTAGTTGTATCTTTATTAGTATCTATTGTCTATATGTGTGATGATAGTATTTCTAATATTAAGATTGCCTGTATCGCCTAAAACTTCGTTCTTGTTTTGTTCTGACTGCCAATCGATTTGATCAACGATCTCCAGTCTGGGATAAGCTATAGTAAATTGGATTTGTAATTTAATTCGGACCGATTCCGTCCATCTGCTTTTGTCGCTTACGTCAAACTTGAACATAGCCGGTGCTTATGTTTTTGCTTCAAAAATGAACTTAGCGATTTGACCTCTATGCACATGCAAAAAAACTATGATGCTACACGACCAAAATGTGTTTGGCACCAGGTTTTAATGGATTTTATATGTTATTTTCACTTTTGTCAAACAGGTTTTATAAGTGATACCAAGTTTTTTTATTTAATAATAAATGAAATAATGAAAATCGTACTATTTTTTTTACAAAACCACAAATAGGTACTTATTACGCTTAACAGAAAGTTTCGGAGTGAAGCTATATTTTACATTTATATAATAATTGGATCAACAGATTTCTCAAGAGTTTCTTTAAACTTTTAATTTTTACCGATTGCTTAAGATTATCTACGGTTTGGTACAGTTAGTCTTATGCCGTAATACTCAAACGCAACTCAAACATTTAAGATCGTGTTAAACACTTGAGACCCTCTTATTTGTCGTAACTGTATGGCGGGTTACAAAATAAGTAGCCGTTAGACAGTTAGACGATCGGCCAAGTTGATTAGCGTTTGAACCTTGGCATTGATTGCATCTATAGAAAAAATAAAACGAATTGCATCGTTCTTCTTTACTTTATAATCGCATTAGTTCTTCGGACACAATACAATGTCATGCTTCAAATATAATTTAGATTCGTATTCATAAAGCGAAAATACACGGTATTACGAAACCAACGTAAAGTGACAGTTTACTGTCGCGTTTCGTATGGTAAGTGAGATATCCGGAGGCCCAGATTCCCCCTTCCCTTCCCTAATCCCTATTCCTGTCCTTTAAGGCCGACAGCGCGCGCATACATGATACTTTCGGTGAATGTTCATGGGCGGTGGAGATCACTTAACATCAGGTGACCCACTGGCTCGTTTGTCGGACTATGCTATAAAAACAAAAAATTCTTAAGTTCAAATCCCGGGAGTTTCCATTTCTTTAAATTACATGTATTGTCTAGATTTGGAATGTATGCCTGATACTACTAATTTAGGGATGTAAATAAGCACCGTGATCCGTGAGTGTGCTATCTAGTCTGCCTACTATTTAGGGGATACAGGCGTGAACTTATATATGCATGGAAAGTAATGTTTAAATAGTGGACAAATATTGAAATTATTTCGGAGACTGTTACATGTTTTTTACAAAGTCTTGTTTGTACTTCACGTATTTCAAGTTACCTTTAATGTAACGTGTTAAATGATCCAGCTAAAAGGTTGCGAAGTATTTTTTACTTTATATGTTATATGACAGCATCTATGGCGCAGCGGGTAGCTGGTTGTGAAACGAGAGGCCATGGATTCAATTCCCGCACCGAGACAAATGTTTCTGTAGCAGACAGATTTTGTTTCGGGTCTGGGTGTTGTGGGACCGAAGTCCCTCGTATTTATTGATACCCACGATACAGGTTTGACCCAGCTAGTGGGTGAGGACTATGTGTGTGACTGTTGGGTGTATTTGTTTATAAACGTCTCGAAAATTCACTAAATTTATATAATTTTACTGGTTGCTTTTGTAACTCCTAACAACTTGTTGTTGATAAACCTGATTTACAATAAGTCTGCGTTTAATAATAAGGTCAACTGTTTCATTACAGTAATTATCAGTAGTTTAATCAGCTGTTATGACAAAAAATGCTACAGATGTGAAACATTTCTTTTGTAAGAGTTCAAGGTTCTTTTAGTTTATTTCTGTACCCATGATGTGATAGATGGTGAACCTATCATCGTATAGAACACTTCAATCAAACAAATTGTGATTGCTCGATCTTGGAATTGAACCCCAATCCTCATTTGCTTAAGTACTAACGAAAAAAGTTTTTTAATTCATAAAATGTACACCAACTTCAATAAAAACAAATTATGCGTCCCTATAAAATTTGAGGGTTGCCCTTGATTTTTCTGAGATCCCATCGTCAGATCCTGACTTGGTGCCAATGGGACCACCTGGGAAGTATACCCTTTTAAACAAATAAGAATTTCTCGAATCGATCCAGGCGTCTTCGAGTTATCGGGGAACATACATAAAAAAAGATTCCGACGAATTGAGAACCTCCTCCTTTTTTTGAAGCCTGTTAAAAAGCACATCCATCCCATAACCCTTAAGTCATATCTGTGTCATAAATGATAACTTGTGGTCAAACTTGTTAGTAACCTTGGCTGATTATGTCATGATGATATCATAGTTATAAACTCCGAGAGTTGCGACGTCGCGTGCTGATACGTGCTAGAACTGAAAATAGTTACTAAAAACTTATAAGACATTTACTTGAACCGTTCGGTTTGTTAACAGTCAACTCTGTAATCCGGTAAACTTCTGTACATTGCATTTTTTTTTATTTTACTTGTTATTTTTTCCTTGTTGTTTTCTAAGTAGCGAGAGACAATCTACCCCTCGCTACTCAACACAATTAAGCCGGCCTGCTTCTTCACACTACGCCATGGGCAAGAAGGTGAAGAATGAGTCGAGGGTCTAGTGCCAGAGTATGCCGAAAGCCGCAGAACGGCCAATCATCATACCCTAACTATATACCCCCGACAAAAACCGGATGTACACTGGCTGATCCCGGAATACGACACACTTGTGTGTGCCACTATGTCGGGTTTTGCACCCTGTGTACGGTGGTCGCTATCCGGGCGGATACGAAGATCCTACCACCAGCAAAGATGGCAATAAATAAATAAATAAAATGTCTCTCGCTACTCGAGACTCTAATTCGACGGCACTGCGGTTACCATCAGTGTATGTAAACTACTTCAGTATTAACTAATATTCACGTGATGATTACGAAATATTATATTTGAACTACTCGTATATCTAATTAACAAGGCGATACAACTTGAACATGATTAATTTAGTTGTTATTAATATAGAACTAGTCATAATTTATGATCCGACATAAACTTAAACGTTTTTTCCTTATAGCGTATTTATTTTAATACGTGATGAAATATGTTATACTGAGTCAGTGTAGTAAACAAACGTCTTAAGCTGTCAGATGTAATTTCTACGTTGGAGTAGAGATTTACTTCTATATATATTAAGGTCTTGAATATTGCTCAGAAATTAGAATAGACTTACGGCAAATTTCAAGAAAGGGCTTTTTTTAGTGCCTGAATAGGCAGACGAGCACACGAGCCACCTGATGGTAAGTAGTCACCGCCGCCCATA
This sequence comes from Laothoe populi, assembly GCA_905220505.1. NCBI lineage: Eukaryota > Metazoa > Arthropoda > Insecta > Lepidoptera > Sphingidae > Laothoe > Laothoe populi. The sequence continues at coordinate 12,089,413 of HG992173.1, forward strand.
GACTACTGCAATGCCAGGGCACAGCAAAGCCGCTGCGTACCGTTTAATTCTAAACTATAGATCGTTTCGACAAATGATCCAGTAAGAACTAAGTTTGAATGCCACGCCTACTAATGACATAGTTTGATTCCTGGTTCGACCTGAGGAAATGCGGATTTCATTGAAATTGGCCATTAGGAAGTAGGATTTTTGCAATCTTCAACCAACGATTTTTTATGCAGCGATTGCCTGGTTGGTTGGTACAGACTGCTCAAACTAGAGTCCCAGATTCAAAACCAGCCCAAACGGCTCAGCACACTCTTCGGTCTTGTTGAGTTGTCAGAAAAACTGCATACGAGAGAATTCTACATTAGAATTTCAAAGGTGTGTTAATTCTACTAACCTGCATCGCGTCAACGTTTTTTAGGCCTTGGGCATTAGTAGAGGAGGTCTGTGTGAAAGAAATAATCTAAATGATAGTAAAACGCGTATCTTAATTCATTGCGTGGTTGAGAACAACCAAGCACACGTAGACAGACAACAATAGCGACATTGTAATATTTAGTGGTACGTTAGACACTGTATGTATATGTTAGACAAGTCTTTGAATCACCGGACGAAAATGCTAAGGATGATATATATGTATCCAGTAAAACTGCCCACCATTCTGACATATACACTCATGCCTGCAATGCCCGAAGGGGTAGGTTGTAACCAGTACACCCACTTTTCGCCGAATTTATTACGGTCCCATAATGTGATAGGGGCCGAGCCTATCGCCATACCGGGCACAATTCCAGACTCCGGGCTGATACTGAGTATTTCTAAATAGAAAAATCTAATATCACTTTAACCGGCCCGGGCATCGACACAACAGTCGTAACGCGTGCGCATGCCAACTAGCGAGGCAGTCTGACATGTATACATGACATTATGTCACGTAACGTTATAAATCATGTAGCGAATGCAACATTCTTCAAATCCCAGAAGCAAGCGTGTTATATTTAGTTCTAGTGAGTCGTGGGCGACTGTTTCTGCTAATGTGTGTGATGCACTAGCCCGTCACGCAGCTTCGCCCACTGCGTTGATAATACCAAGGTCCCGGTGTGACACAATTTCCCATCATGGGAGCGCGGTTACTGGGTCAGTTGCTGTTTCCGCTTCCGATATGGAGGGGGAGTTTGGTTATTGGATGAAGGATGATTGTTACGTAATATGCCCATTTTTAATTGGATAGAATTGCAGGAGATCGAAACGGATCAAGAAGGAGACAGAACAAAGTTTTAATAAATACATCCAACAGTCACACACATAGTTCTGATCCCATACTAGGTAAAACCTGTATCGTGGGTATCAAGAACTACGAGGGACTACGGTCCCATAACACCCAGACCCGAAACAACTATCTATCTGTCTCACAAACATTTGTCTCGGTGCGGGAATCGAACCCACGTCCTCTCGTTTCACAGCTGGCTACTCGCCCGCTGCGCCATGGAGGCTGCCTTTGGAGATTTACTCGAAAATAGTGAATTATAAATAACACTATTATGATTCTTAAAATAGAGCCATGGCTCTACCCCTTTTTTTTGTTGTCGCGGGGAAAGCGTTTTATTACTACCGCCCGCTCCGGGGGGAAGCGGATTAAGAATAAAACGGTTATGCTGGACTAGGCAGTCTTACGACCCAGCACCCCCCTCGCCCGGATGATGGCTATCCGTGCTGCCGCTGGGCATGGCTCAACCCTGTATTTATGAACTGTTCTACTGACTTGTTAAATAGAGGGTGCTCTTAATTCAACCCATATTTTATTATAATAGATAATTTGTAATTAAATCTATATTGTGTCATTTTATTAATTGTATAATTTATGCTAACTTTTATTTACTTATCATCTACTGTAACTATATAATAGCCATATTTTAGTGAAAACTTTGTTGATTTATGTATTTTAAATTATGTTACCTAGTTTATAAGAGTTTAAAATATTGTATGTTTCCCATAGAAATAAAATAAAATAAATATAAAGTATGATTATAGATTTCCAGAGATTGATCTGATTTTGTATTTTTTTTTTATTTGAGAAAGTATACGTTGATGTTAGTCCTGTATACATTTATTGACCGGGTATGAGGAAATTTGACCAAATTCTGTAATGGATTATTAAGTTTCAGTTTATTAATGGACTATAGAAACATAAGAGTGGTATGAATATTTGTAAGCCAAATTGGATTTAAACTAGTTCGCTAAGAGCCCAAATGTTCCATAATCTGTTACATGAGTCATTGTAACGAACCGAGTGAAGATCTCTCGCCTGCCGTGTAATTACAGCATCTCTGTGCGGCCACCCGCCGAGAGCACATGTGTTGTATCACAGACCAAAGATATATAGACATTGCAATTATACGAATATAAGCTGCGATAGCCTAGTGAAAGGGGGAAATATTGCATCCTCGATCCCATTTCCAAGCTGTCACTTTTTGAAGTTATGTTTTTTTAGTGCCTCGATAGGTAGACGAGCCACCTGATGGTAAGTAGTCACCGCCGCCCATAGACTTCTGCAATGCCAGGGCACAGCAAAGCCGCTGCCTACCGTTCCGTTCCGTTTTATATTCATATTATAGCTCGCTTTGACAGTGATACACCTGTATTAACAATTCTGTATAAGAATTTAAGTTACCTAATAAAATCAATGTGGGTTACATTAGGTCAGCGTATTTCCCATTTATAGAAGAGGCCGTGCCCAGCGATGGGAAATTGTAATACAAGACTGACAAACTGTCTGACAATTATGTAAATAGCGTGCCCAGACGAAATAAACGAACACGCACATGCGTTAGCCGATTTCATTCTTATACACATTATCACAATATAAAAAAAAAATATTTTCGTATTGTATTCTAAAATCTAATTTATACATTGGTATTTAAGGATATTTCTCGTCACTAAAATTACTTTTACAAAAAGTATTAAAAATGTGAAACGCTTAGTTTCATACTTGAGTTATCTATTTGTTATTTAGTATTTGGTCTGTAATCACATACATTATGAAACCTTTGATCTCACGCGGACTAGTCACTAGAGGGTTGCAGTAGTAGTTTGTGAATGGCAGAACCATAAGCCTATAAAAGTGGCTTGGGGTTTGATAGATTTAGCTTAGACTCCATTATATCTTAGTGAAAGTATATATATGTAGGATGAATTTGATATACTAGCTTGATTATGCGAAAATTGAGGGACGAATTGGACTCTTATAATAAAAGCAGGTTCACTATAGCACTCGATAGAGATTTTTTTATTTTTTTTATAGCATACTCCGACAAACGAGCCAGTGGGTCATCTGATGTTAAGTGATCTCCACCCCCCATGAACATCCACAATACTGAAAGTATCGTATATGCGCTGTCGGCCTTAAAGGACAGGAAAAAGGATTAGGGAAGGGAAGGGGGAATATGGGCCTCCGGATATCTCACTTACCATACGAAATGCGACAGTAAACTGTCACTTTCCGTTGGTTTTCTGTGAGACTGTGGTACTACCCCGGTCGAGCCGGCCCTTTCATGCTGTAGACAAATATGTCTTCAGCGTGGCTCTACCACTTCTAAGATAATGGAACGAAGGCAGGAGGCCTTTGCCCTGCAGTAGGGCATAACAGGCTCATAAAGATAAGCTAGATTATCGTGTTATCATCAATTGGTTATTCTTTTGAAGCAATTATGACAAAATTATGTTGACTTGTAACGTAGTGAATGAATGACGTATGCTTTGGCACGCGTTGCATGCACGTAGTTGTGACGTAGCTCCTATTCTAATATCTAATAATAATATTAGATGTTGCCGTTTTTAGCTTATTTGGTCTCATTTGTAAATAATATTATATTAGCCCTGTACATATAATGGTTTACTTTTGAACCCGTGCATCCTTTACTAATGAGACGGGTTAGGCTTTAATCCGACACTGGTTGTGGTGGTCTGATTTTATGCGGGATGGTAGACTTCATATACCTTCAATATTATTATGTGATGTGCAGGTTTCCACTCGATGATTGCCATCAAAGCTGCATGAACATCTGAGGATTGAGATCAAACCCTCTACATGTCTCGGCAGTCCGTTATTTATGCAATAGGCTATCATGACTTCTAAAAGTTCAAGTATACATACATATACACTCACGCCTGTAATCCCCGAAGGGGTAGGCAGATGTGTAACTAGTACACCCACTTTTCCCAAAAATATTACGGTCACATCCCATAATGTGATAGGGGGCGTGCCTATCGCCACACCGGGCACAATTCCAGACTCCGGGCTGATACTGAGTATTTCTAAAAACAAAAACCCAATATCACTTCACCCGACCCGGGGATCGAACCCGAGACCTCAGCACAGCAGTCGTAACGCATGCGTAATTACAACTGCGCCATCGAGGCAGTCTCCTAGTTACTAGATATCTACCTACCTATACTAATATTATAAAGAGGAAAGATTTGTAAGTATGTTAGTAACGAATTGGCTCAAAAAGTACTGGACCGATTTTAAAAATTCTTTCACCATTTGAATGATACATTATCACTGATTAATATAGGCTATTTTAATTGCAAGAAAAAAATAAGGATCCTTACTAAAATTACAATAATGTTACCCAAGGTGTAAAAAAATGCCTATAAAACCTCCACAGGAACAGCTAGTCTATTATAAAAGATAATGTTTTTCATTGGATATTATTATAGATAGATAGTGAATTATTACCACAATATTATCGTGTAATCACGAATCGCGTATAGCCAATAGTTATTCTCGTCTGAGTGTACATCGTGCTAATTTCAACACATTTGCCAAACGGGAACATAATGTTAATGGTTTATTTTATCTAGTTTAATGGTCTCCATGTTTGCTATCCTTTTTGCATGTTTTGTAGTTCCACCAGCTTGGACGAGTGACCTATTTGTAATTATAAATAACTTGTGATGATTCGTTTTAGTTCGGTGTGTGTGATAATTTATTTGTATCTCATAGACTCTGGAGCAAAGCGGACGAGCAGCCGGTTATGAAATAAGAGACGGATTCGATCTTAGCAACGATATTAATGTTACACATACACTCACGCCTGTAATCCCCGAAGGGGTAGGCAGAGGTGTAACCAGTACACCCACTTTTCGCCGAATTTCGGTCCCATAATGTGATAGGGGGCGAGCCTATCGCCATACCGGGCAATAATTCCACACTCCGGGCTAATACAGAAAAACCCAATATCACCTCACCCGACGCAGGGATCGAACCCGAGTCCACAGCACAGCAGTCGTAACGCATGCGCAATTACAACTGCGCCACTGAGGCAGTCGAGGCATATAAATGTTTTAGTTACATATATTTGTTTCGGGTCTGGGTGTTGTGAGACCGAAGCTCTCGTAGTGTCCATGGCACAAGCTTCTTATCTTAGTGTGGGGTCAACGCTGTGTGATTATTGGGTATATGTATTTGTTTATAAAACCACTTCTGATTACAAGATTCAAATTAGGCTAGAGATAATTGCAAGAAGTGATAACCTAGTTGGGAGCCACCGACTGGCGAGATGAAAGTCGTATGTTCGAAACCAGCGCAAAAGGCATACACTTCTAACTTTTCTAATGTTACATGTGTATTCATTGTTAATAAAATTATCACTTACTTCGCGGCAAGAGAAAACATTGTGAGAAAATCTGCATACCTGAGAATTCTCATCAGATTTTCAAAGGCGTGTGAACAACCAAACAGAATTGATCAAGCGTAGTGAACTAGGTAAGGCCCTCTCATTAGTAGAGGATAACTGTACCCAGCAGTGAAACAAGTTTAATACATGGCTGAGTATTGATATAAAAATCGGATTGTTGATCTAGTGGCAACCTACTACATAAGTGGTATATTCAATACGTTAGTTACCTGATGATTTTGAAATTTGAGTCCGTTTTCAGATAATTCCGGAGAATTGTATTTGCACCATTTGCATTTCTGCTTTCATCTGGTACTAAAGCTTGTATATAAGCTACGGTACATATATGCATGTACATACGTCAATCGGAATGTGGCCGAACATTAGCCAGAGCTCCTCCTGACGTATCCACATCACGCTGGTATTCGGCGCGCGCTTTTACTGTGTTTGACAACATATGCGCGTTGAGTTCCGCTTGTGTGGACGGTGTAAAGATGTGGTTCAGATGGACAATGTATTTAATTAATCTTGGACTAAATGTTGACCGAAGATATATTGGAACATCTCAAACTTCAAATGCTGGAGGTAGGATGTTAATATCCGCCCAGATAACGACCGCCGTACACAGGGTGTAAAACCCGCCATAGTGGCGTACGCAAGTGTGTCGCGTTCCGGGGTCAGCCAGTGTACATCGGGTTTTTGTCAGGGGTCTAGAGTTGGGGTACGATGTTTGGCCGTTTTGCGGCCTTCTGAGTACTCAGGGTCTAGACCCTCGACCGCTTCTTCACCTTCTTGCCCATGGCGTAGTGTGAAGAAGTAGGCCGGCATGATTGATGTAAGTGGGGGGGAGAGGGGGGGGGATAGATTGTCTCTCGCTGCTGATACTCTGATCTGATCAGGTGCAGTGTGGACACGTTGACGTGCCAGGATAAAAAAACAAAAAATGATCACCAAGAATGTCAGTATGCACATGTATCAGACCATGGAGAATATATTCGCGAAATGTACGAGACATAATAATGCATTGCAGTGGCATGCATTATTTTTGGAGAACAGCGTATCGGTATCTTCTGGGCCGATTTTGATGAAATTGTGGTCCCTGGATTGTTTGGATATAGAATTGGGCCCGATAGTTAATGCTGCGATCTGATTAAAGGTTTTTTGTTTTCAGCGTGGGACAAATTTTTTATTATTTGAAGAGGTTATTAGTATAACTGCTTTAAAATGACTCGATTTATACTACGGCAGGTAGTGTCCAAGTCGCACGAACATCTGCCGCCACTGCAGGCTGCAGTTGCCGCCGCGTTCGGGATAGCACCTTAACATTTCATTCATGCATTCTTGTTTGTTTATGTTCGTTCGTCGGTACTCCCGTCTCGAGTTTTGTTTTATTTCAGAGATGTTTGTCGGATTCTAATCCTTGACGTAGTTTGGGTTACTTTTTTAACTTTTATTTAAAATGTTTGCTAGGGGTTATATTTATGTCAATAGGGCTATGAACGATTAGTCTATTAATTTGTATACAGATGTTGCAATAAGGTGGTATAAAATACATCACAATACCAAATAAGTTTACGGTAGGCAGCGGCTTTGCTGTGCCCTGGCATTGCAGAAGTCTATGGGCGGCGGTGACTACTTACCATCAGGTGGCCCGTCTGCTCGTCTGTCTATCCAGGCAATAAAAAAAAGCACATGGACGTTGTTGGCAATTGTCTTACAGGTTTTAAAAGTCTCAATTTTTTTGGCGAAAAAACAGATTACAATTAAAACAAAACACTATAACACAACTACAAGGTCTTATACTATATTACAATCCTAAATATGCTGACACGTTACATTACAAAAAAATATAATAAGATTGCACTACGATATAAAAAACTATTTTCCTTTATTGATTCTACCATAGTTCGCTTATCAAAACTATACGTTGAGTTTTATTGATACTACTTTTTTGCAACATGCCGTATAAAATTATCAAAGATCATAAAACATAAATTACGTCTGTATTTTTTATGTATTCTTGTTCTTTTGTCAGTAATGTCAGTTCTAAGATTTTCGCCATTGGCGTCTGCACAATATTTTATAGCACACATGTGGCACCACTAAACTAAGATATTCTCATATTATGAGTCATCCGTCATCCATTTATTGAATACCGATCTCTCCGTAGTTGCCTCTTCAGATATTTACTATAACTTCTTAATTAATTTATTTATTTAGACTACATTTTTTTTATCCTGTCACGGTAAAGTGACCACACAGTAGTTAGTGTAAATATACAGAGTATCGAGTCGCGAGAGATAATCTATCCCCCCCCCACTCAAAACAATCATGTCGGCCTACTTCTTCACACTACGCCATGGGCAAGAAGGTAAGAAGCGGTCGGGAGGGTGTCAGAGTACTCAGAAGGCCGTAAAACGGCCAAACATCGTATCCCAACTGTAGACCCCTGCCAAAAACCGAGTGTATACTGGCTGATCCCGCGACGCGACACACTTGCGTGTGCCACTATGGCGGGTTTTCCACCCTGCGTACGGTGCGAGCTATCCGGGATATGAATATCCTAACACCAGCAAATTTAAAAGTCGAGTAAAATTACGATTAGTAAGGACTAAAATTACTGGTCGGAATAAGAAGGGATGCTCTGTCTCTTTCCCGCAAAGCTACTTAATATGAAATTAATCAGGCGCACTTATAAGTGACGTAATTTTTAAGATTAGTTACCTCTCTGTCTAGTATATTAAAAAATAAATCAGATCTTAGCCTTTTGTCTGCAAATTTTTAACGGTCATTAACTTAATTGCATTTTTTATGCGTACGCAGTTTTACACATAGGAATAAATTTAATATAAAGTATTTTATCGCGGTTTATTTTACTTTATTAGTCATTAACTTTTTTATATCCTTTTTTTTAATGCACATTTGATTCGAACTAACATTGCCCCATAACACACCACAATTACAAAAGTAACACAATACGTTTTGTTGTTTTGAAGGAAGAGCGAGAATAGTATGTAACCGTAGTAGGGCGCCAGATGTTGATTAATTGATATATTGCCGTACTGTGCTAGATGTAAAGTTATTATGGGAGTATAGTGCCGGGAGACGGGTTTCGGACACGTGGACGAAAGCCGAATGTGAACTCAAATTAGAAGACATTGTTGTTGAAATAATCACGTTTTTTATACGAGGATTGAATGATTCGGGCATGTGTATGTGTGAAGTAATGATTATGGCCTTATTTGTAGTAGAAATGTGTAGGAATAACGAATTAAAGTTCGTTTTATTGTCGTGAATGATGATAGAAATGCACCTTTAAGAAAACATTTTTTGCAATGAAATCAGACAATGTCTGGATCTGGAAAAAATACTTTAGGTCCGAGGGGCACCGAATGTAAATTGATTATTTTTCTAACGAAGAATTGTGTAGTAAATGCGAATTATCAGAGATTATGATGTTTGCGTTTATAGCACGCTCAGTCGCAGCAAATATATAAATACACCCAAACATCCCATATGTACATAATCCTGACCCCACACTTGGTCAAACCTGTATTGTAGGCATTAAGAAGTACGAGGGACTACGTTTCCACAACATCCAAAATATCTGTCTGCCATAGTATCGAACCTACGGTCTCTCGTTTCACAGCCGGCTACTCGCAGACTGTGCTCCAGAAGCTATCTATATAACGACTCATATTACATTATTTGATTATTATTTAAAAGCAGTTTGTACTATTAATGAAGCCGAACTATTCGACTACGTACCGCAAGAACAACACTAGTGACCATTTTACGGCGTAGTAAGTTTAATGCGCGAATAAACATGTGTATCCAATAGTTCTGAACGGTTATTGACGATGTTAAATTTAATTTAACCAATACGATGGAGGGGAACGTGGAATAACACCCAGTCACATGCGTATTTTTGACTCTAATTTATAATGTGTCATGGGTAATTGGAACTAAGACTTGTAGTATTTTATATAAGTTGTATAAAAAACCGGATGGATTCTGGCTGACCCCGGAACGCGACACACATGCGTGTGCCACTATGGCGGGTTTTACACCCTGTGTACGGTGCTCACTATCCGGACGGATATGAATATCCTGCCACCAGCTAAGTATGCTAAAGTAAACCTAAAGGCCAATTATAGTAATTAAATGTTAAAAATATTATTCCAGTCTAGTAGTCAGAATTAGCATAGAGATCTAATTGTTGTATTGAAATGAGATTGAATATAGATCGAAAATTGATAGAAATAAAACACGATTATTAATAATTCATAACCTAATCTGAATTAAGTCAATATTTAGCCACAGTGTCGATTAAATACGATTTTTTTCTCTGGTAATAGGTTCAACGATTAATCGATAACGGTTGAACGATAACAATTAGAACGATTAATCGATCCTAACTAATCGCCTTAGATCCCAACGGACAGAATACACATGTCTGACTTCTCGAAGTTATGTGTGTATCAGCCGCTTTAGCAATGAAAATGGACAAAGAAAATAATCGCGAGGAAACTAATATATCTGAAAATTCTCCCAAAAGATTTTTAATAAGGTAGGGTTCAACTAAAGTGAAGCATAGGTCAGCGAAAACGATCAAAAGTCTCACAATGATAACGTATTGCTTGCATCTTTTAAGTGTAAATATCTTTTCAAATTTATAAAAATACCTCGTCATGTCATGCATAATACAATTTATTCTCGCGCTAGCTGATTGCAATCAGGAGCGTTTCCTGTTTCCAAATCTGTTGCAGGATGCGTTTCCGTGACTAATTCTGTATTTGGGGTTGCCGGGAGAGCGTGCTGAACTTTGGAATTGATGCTGTGAATGTATATAAGGGTGTTTACAGACAGTAAACTTTAAAAACAGTTTATTAAAAACATTTACAATTATAAATACGACATTTACTGTAAAATTTTATAGCTAAAACCGCTGTAGCTAATGTTTTTGGTTTCATAACGATTTGTCGCCTTATATCGCTTATGTCCCGGGTTCATATACCACGACGTTATTTTATGTGTTACTTCAATTCAATTGGATTGGAAAAGAATTGATTTCCAGAATAGTTATCTTGAACTAAGCATATATTCTCAAACGGTAGGTAGGCCAAAAATAAGTACACTCGAGATCCCCATATCAGACACAAATTCTTAACTTATTATTAGTTATTATTTATGATTAATAACACAAACTAGTCATTTTTTGCTGCTGGTAGTATATTTATATCGACCCATAGCGACCACCGTACACGGGGTGGAAACTCCACCATAGTGGCACACGCAAGTATGTCGCGTTCCGAGAACAGACAGTGTACATCCGGTTTTTGTCGGTGGTTGGGGTACGATGTTTGGCCGTGTTGCTTCTGAGTACTCTGACACTAGACCCTCGACCGCTTCTTTACCTTCTTGCCAATGGCGTAGTGTGAAGAAGCAGGCCGGCATGATTGTGTTTAATACGAGTCTATTACTAGAGGTTATTTACAGTACTTTCACAGTAATGTAAGTTTTTAATTAACGCAATGACGTAAGCCACGTGCTGCAGTCGTGCTTTAGAATCAACCGTTCCGTAGAATAATGATTCATACAATATAAAAGGAGCTTCTTAAATGGTAACTCTAGGAATAAAGTCGCCTCACCGACCGTTGTGTACAGAAAAACAATGTTTATGAATAAAATGTAGATGTTTTTGTAGTATAATAGAAATTTTAATTGTTTTATGGTGCACGCTTTCCAATAATAAACGTGGTTATTGGTTTTAGAATCGTGCGATTTCATCGCTGTGCGTAGTGCATAGTGTCCTAACTTTACGTTGCAATTTAATTTAACACAATTTCGACGAATTGAGAACCTCCTCCTTTTTTTGAAGTCGGTTAATAAAATTTGAGGAATCCCTTCGATTTTTCTGAGATCCCATTATCAGATCCTGACTTGGTGCCAATGGGATCACCTGGGAAATATATCCTTTTAAACAAAAAAAGATTTTCTCGAATCCGCCTAGCCGTCTCCGAGTAATCGCGGAATATACATAAAAAAAAAGATTCTGACGAATTGAGAACCTCCTCTTTTTTTGAAATCGGTTAAAAATAGCGTCGCAATCTGTTACATGCAATTTTAAGATTGTAGTGTAAGTGTGTCGTGATAGGCAATTTTATCTAAACCAGCACGCTCTCTCACTATTACAGAAAAACTCTGTTTTCAAACAGTGGTACGCACTACGCTGATCCAATGCAGGTTGGTGGGTAGTTATTGCCTCGTCAGTAGGATCAAGATTCGTTTGGATTATGTAGGCTACTGGTTCTACCTTACAGTCCACAAAAACATCGCTATGAAACTCAAAGTGTGCGGCTAGCTCTAAGCCAAATTTTGGAACGCACTGCGCTTACCATTAGGTGCAGTGTGGTCACTTTGCCGTGCCAGTATAAAAAAAGATACATGCGTAAGCTTAAATTGTTGGAAGCATTTTGAGTATGAAGCTTTGTTTGGCTGGATTCAGGGATGACTCATCCCACATCCAGGAGAACGAGTAACATATCGGGGTTTAGTCTGTAATCTGAATTGATATGCGATGAACAAACGTGCCGTCAGCCGTGCATGCGGGAATCTGAAAACAAACGCTCACACCAAACAAGGATCGTCTCTTTAGCCTTGTAGCGATGGAGTTATATGTTGCAAGTGGTAAAGTTACATTGAAACGAAACTAAAAGAAAAACTGTAAAAAACAAATCATTATAATACACAGTAGTATACGCATAGTATTGACCTCACTTTAGGCCAAACCTGGTGATACCAGAACTACGAGGGACTACAAACTTAAAATATTCAAACCTAAAACAAATTCGTGTAGATCACACAAACATTGGTCTTGGTGCAGGGATCGAACCCGCGGCCTCTTGATTCTGAGCCACCTGCTCCATTACGGAGCTTGTAAATTTAGTATGATTACACTTACCATCAGGTGACGTGCTTATTGCCACACCGTTTCTTAAATATATACACTTGAATAACTCTTTAGATCATACGGACCATTTGGCAAAATTCGTCTTCACCTGCTGTCCTTAATTAACATTCGTTTAAAATGCCATAAATCTATTGTGATTGGGGCGCAAACCATTTGGCATCGTATAGTTCGGAAGCTGGTTGACTAAACGCATATGGTAGGGTGACGCACCACGCCAATGCAGCTATGTCAGCTTTAGCTACTACATTTCATTAGTAACAAACTATTGACAGCAACTTCGCATGATGATTCCATTTATCGTTTCTATAGGAATCTGAAATCCCATAGAAGTATGCAATTTTGAGAGCAACTTAATTTTTTTCCCCTAAAATCAGTTCGTACCTACTGTTTAATTTTTATTTGATTTATTTGAATGATATGACGGGAAGTTGCTCTGTTAGCATTACTATATATACTTTAAAAATTTTAACTTAAAATACTGCATCGTACTAATCTGCCTACTGCAAGTATTAGCAATACATTTAAAAGCTTAAGACTAAAATAAATTAAAATTAAAAAGCTCATAAAAACATGACCTTAAATTCAGAATGAGCTGGCTGAAAGAGCAGCGCTGGTCTTCCGTTAGGTCGGCTGATGATTTCACGCGCGTCAGCAATTGTAATCAATTAAGGTTTGCTGAATGATTGTATATTTCATAGAGTTCATTGAAGGCCACCTATCTACCAACCCTACAAGCGTTGTAATAACTTCAATCGTATTCTTAAACACGTAAAGTCGAATGTCAATTGCATTGTGAACACTGATCAACGTTTATAAGATGATGACGTATATTGCGGTTTTACTGAGAATACGTGGTCACTTGGTTAATTGTTTGCGCTTTGATTTGGTGGTTTGGGAATATGAGGCAAAAGTATTTAGGTAAATAAGTTTAAATGGATTTATAAAAGGCTTCCCCTCTATCCACGGCAAAGTGATGGACGAGTTTGTATACAGTATGAAAGCTCACAGAAAATTTACATAAAATAACAGTTCCTTGTTGGAACGGTGGAGATGATTCTCACCAGGTGACCCACCCAGTTGTTTATGCTATATAAAAGACTAGCTGTCCCCACGAACTCCGTTAACAACAATTTCTTTATCCCAGCCCGTCTATCCCGCAGTAAAAAGTAGTTCATGGTACTCCGAAATTATGTAGCTTTTCATAGGTGAAAGAATTTTTTTAATCGCTTAAGTAGTTTTCAAGTTTGTCCATTACAAACAAACACTCAAGTTTTTCTTCTTCATAATATTATTCTTCTTTATTATAGAAGAATAATATTATATATCTTTCTTCTATTACTATAGAAGACCATCTAGTATACCTACGTTTTGCCGATTATTTTCGTCCCATGACATGATAGGTGCCGAGCCTTTCACCATATCGGTTACAATTTCCAATCCCAAGCAGTACGTGTGATTAAGTAAGTAAGTAAGTAAGCAGTATGTGTGATTTTTGGAACGAAAACTCAAATCCAAATGGTGATCCTCATTTGAAACTAGGATCTCTTTCTTAGCCTCTGTTTGATGCCACTAGACCAATGAGATGATTATTATTTCAACCATGAATATTTTTTTCTCTATTTTGGCATTTAAATTATCAAATCAAATTTTTTATGAAATCCGTAAAATGCATTATTTAGATTCAATTTCTTTTACTCTACCGCCAGTTCGGAGTGCGGTTTCGATAGAGAAAAACGGGCAATTCAAAAAACTTTAGAGTTACTCTTTTTGAACACCGGTTACCAATATTACAATTATCATTACTTACGATTTAAATTTAATTACATTATATTAATTTAATTAATAGCAGCGATAGCCTAGTTAGTTGCGGTACGGACTGTCAAGACGAAAGTAGTAGGTTCCCAAGTGGCATACACCTCTGACTTTTCTAAAGTTATGTGTGTATTAAAATGTTAATTATCGCTTGCTTTAACGGTGAAGGAAAACATCGTGAGGAAACCTGCATATCTGAGAATTTTTCGAAGGTATGAGAAGTCTGCCAACCCGCATTAGACCAGCGTGGTGGACTAAGGCCTAACCCCTCTCTTAGTAGAGGAGGCCCGTGCGCAGCAGTGGGACAGTGTTTAATACAGGGCTAGTATTATTATTTAATTTAATTATTAACAAACTTGGTCCAATTATTAAGTAAGTAGCGATATTTGCAATTACCGTATCGAAGCTTCCTACAACGAAAGCTTTCCATTAAAAGGGGTGGCTGAATTTTGTGTTTTACCTCCCATTCCACACTGTCTGGTGAATGCTTTAAGTTTGTTTTTCTACTGTCTGTCTCTGTGAAGTGTTGGTACATATTTCAAGTATGTATCCACTGGATCTACTGGATCTGGATTATAGGATAAATTTCCAGAGTTTTAAAACCGTCAGAAATTTAACTTGATTATATTTTAATATTGCTGTCGCTTGGGACGTCAGATAGCTTGGCGTGCTTCCTAAGGTAAATAAACCCCATTGAAATCCATTTAGAAGCTTTCACTTGTACATATAACGGTAACAACTGACGAGAGCTACCGACCTTCATTGACATTTACATGTAGTTTCATTCTTAATTTTTTTTAAATACACGATTTATCCTTTTCAAATACATTGACACTGCTCCCTTCGCATACGTAAGGGATGTTCAGAACTACGTGAGTGGGTTATTAGTTTGTGAGTGCGGGTAGAGGGTTGGAGTGCGTTCACCTTCCGCGGGGAATGACTCTTGGAATATTGTGTTGTTTGTATTCAGTTTTTTAAGTGAAAACTTCATTAGGCACGTTGGACACGTGTGCGGGAGAGCTATATATAGTTATTTTGGGAAGTTCCGAAAACAGCTAGTTGTTGTTTCATATAGATTTTCTGTGAAGGAGTAGCCCTTTCAGGGTGTAGGCAAGACTGTTTTCCCAAAGTTTGTATATAAAAATTTGTCACTCTATCCCAGTGTAGAGTTAGGAGCCACCGTGTTTGTGTGTCTATGTAATGTATTTGCGTGTGTGCGCGCAGGCCGGAAGTGTGGAGGCCGCATCCTTGCGGAGCTCTTCCGGTTGCGCCCGCGCACTGTTAAACGCTTACCGATTGGGACAGGTTAGGAGAGATTTGTCGTTTAAAGATTTGATTTGGGACAATATGCATTATACAGATTATCTTAATTATCGTTAGTACTTTCTGCATAAGTAGTCTAATATCAATGAAAATTTTATTAACACTATTGCCTGTTCAAAGCATTTGAGGTTGAGAGTCGATGGACATTACTTATGCTTACTTTCATTTTTTTTATTTTCTCATTTATCATTTGAAAATGGAATAACAGACACGACGGTTTTTGGTTAGAATCTAAGGTAGTTAGGGAATAATAATTCATAATTTCTAAACAACGGAAACTGCTCGCTGTTTCCTATGACTTATACCTCGTCAAATAACACAAACCCGCCAAATGTTCTAATTTGCACCACCATGGCTGTGTCGTGTCCTGTGAGTTATGGACGATGATGCATCGACAATGGCACGCGAGTATTCAAACGTAATCACTGCCTTAACATTTAAAGCTATTAAGCTAAAGGCTATTAGGCTAATCCAAAGTAAGAAAGAAAATATTTTTATTCGATTGCATAGATATTAAATAAATACACCCAACAGTCACACACATAGTTATGACCCCATACTAGGTAAAACCTGTATCAAGAACTACTAGGGACTACGGTCCCATAACACCCAGACCCTAAACAAATATTTGTCTCGGTGCGAGAATCGAACCCACGGCCTCTCGTTTCACAGCCACAATAAAAGATGTACATGAATTGACTCTGCACTATATGGACAGTAGATTAAAATTGACCAGCAGAGAGAGAAGTTAGATCTGCATTTTTTTTGTTTATGTTATTTTAGGGGGTCGAAAGATTCTAAACTACCATATGTCTAATATATTAGTTGTTGGTCAATGTTTTGTAATTCCTAGGATGCAGATTACTTTAGCACTTTCTAGACAGATAATGTCAAATATCTAAATGTAAAATAAACTTATTTTGCTATGTTAGATTTTAGGAGGTCGAAAGACTGAACTAGGAACTAGTTGTAGGAATACATGATGGTGTTGTCTGGACGTCTATCCGTTAAATTGGTATACTAGCTGCTGCTCGCGGCTCCGCTCGCGTGGAGGTCATGTTTGGGAGAAAAAGTATACAATACAAAATTACAAATATTCATGCGTTTAACTTAAAAATGACGGATTTTCATACAAACTTTCATCCCCTATTTTACCCCCTTAGGGGTGGTATTTCCAAAAACCCTTCCTTAGTGGATGCCTACGTGATAAAAGGTACCTACTGTCAAAATTTCAAGTCTCTAACCCCAGCCGTTTAGGCTGTGCGTTGATCGATCAGTCAGTCAGTCAGTCAGTTTCTTCTTTTATATATACAGATTGCCATGATTTAAATTTGCATTTTCCTTGTTTTTTTTTATAGTACTGTCAACGGTATTGTCAACTGCTATTCCATACTTCATTTTATCAAATCAAATCATTTATTTGTGAATGTAGGTAAATGTACAATAGGCGTGTTTAAGGCTAGTTCTCTACATTTTACTTAAAAAGTATACAAAATATTTTCTAATTAAACCAAATTAAATACTCTTCTACCTTACTTTCATACTATTATTACTTTACATTAATTTCATTAAATGCATTACATAATATTCATTAGGATAAGAAGAATTCTTCAATTGAATCCGTACACAGGGTGTAAAGCCCGCCATAGTGGCACACGTAAGTGTGTCGCGTTCCGGGATCAGCCAGTGTATATCCGGTTTCTGTCAGTTGGGGTACGATGTTTGGCCATTTTGCGGCTTTCTGAGTACTCTGACACTAGACCCTCGACCACTTCTTCACCTTCTTGCCCATGGCGTGGTGTGATGAAGCAGGCCGGCATGATTGTGTTGAGTAGCGGGGGATTTAGATCGCCTCTCGCTACTCGATACTCTAATTGGACCGCACTGTGCTTACCATCAGGTTCAGTGTGGTCACTTTGCCGTGCCAGTATAAAAAAAAGAAAAAAATCAGCTACTTATGAGGAAATCTTTGAGTTTCTTTTTTTATTGAGACAAAATCCTCGACGCATAACGTCATTGTAATGTAATCGGTTCTAGTAATACAATATGTTTCAAATACCACACATCTATTAAATATAATTATAGCATTTTTTTATATCATAGTCCGACAAACGAGCCAGTGGGTCACCTGATGTTTAGTGATCTCCACCGCTCATGAACATCCACAATACCGAAAGTATCATGTATGCGGTGTCGGCCTTAAAGGACAGGAATAAGGATTAGGGAAGGGAAGGGGGAATCTGGGCCTTCGGATATCTGACTTACCATACGAAACGCGTTAGTTTTCTGTGAGACAGTGGTACTACCCCGGTCGAGCCGGCCCATTCATGCTGTAGACAAACATGTCTACAACGTGGTTCTACCACTTTTACATTACTTGAATGCATACCCAAATTATACCCACAAACAGGGCGACAATTCCATACAAAATGTCTATATATATCGTTTTATAATTAATCTGAATCACGAGGACCGCATGCCAAATACGTCACTAACGTTTTGCACCCATGCCAGAAGGTTTACAGAAATATCACGTTTATGGTAGTGAAGTAAGTGTTACTAATGATATTATACTGGTTATAACTGGTGCAGTGCTGTGCCAAAAATGATGTGGTTTAAAAAGAGAGAGAGTGAACCGAAGACAGTGGATAAGAGTGTTGAGAATGGTGTTGTGGCGAAACTTCGGAAGAAGAAGCCGTCGCTTCTGAAGCCGACGAGGGAGTCCAGCGAGAGGGAAACTTCTGCCGACAGCGACAAGGAGAAGCGGCGGCACTCGGACATTTTAGATATTAGAGTGTCTCAAGGTACGTATAATCATAATTCTGATGGATTTCCTTGCCATGTTTCCGTATTTTTATTATACTTTATATTTTTCGCAATGAACGTGCCATTTTAATTGAGTAGGACAATTTATGTGTTTTGTTTATGCGTTTATATAAACAATGTACGTCCCAAACTTACTAAGGTTTATTACTACCAGTAGTTGTATAGTAGTTGAAATCCGACTACAATTAATAAAAATATCCAATTTTTTTGTTATTGACAACATAATTATTTTTTAATGTTGTCAATAGCCACAACAAAATTCTCAAATTTGTTTGATGCGCTGCGTACGTCACATTTCTTAGACCCCCCGACTCTTCTTGTCACATCTCGTGACAGTAAGCGATACTCCCTCCTTCCGTAAGTGTAAATGTGACTATGAAATTATATCACCTTGTTTCTCTTCAGAATAGTTCAGAAAGTTGTGTAGGTGCCTTTATACACAAATGCAATCTCGGGCAATTCGTGTTTGGCCCGACCTTGGTGTCCAACTTACAACATCCATAATCACCGACGTACGCCCATTCTAGATCGATGAGGCAAGACTAGTACAATTCATTTAGAAATCATACATACATGACGCCTGAGTTCCATCGAGGTTAACAAAAAGTCATCCTTCAAATTGGGCTGCTATGCGGCACCGCGTAGGGGCGGTTCCGGCAGCAATTCTGGCACTCCTTAGAATACCCCGGGATCGCTCCGTAAGCGCCGAAGAAGACCACCGCGGGGTTTTAGCTGGTAGTGTCGGGTGGGGTGTACATAGGGGGTAGGGACTCGGCCCAGCGGCAATACGGTTAGCCATCATCCGGGCGAGGGGCTGCTGGCTGCTGGGTCGTAAGACCGACTAGTTTAGCATAACCGTTTTATTCTCATTCCGCTTTCCCCCGGAGCGGGCGGCAGTAATAAATTGCTTTACACGCGAAAAAAAATGTTAATCCTTCAAATACTTTACTTCATCCCCAGTCTACCAATTCACTTTGATTTCTTTAAACGTCGACCACACTACCAAGATTCCTTTGTTATGGTACGTATCTATGGTGCTCACTGACCGTAAAGTGTCCAGCTTGAACCTATGCCAGCGATCTCTCTACAATTTATCTGGCATCAAAAACTCATACAAAATGCCGTATCGCTACAGAATTTTGGCGCCTTATTCATCACACTTCCTGCCCCTCGGAACATGACAAACTCAACTTTGACCCCTTATTAATTTACTTCAAAAAAGCAGGTTCTCAATTCGTCGAATTCTTTTTTTTATGTATGTTCCCCGATTACTCGAAGACGCCTGGACCGATTCGAGAAATTCTATTTTTGTTTAAAGGATATACTTCCCAGGTCTCATTGGCACCAAGTCAGGATCTGATGATGGGGTCTCAGAAAAGTTGAGGGCAATCCTAAAATTTTATAAAAGCAATAATGTGTTTTTTATTGAAGTCGGTGTACTTTTTGACGCTATCATAATGGTTTTTATAGATATCGTCTTTGATGTCATATTTACACATCATAGTAAGTTTATTGACCTCGGCCACACCTTAATATTTATTTAATTACCCTAATGATTTGATAAAATATACGGAACTGGACTAATTCCGCATTATTTATGAAGAAATGAATTTAGGTTAAAGCACCCCCGACCGTACGATTCACGCCCAGAACCTTATTGTACAAATTATCAAAGTGTACAAAATTATTGCTCTCCGACATGCAACAGACCTACTTAATATTGAACAAGCAATTTGTGTTATTAATTTTGCGAAACGATCTACAAATCGTCAGTCTTTTTTTTTTATCCTGGCACGGCAAAGTGACCGCACTGTACCTGATGGTAAGTGCAGTGCGGTCCAAATAGAGTACTGAGTAGCGAGAGACGATCCATCCCCGCTACTCAACACACTCATGCCGGCCTGCTTCTTCACACTACGCCATGAGCAAGAAGGTGAAGAAGGGGTCGAGGGTCTAGTGTCAGAGTACTAAGAAGGCCGCAAAATGGCCATTGTACCCCAACTCCAGACCCCCGACAAAAACCGGATGTACACTGGCTGATCCCGGAACGCGACACACTTGCGTGTGCCACTATGGCGGGTTTTTCGCCCTGTCGCTATCCGGGCGGATATGAATATCCTACCACCAGCCAATGATTTCAGTCCTTGTGTGATGTAAAGATAGACTAGTTGAGTTTGATTGTGGTAGTTTTGGACTATTGTATGGAGATCAAAAAAGCAGCGATAGTCTAGTTAGTGGTACGAACTGTCACACACCTTTGACTTCTAACATTACGTGTGTATATTATCGTCAGGAAACTTGCATGGCTGAGAATTCTCATAGGAATTTCAAAGGTATGCGAAGTCTACCAACCTGTTTTTACCAGCGTGGTGGATAAAGACCTAACCCCCGTCATTAGTAGAGGGTGCCCGTGCCCAGCCGTGGGACAAATTTAATACGGGGCTAGTATTATTATATCAATGGATCGGGTCGATTGAACAAGCTATCTGGTACCTTTGTCTTACAGAAAACGAACGATTTTTTCAGTCGCGCATAGCTAGGTCAATAACATCGCCAGTGACCGTAAATGAGCTTATTCCTGCTTCAATCTGATGGGAATCATCCAGGTTTAACCGATGGCTAACATTTCTTTAGCTAACCTGTTTTATGTCCCACTGCTAGGCAAAAGCCTCCCCTATATTCTGCAACTTCATTCGGTCTTCCGTCATCTTCCGCCATTCTCTTTCGAATGCATCCAGCTCGTCTCTCCATCTCTTTTTTGGTCGTCCACGTTTCCTATGACCATCCCCCGGAATCCAGTTCGTAACTATTTTTGCCCAGCAGTCTGGATGCATACGAAGCACATGTCCCGTCCAATTCCATTCCAGTGTGGCGGCTTTCATCCCTAACATTAACAAGTTTTAGAAACTGAATAAATTTGTTATGCAACTGTATCGAATGTATAAAGTGTCCATTGTACAAAGTTCATAAGCATAGAGAATTTCTTGTGAATGAAGTTCCCGAGCCAATCACAATTGAACGAGTCATTCAAAAAAGGAACAAAACTTGATTATAGTTGTCTGTAGTCGGGTTTTAACCGTCGCATGCCTAAGTGATGTCATACGCGTAGTACGTAACGTTGTGCGTCTTTGTTGAGAAGGTATTGGATTGTGATTTTCCTGAACGATTGGGTTTTGGAGTTGCCAAGGCTGGAGAGGTCATTAATGTTGCAACGCAGGAAAAAGTGTACATGAAAATGGGACGTCGTCGTACTAGGACGTCTTTCAATAGGGTATTTTCCCGAGTTTAAATTTGTATGTCTGTATATAATATGCAGCCGAAAATGCGACACCAGAATTAAATTGAGGAAAAAAGATGCAGCAAATATTGGTATGAGTTAAATTAAGTGCGTGATGGGAACATCTCACTATCTCCCTTGCACGCATGTATCGTATGACCACTCTGAATGATGACGTCATAAATCATATTATGCATCCTTTTTCTGTCATTTGAAATTTACCCCTTCCGGCAGATTTGAAAGCTTCTAAATTAATGATTATTAAGCTGATTAATAAAATTATTTTGTTAGGTTGCATGTCTTGGTTCTTGCCCGGCAAAGTGACCACACTGCACCTGATGGTAAGCGCAGTGCGGTCCAGTAAAAGTATTAAGTAGTGAGAGTATTACTTGCTTCTCCACAGAATCATGCATCAGTAAGCAATATTATAAGATGTAATGGATCTAGTTATTCAAAAGAAGTAAATAACTTATCGACTTATCTGTTACATAATTAGGAGCCGCGTAACGTTACGTGCTACGTTGGTGTTTTTTTGGCACGACATGTGGGATCTTCCCATGCATACTGATGTGTGACTCACTAGAAACGGTGACGACTTGTTTTTGAATTTAAAACGAACTTTATTGTGGTATAGTGGAAATAGTACAGATGATGGTGTGGATTTTGCTTCTTTATCTCGAGTATGTAGGGGTCATTGATCAGGTGCAGAATTATAGTAAAAGCTTCCGTAGGACAGTCGACAAGTAACGGGCTGTGAATCCAAAGGTCACAGGTTCGATTTCCGCCAGGAGACAATAGTTTATGTATACGGGAGGTAGCGGCTTTGCTGTGCCCTGTCATTGTAGAAGTCTATGGGCGCCGGGCGGCGCGGCGGTGTCTATCTACCATCAGGTGGCCCGTCTGAGCTCGTCTGTCTATCCCGACAGAAAAAAAAATTATCGCCTCATCGGCTTAGTTTCGGCATGGACTGAAAAACCAGTAAGGTTCTGGGTTCAAATTCCAGGCCATAATAGAAAATTTTTTGGAGTT
Source organism: Laothoe populi (assembly GCA_905220505.1). Lineage (NCBI taxonomy): Eukaryota > Metazoa > Arthropoda > Insecta > Lepidoptera > Sphingidae > Laothoe > Laothoe populi. The sequence goes on from HG992173.1 coordinate 12,112,316, forward strand.
TTCAATTCAAAAAATTACACACGAGCTGCTCGGGATTTGATTTTGTGCCTGTGGCGATAGGCTCATTGGCTTTCACATGGGACGGAAATAAATTAGCAAACCGTGGAGGCACTAGTTGTGTCTCTGCCTACGCTTTGCTTAAAAGAGTAAAGCTTACGTTATGTTATGACTTAATTAGTAAATTATTTTTAAATCTATTCTAAATTCCTATGTTAGTGTTAGGATAATTTAGATAAAGTTCCTTATCTGTGTTAAGTAATTGCGAGATAATCCTTTATCAACCCGTCAATAAAGTGGTCAGGATAGTGTATTTATAGTTTTATGGTGCCTTACATACGTCTTATTGCTTTTATTCGAGGTATACCCTGACCTAGTTAAATCAGTCACCATTGCTCTATTTTTGATAGTTTAGAACATACGCCTGTAATCCCCAAACGTAGGCAGAGGTGTCTTGACTCGTGGTGTCAGTGCCGTCCAGTTAGAGTATCGAGTAGCGAGAGACAATCTATTCCCGCTGCTCAAGACCTGCTTCTTTACACTACACTATGGGCAAGAAGGTGAAGAAGCGGTCGAGGGTCTAGTGCCAGAGTACTTAGAAGGCCGCAAAACCGCCATACATCGTAACCCAACTCTAGACTAGAGATGTTATGGATTTGAAATTTCGGATCTGGATATGGATACGGATATGTGAATAATATTATATCGGTTTCGGATACGGTTACGGATATGAAATTATTTCGGATTATCCGTCAGTTTCGGATAGTTTCGGTTATGGATTTTGGTTTTGAAGAAATTGAAAAAGTAAAAAACAAATAGCTTTATTTTTAGTATTTCATTTGGTACTATTTTATGTAAGTATATGTAATCCCACAAGAGTAAATGACTGACAGGCTATGTCTAAGGATTAGAACTAAATATAATATATGCATTGAGATACGCGCGCGGTTCGTGTGTCGGTTCGGCCAGGCAAAAAAAAAAACCAGTCCTAACGTGTCTCAATTAGAAAATCCGAAATTATTTGAAACTTTTATATCAGATCCGGTTACGGTTACGGATAGAATTTTATTTCGGATATCCGATAGTTTCGGTTACGGTTACGGAGCTCCATAACATCCCTGCTCTAGACCCCCGACAAAGCCGGATATACACTGGCTGATCCCGGAATGCGACACTATTGCGGGTTTTACACTCGTGTACTGTGGTCGCTGTCCGGGCGGATATGAATATACTACCACCAGCGACTTTACAATAGCTATAAAAAATCAAATGTACTGTATAATTTCTTTGTATAACAAATATTGCGAGTACGTTTGTTTGTGTCTGTAGAAAGCGTGTGTAGCTGTTATGTATACACGTAGCCATGTTATTGTGTGTTAATTTATAATTAGACTCACCTCTGGTGTTGTAACTGTGATGGAACAGTGTGACGTAAATGGCAATTAAATTTTAAGGTTGCTATGCTGTGAATTAAAACAATGACATTCGGAAACAGATGAAGAATAAATAAATACATCTAACAGTGACACACATACTCATTACTCCACACTAGGTCATCAAACCTGTATCAATACGGAGATAACAGTCCTACAACTAGCTCTCTCACTACTTGATACTCTAAGTGGACGGCACTGCGCTCACCTTCAGTGTGGCGACTTAACCGAATAAAAAAAATGTTATATTTAACCCCCTCCTCCCCCTTGCCAGCAAAAGTAAACAACGTTCTTACTGATCCCCCTACGCTCACGTAAGATTTTGCATTGATATAATAATTTAAAAGTATATGACATTATCATCATGAACATTGACAAGTAGGATTGTCATATGTATTCAAAACAGAAATCTACTAAATAAAAAAAATACGAAAATTAATAAATAAATTATTGTTGACGTAATCGCCAATCCGACCCTTCAGCCATGCCATCAAAATTAAGCAAAGCAAAGACCCCTACCACCTTTGGTGTTTACGTAAGAATGGCCACATGTCAGTTTTCTGTAAGACTGGTATTCGGTCGAGCTGCAGACCTACTCATGAAATCAATTCCAATCTCGAACTCGATACAGTTTTGATTCCAATCTAGAAGATATTGGAACTCTTAACTCAACTAAATGTAATAATATAATATTTACGAACTAGCGATCGTAAATACTCTATTTCATTTAGTTACTAAAAATTCCGCCGTATTCAGTTAAATCGTTTGGTGTTGCGTTCAAGAGTGCCAATTGTACAGTTTTTGAACCCAATTGTAAATTGGAATCAAGGGTTACCCTCCTGATCCATTCGCCTCTAAGATCTATTAAGGTTCTGGTACATGTTATAAATGTCAATACAAATGATTAAGTTGGTAGCTTTGTAAATTATCGATTGTCACAATGTAATCTATCAGAGGCTGGTTTTTATATGATCCAGGTCATTGTCATAGTTTTTATCGTTCAACCGCTCTCTCGCATGGATAATTAGGACTTTGTTTTTGCTTGGTTCTTGCTTGTTATTAGTAAATTAAGATTGCTATCAATTTTATTCGATTTATAGAAATGATGTTTAACGGTGGTCCGACAGTTATAACTTTATAACACATTCTATTAATAAAAGTTGTAATTTGTCTGTAATAGTAACAAAGTGACTTGTCTCTTTATGCTCAGGGCTAATTTTATCTTTGACGTCATAGAAAGTGTAAATATTACTATATGACTATGTCACATATACTGCATTTATTTGTAAAATTCTAGCAGCATTGACAAATTTGTGATAAGATCTGATCATCTGATCATTTTTTAACCACATGATTTCGGAACTCGTTAGTGTTATGTGCGTACACTCAATATATGTACCGCTTGATTCAGTTCAGGGTTCGTATGGGGACATTTTATTACATTCCAACATGTATTCATAAAAAACCATTACTTTTATACTTAAAATATCATATTTTTATGTGATACTAAAATGCGTAATAGGATTATGTTTTTCGCAAACACAATAAAAACGTACGATATTATACAAAAAAGTATTCTACAAACTTGGCACGTTCATTCGAATTATAAAAGTGTATGTTATTTTTTATTCCTATGATAACATGGCAAGGAAATTTCTCATCTAGCGGCAATATATCACTGAAGAACTTTAAATTTCTACAGAAAGGCGAGACGAGAGTGATGAATCACTGTACGAATCAGCAGACGGTCAGAGCGACGTGATATCTGCAAGCGACGATACCTTACCTAGGCTCAAAACACCAACCATCAGCAAGGAGTCCCTAAAACTCGCAGTGACTGACGAAGAAGTGGAAACGAAAGCCAAAAAAGGCCACAGAAAAACCATGTCCCTCTCAAATCCTCTAGAATTAGTCAAAAATTTAGGAGATGAGTTGTTTGAATCGTCCAAAAAAGAACACGATAAGAATTTTGATAAAAAGAAATCCAGAGAAAGTCTCTGGAGCGAAGATGACAGAGAGTCCATGTATGGCTCCACAATGAGACTCGATCAGATCAGAAAAGATAGTAAGAAGGACAGGAATCAATTGAGTATGAGAAAAACTAGTACAACAGACCCGCCTAAAACCAGAAAGACGAGTAAAGGCTCATCAGGTGCTTTGAGTTTCTTGCGGAGACGAAAAACTCCGACGTCTACCGTGAAACCTGCAGAGTCATTTAAAGAAGATGACGTGAATGTCTTATTCACTGACGAAGTTCTAAACTTTACTAAATTATTTTTAGAAGGAGAGAAGCGTCATTCGTCACTATTTGTAACCAAACCTCCCGTAGAGAGTGATACAGACGATGAACCACCAACTCCTAAACAGATAGCAGAACACAGAAGGAGATTAAGTAGACAGACGTCAAGAAGTAAGAGTAAAGCCAGAGGCAAGAGTCAGTCGCTTAAAGTGAATACTTTAAGGAAGTCTCATAGTGGAACGCTGAAGAAGGGTAAGAAGAAGAGTGTTAAGACTCCTTCTGGAGGGAGAAGTAGGCAAGCGAGTGTAGTGGAACAGACGCCTATAGTAAAGAAGAAACATTCGGAGTCGCTGAAGCAAAACTCTTGGCTGTTCAGCTCGGCTAGTAGAGGTGAGTTTAAAATACAAATTTTTATTTAGATTATAAAATTGCAAAACATTTCTCGAAGTATACAAATTCCATCATGCGTAAAATTTATTATTTGTTTATCTAACTCTTTTAATAGTTCAAAATGTATTTCTTTCGCAAGATACTACGTAATAATGTCAGTTATTTTTTCTCATGGCAATGACAATGCAATTGATTCGTCATAGATTAATTCGAAACTTAATTTTAGATCTTTGTCGTAATTTGTTACATAAACCCGAGGTTTTTCACACAATTGTCACTTTTCGAATGATCCATAGTTTTTGCATTGTTTAAATAATAATAAAAATATATGAGAAGATGTATGACTGTGGAAGAGGCGAAAGAATTGTGTCAGGATCGTAGCTTGTGGCAGTCAATAGTCTCTGCCTACCCCCATGGGATACGGGCGTGAGTGTATATGTATATGTATGTAAATAATAATACAGTTCAGCAGAAATATAAAGCATTGTCGGTAGCGCGTTATCACTTCCCTCTACTGGATATTTTCTGACCCGACCGCTATTCCGTGATGACCGCATCGCTTGTATCGTATGGTTTTTCTGGTGCTCCGACCGATTCTTAGTACTTTGGTTTGTTTGAATTAGTTTAGTGCATGTGATTATTGGAATAAAGAATCAGCTTTACGACTTCTTGAATTGTTAATTCAAATTCGTTTATTGATCACGTAGGCAATTCAATAGCTCTTATGACAAGTCAGAACTTAAAAAAAGAGACAGATACTAGGTATACACACGTCATGCAGTGGAGCGGTTTGTAGCTATGTTTTACTGTAGTAGTAGTTTTAGTTAAGTGTAATGTAGTAGTGAGTCGATAATAAGTAAGTTTTTTAGTAATAGAGTGTGGCTTTCGATACTTTGTTAATTATGTATTATGTTCTATTTTGTTTTTTGTTATTGTAGCCGTTAATTTTGTTTCATTTTTTTATAGTATTATGTAATGGGATCAAAAATAGGTCAAGCTGAAAATCAGCGCTGTAGTAAATGCTGCAGCATTAAGCTGAGCTTGATCCTTTTTGGTTTTTCACTGTAATGTGCATTTTCTTTTATGTAATTTTTTATTTTGTTTTGTTTTTATTGAAAAACCAAATAAACTCTTTCTTTCTTTCTTTATATAATATATCAACTTGTGTATACTTAACATACATTATCAACACACTACGTATTACTTAAAATTAGTTTAATTTTCTTGCCTAGGTGGCGCAGTTGTAATTGCGCATGCGTTACGAGTGCTGTGCTGAGCTCTCGGGTTCGATCCCCGGGTCGGGTAAAGTGATATTGGGTTTTTCTATTTAGAAATACTCAGTATCAGCCTAGAGTCTTCGGGGATTACAGGCGTGACTGTATATTTATGTATGTAGTTTAATTTTATACATTTTACAATTACTTTAGTATTTGAGATACATATAGTCCAATCTTGTAATAATTTTATGATGTCTTGTTATTACGTTTCGAACACGAGTATGGATTTTGTATCTGTCTAGAACCTTTAATCTTTCGGTATTGTCATTCTAGACAAATTCTCCGATATCAATATGTTATGTGGTGCTACCGTCTGGAGAAGCCAGGCTATAGCACCACGAACGTTAAATGTCATGAAGGGTTGATAGGTTTCATCATAATCTTCACTGTAACATCAAGCAATGAATACATAAGTGAAAGGTGTAGAATGACCGAGTCCACGATCTTGGAAATCTGTTCCATTCCCCACTAGGGTCGTTTAAATGAAGTTATCTGAACTGTATAAAAATGCCCTAGTTATTTCATTATTAAAATCCTGTCTAGCCTTGACGAACGCAGTCATGTTTGTAGCATAGGATCTGACATAAAATTTGACGAACGCGCCCGTTAACTGTTCGTCGTAAAAGAAAACTATGTGTTTTAAAAATAGACCGCGTTTACACGACGATACACGAACGGTGTTTTTTATAATAAATACACTCAATATTCACACACATCGATATGACCCCACACTACGTAAAACCTGTATCGTGGTTATCCAGAACCACGAGGGACTACAGACCCACAACACCCAGACCAGAAACAAATAAATGAATAATAAATAACACCCAACAGTCACACACATAGCCCCGATCCCACACTAAGATACGAGTCTTGTATTGTGGGTATCGGGGACCACGAGAGACGCATGGTCTCGGAACACCCAGACCCCGTGCACAAATGTCTGTCTGTCAAACAAATATTTGTCTCGGTGCAGGAATCGAACCCACGGTCTCTCGTTTCACAGCCGGCAGCCTGCCCCGTGACAATGAAAGATATAAAACTATCGCAACGTCGCGTAGGACTAAAAAGTAAAAATAAATTATTACAATTTATTTTCGCATAAACAGAAGGAACCATTAGTAAAAAGTTGGGAATTGCTAAGAAATAGTGGGAAAATGTACGGTAGTGTCAATCCACAGACATAAAGTATTTATGTATTAGTAGGATCTTGTACCGCAAGAATCGTGCAGTGTGTACAGGGCCTTAGCACGCCGCGTTTTGAAATATGTGTGTACGTCGTACATTGTACGTGAATGTTATTACAATAAATTTATTAGGGTTTGTGTAACTGAGACTTATGGCTTAGCTGTCCTTGCGTGTTTACATACATCAATACCACGAGTATACCGATGACATTTAATATCGATTTGAGATATTATAATTAACAAAACCGGCAAACATTTTTTTATCCTGGCACGGCAAAGTGCCCACACTGCACCTGATAGTAAGCGCAGTGCCGTCCAGTTAGACTGTTAGAGTATCAAGTAGCGAGAGTAATCATGCCGGCCTGCTGTGTAGCTTCTTCACACTACGCCTAAAGGACCCAGGATCATAGGACGGAGGGAACAAGGTAGCGTGAAAACTGTTCCACAGCTTGATTATTTGTCACTAGTGGTCCCGGGCAGACGTTGTCCTGCCATAAACCACATTCTCTGTGGACCGAATTTTCGTTGAAAAAATAAGAAATTGAGCTCTCGACAACAGCGTCACCTATCGGATCTAATACTATCCTATCTTTTAAGTTGGACCCAATCACACACATACACAAAGTTTCATTGAAATCGGTTTAGTGTCAGTTTCATTGAAATATGGGACTGAAATTCTGTGAAAAGTGTGTGTACTGGTTACACCTCTGCCCTACCCCTTCGGATATTACAGGCGTGAGTGTATGTGTGTGTAATTCGAAATGGTGACCAAATGCCGAAAACGGTATTCGGCTGGTAAGTAGTAGCTAATAGTATGGTAGGTCATTGTGGGGTGTGGTCGTATTAAACGATTAGTGGTAGGGTTGTTACGAAAAGATTATGCCTCGATATTGCAAACTAAAACCTAGTAACTGTCATAGAAGATTTAATTTATGTTATAAACTCACATTTGAATCATCGAAGGGGTAGGCAGAGATATAGTATCTCCATGCTTTGTTATAAATAGAAGCTTATCACCATACCGGACCGAAATGGTCATTTTTGTGTATTCCAAAACTCAAATACAAATAATGCTTGAGCTGAAATTTGACCTCACGATGATAAGGACAAAGATATCAGAAAAAATAATATTGTAGAAGATATTCGGATGTCCGGCATCTTCACTGACAAATTATAACGGCAAGATGCTATTTAAATTTATAATTATCCGACTGCGCGAAGTAAGGTCATATATGTTCTGTTAGGTAATTATTACTAGTTTAATACGTTAAAAGTTATTTTAATAATATTTGTGGCCATGGACTATGTTGTTTGAGGAAAATATCTTAATAAGGATAAACTCAACAAAATCATGGAAGCCAGATTAACAAATAAATTGAATACAATATGAAGGTTAACGTTAAAACTGATTATTATGTGGAATTTTACAAGAATAAAGATGAGGGGTAATTTCCTAAGTTGAAAATGTTATTTCCTCAAAATATATTAGTAATATTATGTTACATGTTAGCCACATCAACAAAACTATGCAAGATGGATATTTAAATGGCACAAATATTTGTTTATGATTTTATTGATTGATTTACACAACACTGTTCTCTGTGCTTAATATTAACACAAACGCAAGTCAGGATTCACTTAAGGCTTCTCTTTATAATTAATCTACCAGCATTACCCTCTAAGCTGAACTACGCGGCCATTGAACTAATTACCATTTACACTTACTAAACCGAACCACGAATATACTGGCTATCGTCTCGTCTTCCACTCAAATGAACTGAACACCGGAGCGCGGAAGGCACTCTGTTTTATATTAAACACTAGCTGTTGCTCGCGGCTCCGCCCACGTGGAGTTCATGTTTTCATGCGTTTAACTTCAAAAACTTTCATATTTTCATACAAACTTTATCCCCTATTTTACCCCCTTAGGGGTGGAATTTCCAAAAACCCTTCCTTAGTGGATGCCTACGTCATAAAAGGTACCTACTGTCAAAATTTCAAGTCTCTAACCCCAGCCGTTTTGGCTGTGCGTTGATCTATCAGTCAGTCAGTTTCTTCTTTTATATATACAGATTTACTAATCCCACTTAGGTTGTCATTATTAATGTACCCCCAACTAGTCTCCGTTATACCTTCGGTGTTTCTAATAATAGGAAATACCCTAATATACATATCTATATTATACATCAAGATGTCTCGCTAAGCTGTTTAAAATCATAACTTACGTAACTAAACGTAACGTATTCCAAATTTGATTTTACTTACTACGATACCCGACAAATCGTAATTTATTAAAAAAACCGTTAGGAATTACCTCATAAGAAGCGCGCCTAATTCTAAATTTAAATTCTCTACACAATGGATCAAGCGACAAATCACAGCATTAGGGCGCGCCATTGACCGCATTGTAATCCGCATTAGTGGCAACCCTGCGAGCCGCCCGCATTCCTATTTCGGTCAGTATGTCGACCCGCACGTCTAGTTACGAACTCTGTACTGTCGTATATGTTTAGTGATTATAATCGATTTTCTTGTTACTATGTTCTAGGAATTAATTAATTATAAAGAGATTGAAAAATTAATAATCGGAATAGCTAATGGAGATTTAGCTGTGTCTAAATGAGTGCATTATAGAGGTATTCAAGTATTTTTAAAGTACATACATACATATACACTCACGCATCCCCAAGGGGTAGGCAGAGGTGTAACCAGTACACCCATTTTTCGTCGAATTTCGGTCCCATATGTGATAGGGGGCGAGCCTATCGCCATACCGGGCATAAATTCCAGACTCCGGGTTAATAGTGAGAATTACTGGATAGAATAGAGCGGTACGTCTACATTTCGCGAAAACAGAATATGGTTGGTCATGCATGTCATATCGGGGTTAATATACGAATTTTGTTTATTGTTACAATACGCATGTAACATGAAATTATAGACGTGATTGATAATAACGTTAGGCATTGCTGCCAGGCTCTGCTGTGCCCTGGCATTGCAGAAGTCTATGGGCGGCGATGACTACTTACCATCAGGTGGCCCGTCTGCTCGTCTGTCTATCGAGACACTAAAAACAACCTAAGACATAAATAAAATTATAATTTGTTGTTCGCCCAAACCGAGACATGTGGCCCGCTCAGCACAAAGCTGTGTTGTCACACAACGCTATTCCCCGTAGCCACTTGAAGATACTTACAGACGGTAAATCGCCTTATACCTTAGTTAGCATAAATATACCCAACAGTGATACACATTACACATATTCCTGACCCTGCACCAGGTCAAACCTGTATCGTGGGTATCAACTACGGGGGACTACGGTACCACAACACCCAGACCTGAAACAATAACTACGCCAAACACACATTTGCCTCGTTGCGAGAATCGAACCCAAAGCCTTCTTCACAGGCAGCCAAGCAAGAGTTATTTAATTGTCACGTGATCGTTTGCGACAGCGATTTTTTGTTTAAAACTAGCTCGGGGAAAATATAACGGTAGGCAGCGGCTTTGCTGTGCCCTGGCATTGCAGAAGTCTATGGGTGGTACTGACTATTTACCATCAGGTGGTCCGTCAGCTCGTCTGCCTGAAAAAAATGACAAAAAAATTACGGAAAAAGCCAAAAAAGTTTATGTTGATCCGATCGCTACAAACTCCACATTTGACTAGCTGGGCTAATCTGAAAATCTTATTAAAATCGCTCCAGCCGTTTTGGAGTCCATATAAATGTAAATAGATAGATAGATGTATGCATTTCCAAACAGATAATATATTATTTATTGTAAGGTGCAGTTTTACGATCTAGCGTCATGTATGAATATCGGTGTCTGAGGAATCATTTTCATACACTTTCCATTGAATGGCGCATATAAAACTTTCTACTCTTATTCATTTTTTTTTAAACTAAATAAGTTGTAAAAATATTTTATAATGACGCGTTTTTAAGATTTTATTCAGTTTGGTATAGAAATGCATTTTCAGACCCCCTTCTACCTTTGTCAGCAAATGTAAGCAAAGTTCTTTCCCCTCCCCTTACTCTTAAGTAAGCAATTGTATTATTTTGACAAACTCTATGACATAAACATTCTTTCAGCTTTTAAGCATAGACAAGTAAGATTGCCATATATAGGTATGTTCAAATCAGAATCTTCTGAATTTTTCAATAAAAATCTAAAAGTAAAAAAATAAATATTGCTGATGTAATCGCCATTCAGACCAACCTCCACGATCCCCCAAGTAAGCAAAGCGAAGACCCCCATTTGGTGCTTACTTGAACAGCCCCTAAGATAAGTAGAAATGAAACGATTGGTAGTTATAGGACAACGCCCCGGTCATACACATCCTTTATCAACGAGTGCTTTGTAATTATTTGTTGAAGGATGAAGCAAAGCAATATTATATTATCATTTATATTCATTAATACATTCATTCACTGGCGGCGATAGCTCAGTGGGGAACGGCAGCTGAGTCGAATGTAGCCGGCTTGGGCCTCGGACTTAATACTAGCCCTGTATTAAACATTGTCCCACTGCTGGGCACGGGCCTCCACTACTAATGAGAAGGGTAAGGCCTTAGTCCACCACGCTGGCCTAATGCGGGTTGGTAGACTTCACATACCTTCGAAATTCTTATAAGAATTCTCAGGTATGCAGGTTTCCTCACGATGTTTTCCTACACCGTTAAAGCAGGCGATAATTAACATTTAATACACACTTTTTCTTTAAAAAATGACTACCACGCGGGGGAGCCGCGGGCCACAGCTTGTCTACTATAAAAAATAAAACATTCATATAACCGACTTAACAAATGGGCATAAAAGGGTGTAAACAGTATTACAAATTCCTAATAATTCACGTGTTATTTTAAAACGCGTTGAAAGCGGCCCGAGTCAAGTGCGTACGTCCCGAAATAGCCCCGAGCGGGAATCGAACGGTGACAATGCGCCGTTTGGGCGCGGTGAGTCAACGCTCGGCACTCGACAGTCACCCGCGAGGATACACCGCGTTTCCGGTGCGGGAGCGTTTCCACTAGGGTTGCCACTTAAGTATGTCCAGGATATTATCGGTTTTTGTTGTAAAACTTCTCTGAAACACATGTTCTCTGAATAGCTGGTGGCAGGATATTCATATCCGACTGGATAGCGCCCACCGTACACAGGGTGTAAAACCGCCATAGTATCAGCCAGTGTAAATCCGGTTTTTGTCGGGGGTCTAGAGTTGAGGTACAATGTTTGGCCGTTTTGCGGCTTTTTCAGTATTCTGACACTAGACCCTTACCGTTACTTCACCTTCTTGCCCATGGCGTAGTTTGAAGAAGCAGGCCGGCATGATTGTGTTGAGTAGCGGGGGATAGATTGTCACTTGCTACTCGATACCCTAATTGGACAGCACTGCTCTTACCATCAGGTGCGGTGTTATCACTTTGCCATGCCAGGATAAAAAAAACACCCAACACATACGTAGTTCTGACCACACACTAAGCCAAATCTGTATCGTGGATATCAAGAACTACTAGGGACTACGGTCCCACAACACTCAGATCTGACATAATTTATCTCGGTGCGGGAATGGAACCCACAGCCTTCTATTTCACAACCGGCTACTCGCCCGCGCCGCCACTGAGGAATGAAAAGTACCTTAAGTTTGCTGTGTCCTGGCATTACAGAAGGTATTATGGGCGGCAGTGTCTACTTACCATCAGGTCCGCCTTTCTTAATATCGTTACTGTAATTGTAAATGTACTTTTTTTGAATGATTTCAATTTCATTATTAGTATAGCAAGTGTCAAGTGTAGTGTCAAGCATTAATATCGTACAAATTCATTTAATTGTTATATTTTCGTATAGGTTCAATGTTTTTATAAACATAAGTCATACAACTAATGAGTGGTTTTCTGTTTTTCTTTATTCATTCTCATTATGAAATGTATATTGATAAGACGTTATCGAATTAACTTTAACGATTTTTTAAAGCGAGTGCTGATTAAACTCCTAATCAAGTTTCATATGTGCACAAGGGATCCAGGCAGTTTAATGACATTTACCTAAAAAAACTTGTCATGTTTTATTACCCAACTAGCTGTTGCTCGCGGCTCCGCCCGCGTGGAGGTCATGTTTGGGAGAAAAAGTATACAATACAAAATACCAATATTCATGCGTTTAACTTAAAAATGACGGGTTTTCATACAAACTTTCATTCCTTATTTTACCCCCTTAGAGGCGGAATTTCCAAAAATCCTAAAACATATATTTTTTATTTTTAACTAAAATGCCAAATACTAATTTTCATGAATTTAACTTCAAAAATGACGGATTTTCATACAAACTTTGATCCCCTATTTTACCCCCTTAGGGGTGGTATTTCCAAAAACCCTTCCTTAGTGGATGCCTACGTGATAAAAGGTACCTACTGTCAAAATTTCAAGTCTCTAACCCCAGCCGTTTAGGCTGTGCGTTGATCGATCAGTCAGTCAGTCAGTCAGTCAGTCAGTCAGTCAGTCAGTCAGTCAGTCAGTCAGTCAGTCAGTCAGTCAGCTTCTTCTTTTATATATACAGATTAATTTTCAATTAGTTACAGCATATTACTATTTTATAAATTAGTTGTCAAACTTTAAACTGCAAGAAGACAAGGTACTACTGCATAAAATTAACCAGAGTAGTAGTAAATAGGAACAAGTGAACAAAGGACACTAGGTTAAGATGACAATTTTTTAGTATTAGTGTCCAAATGTATGTATTTTAATTTGACTGAAATAAAGAGTTTTATCTATACTTTCACCATAATAATAATAATAATACTAGCCCTGTATTAAACATTGTCCCACTGCTGGGCACGGGCCTCCTCTACTAATGAGAGGGGTTAGGCCTTAGTCCACCACGCTGGCCTAATGCGGGTTGGCAGACTTCTCATACCTTCGAAAAACTCTCAGATATGCAGGTTTCCTCACGATGTTTTCCTTCACCGTTAAAGCAAGCGATAATTAACATTGTAATACACACATAACTTTAGAAAAGTCAGAGGTGTATGCCACTTGGGTTTCGAACCTACGACTTTCGTCTTTGCAGTCCGTACCGTAGCCAACTAGGCTATCGCTGCTATCTGAGCGGGGCTTATAAAATAAAAAATAAACTGCAATTCTCAAAAGTATGAAAACGTCAGTTGGATCTTTTCTGCTTTTTTATACTGGCACGGCAAAGTGACCACACAGCACCTGATGGTAAGCGCAGTGCGGTCCAATTAGAGTATCGAGTAGCGAGAGATAATCTATCCCCCGCTACTCAACACAATCAAAGGCCTGCTTCTTCACACTACGCCATGGTCAAGGTGAAGAAGCGGTCGAGGGTCTATTGTCAGAGTACTCAGAAGGCCGCAAAACGGCAAAACATCGTACCCCAACTCTAGACCCCGACAAAAACCGCATGTACACTGGCTGATCCCGGAACGCGACACACTTGCGTGTGCCACTATGGCGGGTTTTACACCCTGTGTACGGTGGTCGCTATCCGGGCGGATATGAATATCCTACCAACAGCAGGGTCCAATTGTTTAATAACATTTGGCTCGCGGCAGCCCTATTTACAATTGACGGGTTGACTCGTAAGAGGCCGCCGCGCGCCGGGGCACGGCCGCAGGGAGCAGAGAGACTAATTCTTTAGAATTGATGCTAAATTTAGTCATTTAGGATGTCTCGGTCGTGAACGATGTGGGTGTGGCTATATTTGTTCAGGAATTATGTTTGTACAATGTTAAATAGCGGAAAAAAGCCTCATTCGCCTAGTGATGTACTTCCGAAACCAATGGTATACTACATTTAAGGATTTCACAATTGAAATTACACAGCAGGCCGGCATGATTGTGTTGAGTAGCGAGGGATAGATTGTTTCTCGCTACTTGATACTCTAACTGGATGGCACTATGGCGTGCAGTGCTCAGGTGCAGTGTGGTCACTTTCTACACATTTTCAATTTTGAACGAAAAAAACAGTTTTCTCAACATATTTTCGTTTAAAACACATTAATCGTTAACCTCGACAAGCGTAAATATAATCCGGATAATAAATAAGGCGAACTGGGTCGTTTATATTTATAGTTTATAAAAATGTAGTGTTTGAACAATGACCCACGTGTGTCCTGGATACGGGTCGCGTGCCTCGTTTATTGAGTTGATTTCTCTGGGGATTTAGAGACTATTGGTCAAGGTGGGTATTTAGCGTGGCTCTTAAATATTTGTATACATGGATACACTCACGCCTGGAATCCCCAAAGGGATATACAGGGGTGTAACCAGTACACCCACTTTTCGCCCAAATTATTACGGTCCCATAATGTGATAGGGGCGAGCTTATTACCATATCGGCCACAAGTCCAGACTCCGGGCTGATGCTGAGTATTTCTAGATAGAAAAACCCAATATCACTTTACCCGACCGGGGATCGAACCTCAGCACAGCAGTCGTAACGCATGCGTAACTACAACTGCGCCACCGAGGCAGTATACAATTGTATTGTTGTATACTGTAATTTAATATAAATGTGTATACAATCATATTAAACTTACAAGTAGCAGTGGTAGCGCAGCGGGTGAGTAGCCGGCTGTAAAACAGAGGCCGTGGGTTCGATTTCCGCACCGAGACAAATATTTGTGTGTCAGATAGATATTTGGTTCGGGCCTGGGTGTAGCGGGAACGTAGGCCTTCTTGGTTATCGACACCCACGATGCAGATTTTACTGTGGGGTAGAACTATGCGTGGGGCTGTTGGGGTATTTGTATCATATGAATGCTGGTCACACATGTCAAATATATTATACTATAAAAGTTTTTTAATTCATAAAAAGTACATCGACATCAATAAAAAACAAATTATGTGTCACTTTAAAATTTGTTTTTCCTTGATTTTTCTGTGATCCTATCATCAGATCCTGACTTGGTGCCAATGGGACCACCTGGGAAGTATACCCTTTTAAACAAAAAAAGAATTTCTCGAATCGGTCCAGGCGTCTTCGAGTAATCGGGTAACATACATAAAAAAAAAGATTCCAACGAATTGTTAACCTCCTCCTTTTTTGAAGTCGGTTAAAAAATGACCGGCATCCATGCAAATGTTACAATCGATACATTATGACACGCGTTTTTGAATTTTTATTCAAATTGAAAGAATCATTCAGATGTGATAGTTGTTTTATACTACTTGCCATCTCTTTCTATTAAGTCGTTAAATAAAATGTTATTAAAATATTATACCTTCTTCTAATACATAGGTGACATTCATTTTCTGAAACGTAATACGTTTGTAATTTTTATTAACCGACTTCAAAAAAAGAGGAGGTTAACAATTCGTCGGAATCTTTTTTTTATGTATGTTACCCGATTACTCGAAGACGCCTGGACCGATTCAAGAAATTCTTTTTTTGTTTAAAAGGGTATACTTCCCAGGTGGTCTCATTGGCACCAAGTCAGGATCTGATCATGGGATCTCAGACAAATCAAGGGAAACCCACAAATTTTGTAGTGACGCATAATTTGTTTTTTATTGAAGTCGGTGTATTTTTTATGAATTAAAAAACTTTTATTTATACTACATGCAATATGCATGTTTCTTGCCCGTTCTTTTCTAATAAAAATAATCGGTAAACTGGAAACAGTGCAAACTCACTAATTGATGAATTCAGTAGTACATTGGAATTTCGATTTAGTTTCGATGCCTTGGAAATCGCTTATCAAGTATTAGGTAGACTAGTTAATCGTTTGCCAACCTTGTGCTTGTAAATAGAGAATGGTTTCCTGCCTCATAAAACTTATATGCAAATTAATCATATAACGTTATTATTTATCCTATTTATTTCCCACACTTCGATTCTCTTTGTCTGAATGAATGCGGATTATCTGAATAATTTCCTTTTGCAATCATTATTGTATGATTCATGAATGTCATTCATTATAGACTAGCTGTTGCTCGCGGCTCCGCCCGCGTGGACGTCATGTTTGGGAGAAAAAGTATATAATCCAAAATACGAATTTTCATGCGTTTAACTTAAAAATGAAGGATTTTCATACAAACTTTCATCCCCTATTTTACCCCCTTAGGGATGATTTTGAAAAAATGTGAAACAAGTATTTCTTTATTTCCTACCAAAAGCCTAAATATGAATTTCCAGATCCTTAAATTGAGGAATAATGGATTTCCCATACAATTTTTGAACTGCTATTTGGCCCCTTTCAAGGTTGTTTTTTGAGAAAAAAGATAGCCTATGTCCTTCTCAAGGATATAATGTCTCTCCTTGCCAAATTTTATCACAATATGGTCAGCCGTTTAGTCGTGAAAATGTAACAAATAAATAAACAGAGTTACTTTCGCATTTATATATTAGTATGGATTACCTCTTATAAACAGCCTCGTGGATTTGTTATGCAGGATCTAACCAGGTCGCAAATATAACCCAGGAAGCTGCTTAAAAACTATCTCGTCACTCTAAAACCAGGTCTCATCCTGGGAAAACAGGACGGTTGGCAACTCTAAGTAATAGAACGCTATCAGCTAGCGTTCAAGAGTATCTTCAGCGTTGGATGGATTCGATTTCCAATTGCGAAAAATCGCTCATTGATTGAATAACAATTAACACTTTCCTATCATTAATATGCATGCATATAACCACAACATGATTTGAATCAATATCATTTTCCCTTAGAGCACACGTCATACTGATCGCAAATTGCGCACTCATTATGTTTTGAAGTGAATATTATGGCATACGCGTTGGAAATTTGACAGCTTTTCTAAATTACGTGTGTTTATTTTTTAACAAGCTTCTTCAATTGTGAAATTGAAAAGGCAGCTGTGGCCTTGTTGGTACAGATTGCCCAGGCGAAATTCGTATGTTCGTAACCTGCTCAAAATGGCATACACTGATGGAGTAGAGAGAGGCATTAGGAAGCGCGGGAAACTGAGACTTTCATAATGGTTTCTTATGTTTACGCGAATATTATACATTGTAATAAAACGAAATTTACGGATTCTATCGCGGTTTATTTTACTTTTTTAACACGACGTTTCGAAGGCTTTACAGTCTTCATGGTCACGGGGGAGACTGAGTTGTATGTCGTCACGAAAGTATAGTACAATGTTTCTACCCTCCATATAGTTGATATTTAATTTATATATTGTTGTAGTCCGATCTACGCAGAAAGAGCTCACAATGTCTTGAGGTCGAAACGTCGGGTTAAAAAAGTAACATAAACCGCGATAGAATCCGTAAATTTCGTTTTATTACAAACTGAGACTGTGTTTTTTTATCTTGGCACGGCAAAGTGACCACACTGCACCTGATGGTAAGCGCAGTGCCGCCCAATAAGAGTGTCGAGTACCGAGAGACAATCTATCCCTCGCTACTCAACACAATCATGCCGGCCTGCTTCTTCACACTACGCCATGGGCAAGAAGGTGAAGAAGCGGTCGAGGGTCTAGTGTCCGAAGGCCGCAACACGGCCAAACATCGTACCCTAACTCTAGCTCCTCGACGCTAACCGGAAATACACTAGCTAATCCCGGAACGCGACATACTTGCGTGTGCCATTATGGCGAGTTTTACACCTTGTGTAAAACGCTGTCTGGGCGGATATGAATATCCTCCAACAGCGAATATCGTTGTCACAAAATATGAAGAACTAGATGTCGCCCGCGTGGACGATATTTTTGGAAGAAAACCTTTCTATATTTTGCTATCCCATAGGAAGCGTGCGTTTTTCCGGTATAAAAAATGGTCTATATTATTTTCTCATCTCTAAACTATGCAAAAAATCATGTCGATCCCTTGCTCTGTGAAAAACTAAACTATCCCATGGAAACTGTACATTTTTCCGGGATAAAAAGTAGCCTATGTGCTATTCCGGACTATAATCTATATCTGTATCTAATTTCAACCAGATCCGTCCAGCCGTTGTAGCGTGATTGAGTAACAAACATCCATCCATCCAAACATTCGCATTTATAATATTAGTAGGATTTGACACATAGCTGCGTGCACCGCTCTAGCGTCGGCTTGCGGGTGAGAGGTGACGCAGCCAATGATGAGATCATATCTAATTGCGAACATTAATTTGCACCGACACCGGACCGGCTAACACGCGAAATTGTACACAATTTAATCAAAACTTTAACACTACTGAAAGTGGTACCAGTGGTTCACAAGTCATCGTTCATTGGCTCTTTGAACTTTGTTTCTTAAATTATTTAATATTATATTAATAGTATACATCTATGTAACATATTTACTATTGTATGTAAATGTTCATGTAATCTGGGTATTTTAATATGTAAGTTTTAAGTGTAAAAGCTAAAAAGCAGGCCGGCATGATTGTGTTGAGCAGCGAGGTATAGACTGTCTCTCGCTACTTGATACTCTATCTGGACGACACTGCGTTACCATCAGATGTAGTGTGGTCACTATGCCGTGCCAGGTTTAAAAAATATTAATATGTACTTATTACCGTTATATCATTATATATTTTATCCTACACTGACTTCTTTAATCTGTAGTTTTACTTTGGTGAAAGAGAAAAAGAATTGCTAGACACTCAACCCATTTTCGCTTTTTATGCTGTCTACACCCGAGAGGGTAGCCTCCTACGTACATCTCTGGTGGAAACGCAGCCTAAGGCCTAACCCCTCTCATTAGTAGAGAAGACCCGTGCTCAGCAATTGACAGTGTATACAGAACTGGAATTATTATGTCCACCTATTACTTAACCAATGTTATTTATAAATAAATGAGTGATCACTGTGTTATAACGGGACTGTGGACGTCCATTTCCGTGTATCAGTCACTGGTGTCAGCGGTCGGGATGTGGCTGATAGCTGTTATCGTGTAACATTGAACTGGGAGCGAACCGTCGACCGATGGTCACATATATAATGTCTGTAATGAAATAAAAAAAATATTTTCTCCCATTATGACAGCCTTCGTGGCGCAGCGGGCGAGTAGCCGGCTGTGAAACGAGAGGCTGTGGGTTCTATCGCCCACCGAGACAAATATTTGTGTGATTGATAGATATTTGTTTCGGGTCTGGACTCTAGGTGTTATATGATCGTAGTCCCTCGTAGTTCTTGATACCCACGATACAGGTTCTACCAAGTGTGGGGTCAAAACTATGTGTGAAGCTGTTGGGTGTGTATATATTTTATGCAAAAAATAGTGAGAAATTTGAAGCTTTTTGTCTGTCTCTACAATACTCCTGTCAGGCCGTCATGATTGTGTCGAGTAGAGAGGGATAGATTGTCTCTCGCTACTTGATACTCTCACTGGACGACACTGCGATAACCATTAGGTGCAGTTACAAACTTTGAAGTGCCAGGATAAGAAAGAACCTAACAGGATGGACCAATTTAAATGTGTTGTTTTTTTTAGCGCTCAGCAATAACCATGTAAAAAATTAATATATTTTCTAAGTTTAAGTTTCAGTTAACATTTGATAAAAATATGATATCGAGGCGTCTCGCATGGTGTTAAAGTGTGGAAATTCTAATTCGCCTAAGACTTCATTTGGACGATTAATATAATAATAAGTGTTTTTAGATATTTTCTTGGTTATTTCATCTTTAAATTCATCTATCATTGAATTCTTGCTCTTATGTTATTCAATAAGGTTTTACCGACGATGTAGTGATTACAATGATGTCATTATTAATTAAAGCCGATGCGGAACGCCATCATGCGGCAATAGTTTCACTGCAGATGTAAACAAATGATCACGTAGCCACCTTGCGTTGAAAAGTTGTAGTTTAGCTTACATTAAATGCTGATAGATGGCGCTGTTCTCATTACTTTGGGTATTATAGCCAACAGATGGCGCTATTGAAATTTGCGTTAAATTGAACCTTGTTGTTTTTGCAGGAGATTCGAGGAGAGAAGGCTCCACGGATGAGCCTACAGCTCCCGACGCTGATGTCGACACCAGCGATGCTAACACCAAGGAACCTGACAAGGATAACAAGTTAGTATTCGATTATTTACATACGTTCAGCTACACAGAAGGCCGGCATACTTGTGTTGAGTAGCGAGGGATAGATTGTCTCTCGCTACTTGATACTTTAAATGAACGGCACTGCGTTTACCATCAGTGTGGTCACTTTACCAGGATAAAAAAAACATAGCAATATATCAAGCAAAATAAAAATAGTTGTTACAGATGTAGCTATTTATTGATCTCGATGATTAGTAATAATAGAATTATTGGAATACTGCAAGTAAAAACGTAAGAAACTTTGATAAAAGCATACGATCGCAGCTCACAGATGGTTGTAAAAGGTACATTCCCGGAGACAGATAGTAGTTGTATACAGTGTAACATTATGAGCCTGAAAATGCCAAATTATTTAATTTAAATATTAGTTTAATCAAAATGTCCAATATTATAATTGCGATAAGACTATGTGAATGCAGAAACGGGACATAATATTAGTTTCCCTACTCACCGCTAGATGGCGGTACGCGTAACATATAAATTGGTATTTCCGAGTCGGGTGTTATAATCTACATGTTGATTTTTATAAATTATTATTCGTATTCAGTGTGCGTGGCGCAGTCGGTGAGAAACCGGCTGTGGAACTAAAGGCAGGTTCGATTCCCTCACCGCGATAAATGTTTATTTATTTTTATTTTATTTATTTATTCTTTATTCAACACCATGCGTTATCCATATATGTTCGATGTTGAGACTGAAAGTATCTCATACATACTGATACTTACGACAGGATCTATGTGTTGGATGTCATTTGTGTCGTATAGAACCAAAGGCTATGTGTGTGGCTGTTGGGTGTTATTATCATTATTATTATTTATCAGTTGGCGTGCTCCTACGGGCGGTGGTCGCGGCGTGAACCGTGCTGAGAGTTGTCGCGAGCGAGACGCGCCGCGCCGAGGGAAACATCGCAATGCCAGCGATCCAAACAGGCTCACAGCGCACAATCACCAGTGAGTACTATATACAGCTTCCATAGCGCAGACGAGCAGGCGGCTGTGACAGAGTCACAGAGGTCGCTAGTCGAGCCCTGTGCGGCTGTGCGACAAACCGAACTTCAAGGATTCTGTATTGCCGTGGCAAGATTTGCGTAGGTACATTAAAAATAAAATATACGAATGTTAATTATTGTAGGAGCCGTAGCCGGTCAGGTACTCAGTCAGTCACCGTGACTGAAAAGCTCCTCTAGTATAGAGTTGCCATCCTTCCTGTTTTTCCAGGACATGTCCTGGTTTTAGAGTGTCCTGGGGTGTCCTGGATAGTTTTTAAGCAGCGTCCTGGATTTTTAAAGCGCCCTGATAAGGTCCCGTATTTTAAAATTCGCACACAACTTTTGCAATACTTACTTTAGGGGCGGCCTCTCGGCTCGCATGTGTTTACGCTATTTTAAAACAAAGATGCGTCCTATTTTTAAACGGAATTGTCCTGGTTTTTTAACCGACTTCAAAAAAGGAGGAGGTTAACAATTCGTCGGAATCTTTTTTTTTATGTATGTTACCTGAAGACGCCTGGACCGATTCAAGAAATTCTTTTTTTGTTTAAAAGGATATACTTCCCAGGTGGTCCCATTGGCACCAAGTCAGGATCTGATTATGGGATCTCAGAAAAATCAAGGGCAACCCTCAAATTTTATAGTGACGCATAATTTGTTTTTTTTATTGAAGTCGGTGTACTTTTTATGAATTAAAAAACTTTTATTATTTAACTTCAAATCCTAGTATTTGAATTCCGGGGTTGTTATTTAAAAAAACATCACCCGTTTCTCTACACCTGCATATGTTTGGAGACATATGTTTGTGTGACAGACAGATATTAGTGTCCGGGGTCTGGTTGTTGTGAGGGGGTGCGTCTCTCTAGATCCCTGATACCTGCCGTCCACAACACAAGACTCGTATCTTAGTGTGTGGTCGGGGCTATGTGTGTGACTGTTGGGTGTTATTTATTTATGGGTGTCTTTTAAAATATCCACATTGCATAGTTTTGTTGTGTTGCTAACAATACAAGAATAGCCATGTTCTCAAACCCGACCACTTACTATTAATAAAACAATAAAAATGCGCTGTTTGTTTGCGTTATAAAAATGTATACGCTGATGCAAATTGTTAAGTAAAATCGACGCTAGATGACGTCGTTGCAGTGGTTTTTATGTGTTGCGGATGATTTGTCTGATTGGAGTTTTTGTATAATATTCAAAGAAAAATATGGTAAGAAATGTTTCGAAAATATATCTGATAGACCTTGACTTGTGTAATGAAAATGCACTAGTAATTATGGTGTATTACATTTATGGGATTTCACGCGCATACCTTACGCTTATTATCATTTTTTTTTAATCCTGGCACAGCAATGTGACCACACTGATGGTAAGCGAAGTCCCGTCCACTTAGAGTATCGAGTAGCGAGAGACAATCTATCCCCCGCTATTCAATACAATCATGCCGGCCTTCTTTACACTACGCCATGGGCAAGAAGGTGAAGAAGCGGTCGAGGGTCTAATGTCAGAGTACTCAGAAGGCCGCAAAACAACCAAACATCGGCCATTCCAGTCATATCTGGTTGCAAGATCGTACCTAATAAATTTTTTTAAACTGAAAAACCCCTTGGTGACATGCTTCCGTCAATATTGCGGTATTTATACTTGAACTAAGGGCTCTAATGTAGAGCTGAATAATTTAGGTGTTTCACAAAACACCATTAAATACACTTTGTCGCCACATATAGTTCAGTAATAGGAGCGCATTCCGCGCGTGCCGCACAGAAATAGCGCTGCGTCTGCGTGGACCGACTACCCTAGCACACTGCATTATAGAAGACACACGTATATTCAAAATGCATTGTTGTTTAACTAAAACACAGCAGAATTTGTCGTAGATATGGCTTTTATGAAGTAAAAGCTTCTTTAGGCGCATTGAAAGATTTTTTAAATATATAAAATCTTAGGCGATAGGCTCGCTCAATATCACATCATGGTTTATAATCTGGTAAAAATATGGGTATACTGGTTACATCCCTGCCTAGCTCTTCGGGGATTACAGGAGTGAGTGTGTCTGTATGTATGTGCAATGGTACTACAAGTTAATAACTGTCGACTGCCTCGTAGGCGCAGTTGTATTGCACATGAGTTACGACTGCTAGGCTGAGGTCTCAGGTTCGATATTCGGAAAGTTATATTGGGCTATATTCTATTCAAAAATACTCAGTATCAGCCTGGATTGTTCAGTCTGTAATTGAGCCCGGTATGGCGATAGGTCGCTCCTATCACATTATGGGATTGTAATGAACTGCATTTTAATTCATTGTATTTTTTGTAGCATTTCCTGGTGTATACTATTTTAGACCTTCTGTGTTACTTTCGGGTTTGCAGTAACATTTCCATCTATTTCTCGATCTATGTCGGAACCAAGTCGTCTGGAAGACAGACGTAATAAGGTAACAAATCCATTTCAAACTATCATCGATATTGGACCGTGTAACTGACACACTAAAGTTTATAACATTTTAACACGCGTAATGATGCAACCCGTTAAATTCGGCAAAATATGTCGAATTTCGAAGATTTTGTTTACTTTTACGCCTCGTTGCAATGCTTT
Organism: Laothoe populi; assembly: GCA_905220505.1. Taxonomy (NCBI): domain Eukaryota; kingdom Metazoa; phylum Arthropoda; class Insecta; order Lepidoptera; family Sphingidae; genus Laothoe; species Laothoe populi. Next base: position 12,136,438 of record HG992173.1, read on the forward strand.
TTTTTTATACGAAACGAAATTTTATCGAAGACCTCATTGTGTTCACACGCATCGGTGCCGTGAAGAAATTACGTACAAAATGTTGGCGGTTTCAAAGATATTCTTATCGAAACCCGTTTTCTGTATAGATTACGTTATTACCAGAAGAGTCATTAGATTATAAATATTGACGTGCAGAAGATTAATTGCCCTGTATTAAACACTGTCTCACAGCACGGCACGGCCTTTACTAATGAGAGGAACATGCCTTAGTCCACCACGCAGGCCTAATGCGGGTTGGTAGACTTCACAATTTCACACTCCGATGATACTGAGTATTTACAGCCTCCGTGGCGCGGTAGGCGAGTAGTGAAACGAGAGGCCGTGGGTTCGATTCCCACACCGGGACAAATGTTTGTGTGACAGACAACTATTTGTGTCCGGGGTCTGGGTGTTCTGAGGCCAAAAGTCTCGCGTAGTCCCTGATACTCACAATACAAGACTCGTATCTTAGTGTGGGGTCGGGGCTATGTGTGTGACTATTTGGTTTTATTTATTTATTTCGTGATAGAAAAAGCCAATATCGCTTTTGCCCGGCCCGGGTACGAACCCGAGACCTCAGTAATCGTACCGCGTACGCAATCACAACTGCGTCACCAAGGCATTCAAACGTATATATAGCATCTTACATGCTCATTTGTACAAGCAATTCTAGCGACGCAAAGTAAAAACAATCGCGTTGAATTGGACACCGCGCCGCCGCGCCGTAACAAAGGGCTGTTTGGTAGAGACACGCTTGTCGTCCGACAGAGGTTCTCAAACTGTACGCCGACGCCCCTCTAAAAAAAGAATTTCTCGAGTCGGTTCAGGCGTCTTCGAGTAATCGGGGAACTTACATAAAAAAAAGATTCCGACAAATTAAGAACCTCCTCCTTTTTCTGAAGTCTGTTAAAAAGTCGGCGACAGTATTGCCACCTATGACCCTCCGCCCCTGGTATCTATATAGTAAAAATCGTTCCGCTCTGTGATTAGTAGGAAGAAGGACGAACCCGTTTTCATTAATAGATAAATATTTTTAGCAAAATTTTAGCTTTTAGGATACAGTCGTTAAAACAATTGAATTCAGTTTTGTGATGCATTTAAAAAAGGACTATATCACCTGGGTTTATGTTTTAATTTCGTTTATTATTACTGTTTTATAAAATATGACTGTTATTTACTTAGTACTATTTAACTTTAGGAAAAAATTACCTGTTTAAAAATGACTAACTACACTATATTTTTTTATCCTGGCACGGGAAAATGACCACTGCACCTGATGGTTCGCGCAGTGCCGTCCAATTAGAGTATCGAGTAGTGAGAGACAATCTATCCCCCAATACTCAACACAATCATGCCGGGCTGCTCCTTCACACTACGCCATGGGCAAGAAGGTAAAGAAGCGGTCGAGGGTCTGGTGTTAAAGTACTTAGAAGGCCGCAAAACGGTCAAACATCGTACCCCAACACTAGACCCCTGACAAAAACCGGATGTACACTGGCTGATCGCGGAACGCGACCCACTTGCCTGTGCCACTATGGCGGGTTTTACACCCTGTGTACGATGGCCGCTATCTGGGCGGATATGAATATCCTACCACCAGCAAAAATTCACACATTCATAACAGACATGTATAAATAATTAACAACTATTTTACTTACATTTGCCAATACTTTAACAACCCCTGGATCGCTTTAAACCGTACAATATACGCTTTGAGAACCACAGCATAACAATATCATCTGCAATATTAAACGCGCCATCATAGATCGACACCTACCTCCGTAAGTTTTCTTCTCTAACGTGGTTTATTCCCACTGGTCGTGTAGCTTTGTATGGGAGAATAATTTTTCAGCTTCAGTATGAACCGCGCCGTCTGTGAGGGCGCATTGCGGGTTTCAGAAATAACGTGTTAGTTTTTTCAGTGTTGTGTGCCATTGGGTAATGTTGTAGTGGTTTTTGTATTATTTATTAATTTGGGTATTTTAACGCATTTTGAGGGTTTAATGGATTCTTCAGATTAAAAATAGAATATTAAAATGATTCGATTATTTTTATTACTCTTGATATCAATTGTTATTATCGATAAATATAAAATGTATAGAAATTAAGGAATTAACTTTTGCGTGCTTCAAATACCATGTGCTTCGATACGGTAATATATTTTAAAAAGGTAATTTCAATAAATTTATTTATATAGGGTGTTGTTGGAAAAATCTTTAATAATATGAGTGATGCAAGAAGTACTAAAATAACATTTAATTCATATCAAATGTGAATAGAATATTTTGAATTCTTGAAGCGATGTGCGAAACACAATACGTAATCATTTTATATTTCAAAGCAGGTTTTCGGAAATAACTATGTAATTAGTCGAGGGCACTGACTTCTTTCGAGGATAAACAACGTTAAAATTATCGAGTTAATTAAAATTAACCATGTCATATGATGTTTGAGAAAATTGTTTTGCCTGGCGGAATTAAATAGTAAACATACTAGGTACTTTTATTTTATTGCAATCTAGCGACTATTTGAAATCATTACAGAATGAAATAAAGTAAAATTTTATAAATTAATTAAAGCCAAATTCTACCGTATAGTATATAAACACGTTATATCCAATTACATAAATAGCATAAATTAAAAATTATTCCACATACCAGTCAGTCATAATCTTTTACCTATCCTAACTTCATGCTTAATCTCTAGGACACACTGATTCATAAAAATGCGTTGCACAAACCATAAGCTGCTACCTCATGATTTTGTTTAAGATATTTTTAGGTAACCTGTACTAGTGTACATCCGGTTTTTGTCGGGTTTCTAGAGTTGGGGTACGATGTTTGGCCCTTTTGGGGCCTTCTGAGTACTCTGACATTAGACCCTCGACCGCTTCTTCACCTTCTTGCCCATTGCGTAGTGGCACACAGGTCGGCATTATTGTGTTGAGTAGCGGGGGATAGATTGTCTCTCGCTACTCGATATTCTAATTGGACGGCACTGCGCAGGTGCAGTGTGGTCACTTTGCCAGGATAAAAAAATAGTGCAGACAGTCATTCTAAGTTATACACTGCCTTTACAAAAGCGAGCCAACGCAAGCACATTAATCTCTGACGTCCCTACAATAGGCCGTCCGACGTTATCTGCCTCCCTTGCGCTTAAATCTGTTCACACCCATTTGACGCCACCCCCACGGCGATATCTCACCGGAGGGGGGTTGTCTGGTTCCGACAGTTGTATTTACATTATTAAATGTTGGGATTTCATTGTTGATTCTAATAAAACTGCAACTAGAATAATGTATGACCATCCATCCTGATTTGACCGAGACAGTCCCGATTTAAGCTTTAAATCTTGCTGTTCCTAAAATACATAAAAATGTTCCGTTCCGAAAACATTACTGCTGAAAATCATTGAGTTGAAATATTTAAACATTTTCAAATAATCTTTTTTTTTATCCTGGCACGGCAAAGTGACCACACCGCTCCTGCTGGTAAGCACAATCCCGTCCAATTAGAGTATCGAGTAGCGTGATACAATCTATCCCCCGCTACTCAACACAATCATGCCATCAGAAGGCCGCAACACGGCCAAACATCGCACCCCAACTCTAGACCGGATGCGAACCTATCGCCATACCGGGCACAATTCCAGAATCCGGGCTGATACTGAGTATTTCTGAATAGAGTAACCCAATATCACTTTACCCTACCTGGGGATCGAACCCGAGACCTCAGCACTCTCTAACGCAAGCGCAATGACAACTCCGCCACCGAGGTAGTCGTAATTATATTAACGTAATCACATATACTGACAGTGCACCGGTGCGGTGTACTGATGCGGAGGCAATAGTTTCGGTGTTTAATTCTGTTCTTCTTGGCACAACGCCAGTTTGTGCATCCACTGTCGTAAGGGACGCGAATTGAGCGGAGAATAAGGGCTTCTATTGCATGTATATAAAAAAAACTAGATGTTGCTCGAGGTAGCGACCGCGTGGAGGTTATTTTTAACCGGTTTCAAAAGAAGGAGGAGGTTCTCAATTCGTCGGAATCTTTTTTTATGTATGTTTCCCGATTACTCGAATACGCCTGGACCGATTCGAGACATTGTTTTTTGTTTAAAAGGGTATACTTCCCAGGTGGTCCCATTGGCACCAAGTCAGGATCTGATGATGGGATCTCAGAAAAATCGAGGGCAATCCTCAAATTTTATAGGGACGAATAATTTGTTTTTTATTGAAGTCGGTGTCCTTTTTGAGAGTATCATAATTGGAAGATAAGGTATACAGCCCATGGATGCATCTTAAGCTATTACACCTTTCTATATTTTGCTATCCCATAGGAAGCGTGCATTTTCGGGATAAAAAGTGGACTATGTCATTTTCTGATCCCTAAACTACCACTATGCAAAAAAACCATTTCGGTCCATTGCTTTGTGAACAACTAAATTATCCCATGGGAACTTTACATATTTCCGGCATAAAAAGTAGTCTTGGTGTTATTCTAGACTATAATCTATCTCTGTGCTAAATTTCAACCAGATCCGGTCAGCCGTTCTGGCGTGATTGAGTAACAAACATCCATTCATCCATCCAAACATTCGTATTTATGATATTAGTAAGATAGCTTCTCTCACAACTATGGTAAAGCTTGTTAACATTATTTGGCTCAATTCTACCAGCTTGTGGCATTTAAACATAATTTTACTAGGATGTAATGTGTGTTGCGCGTAAAACTATACTTTACGACTTTCTCTGTATTTAGCGAGAGTTTCTCGTTTGGAGAATTTCCATTGGGTGCTGAATCCATTCATTCTGTTAGGTGGGATTATACTGTTTGATTCCGAATTGGATATTGTGTTTATCATTCACTAGCTGTTGCTGGCGGCTCTGTCAGCGTGGAAGTCATGTTTCGGAGAAAAAGTAATACAAAATACCAATTTTCTTGCGTTTAACTTAAAAAATTACGGGTTTTTATAACAAGTTTCCTCCCCTTTTTTACCACCTTTAATACTACGTCATAAAAGGTACCTACTATTATGTCAGTCAGTTTCTTCTTTTATTTATATATACAATTTAAACACTCGGCAGTAATTTGAATTCCGCTTTAGATGCATCAACAAATACGTTAAGGTACGAGCATTCGATGCCAGGGAATGTCTATCATGGGAAATTTACAATGTTGTGCAACAACGCGCGGCGTTCGAATGTTGCAAAATGTGACGCGCATCATGCAGATGCTGCTGCAAAATCAAATGTTCTAATTTGTTACTCAACATGGTCAACTACCATTGTACTTCTTACTTGTCCCTGTCTTTCTTTTTCTATATTTACGGTTGAAGAAAACATTACAGGCTTTGTTTGTGTTGAGTATCTAACTGGACGGCAATGCGCTTACTACGCTGGTGGTAGGATATTCGTATCCGCCCGGATAGCGACCACCGTACACAGGGCGAAAAACCCGCCATAGTGGCACACGAAAGTGTGTCGCGTTCCGGGATCAGCCAGTGTATGTCCGGTTATCGTCGGGGGGCTAGAGTTGGGGTACGATGTTTGGCCGTGCCGGTATAAGCCGGTTCACAGTCGGTTGGAGGCGTGTTGATCCGTCGGCCAGGGAGACCTGTAGAAACGGTGGTACCGCTGGCCGCCCGCGGTACAGTACAGGGGCCCAATCGTGGCTAACCACCACGAGAGGCTGCCCCACCATGCCGCGCATAATCTTGGGTGGGTCCGTCGTGCCGGTTGGTGACCGGATGTGGGGTCCCGGCGGCCTATCCCGGGAGGGTACGGGGGCCCTTCCGTCCGGCGGATCAGCTCACCTCCTCTCGGCTCTTTTAGTGGACCGGCGCTTGTTACGGCCTTCTGACTACTCTGACACTAGACCCTTGACCGCTTCTTCACCTCCTCCTCCCATAACTCCATGTCAGTGCATACAAAGAGAGCAGGTTTTACAGCGGTGCGTAACCCCACCACCGCCTTCACAATGGAGTTCGCTAACATCCGCGGACTCCATTCTAATCGTAATGCCGTCCACCACCATCTTGAGACGGCCCGGCCTGCTCTGCTCTTCTTGACGGAGACGCAGATTTGTAGTCCGACCGATACTTCATACTTGCTTTACCCCGGATACTCGCTTGAAGAATGCTTCAGGCCGAGGGCCGGGGTATGCCTGTATGTTCGGTCGGACGTCTGCTGTCGCCGTCTGCGCTGCATGGAGGACCCCTCCTTCTCCACCCTGTGGGTACACGTCGACCTCGGCTCCCAGAGTCGGGTTTACGTGTGCCTTTACAGGTCACACGACGGGGACGTAGAGACAACTCGGCTATTTAATTATATTAGCCAGGCGACAGACGACGCGCAGGAGCAGTTTCCAACAGCGGAATTGGTAGTTCTGGGGGACTTTAACGCACACCACGAGTTGTGGTTGGGCTCCTCCAGAACTGACCATGCCGGCAGGACTGCTCATGCATTCGCTTTGACGAATGGCTTGACACAGCTGGTGGACCAGCCTACCAGGATCCCAGATGTGGCAAGTCATGCGCCCTCTCTGCTTGACCTACTGCTGACGAGTCATCCAACCGGGTATAAAGTGACGGTTGGTGCTCCCCTGGGTACCTCCGATCACTGCCTGGTTGGGACGTCGGTTCCTTGCGCTTTGCCTCCACGTCCCGTGAAGGTCAAGCGCAGGGTCTGGCACTACTCGTCGGCAGATTGGGATGGTATGCGGGATTACTTCGCATCCATCCCTTGGCGGCAGCGCTGCTTTGATGGAAAGGATCCTTCAGCGAGTGCTGACGCCATTGCTTGCGAGATCAGAATAGGAATGGAATATTACATTCCTTCCTCTGAGATCGCAGGCAAGGGCCGAGGACGCTCCTGGTTCAATCGTGCATGCGCCGATGCTGTTGGCAAGAAACAGGCGGCGTATCGTGCTTGGATCGGGGGTCGCGTTACGAAGGATCCCAACCTCAAGTCACTCAAAGCAGCCTATAACCGTGCTGCCAAGGTCTGCAAGAGGGCGTATGTTAAAGCGGATGCCCAGCGCGTCTCCAAGATTGGATGTGCTTTGGCCGATAACCCAACAAGCAGTCGTGCTTATTGGAGCTTGGCTAAGGCCGTCCAATCTAATTTCTGTCGCCCTCCGCTGCCACCGCTGAGATATCGAAATGGAACACTAGCCCATAGCTCGCAGGAGAAGGCCGATTTACTGGCAAACCTCTTCGCGGCTAATTCGAGACTCGAGGACTGCAATGCTCATTTACCAACTACGCTGCCCGGTTGCGGTCACACAATGCCTGATATCCGTATCAGGCATTGTGATGTGCGGCGTGAGCTGCAGTCTCTCGACGTCCGGAAGGCTAGTGGTCCTGATGGTATCCCAGCGCTTGTACTTAAAAAGTGTGCAGCGGAGTTGTCTCCTGTACTGACGCGCCTATACCGATCGTCCTACCTCTCAGGTATTGTGCCTGAATCTTGGAGGGAGGCTAATGTGCAGCCGATCCCCAAAAAGGGTGATAGGTCAGACCCTAACAATTATCGCCCAATCGCCATAACCTCAGTGATGTGTAAAGTCATGGAGCGACTGATAAACAGCCAATTAGTTCGCTACCTAGAGGATCATCACTCGTTGATCAATGACCGCCAATACGGTTTCCGTCATAACCGATCAACGGGTGATCTTCTAGCGTTCGTATTACATCACTGGGGGGAAGCGATTGACAAGCATGGCGAGGCTCTGGCTGTGAGTCTCGACATAGCCAAGGCATTTGATAGGGTCTGGCATCGTGGCCTTCTCTTCAAGCTCCCGGCATACGGTCTGCCCGACAACCTGTGCAAGTGGATTTCCGGCTTTCTGCATGAGCGTAGAATGCGTGTCCTCGTTGATGGACACGCTTCGCAGCTCATGTCAGTAAATGCCGGAGTACCATAAGGTTCTGTGATTTCGCCCACCTTGTTTCTTCTGCATATCAATGATATGTTGTCCCTTGGCAACATTCATTGCTATGCAGACGACAGCACGGTTCATGGGCGTTATTGCAGCAAGCCTCCTGGTTGCCGGGCGGATACTGAGAGGAGACGCGAGGATCTTGTCATGGAGCTCAACCAGGCCTTGGATCACATATCATCATGGGGTACCAGGAATCGGGTTGAGTTTAATGCCAAGAAAACCCAGGTGTGCGCGTTCTCGTGCAAGAAGTCTCCGTTTTCTCCAATCCCCGTTCTTCAGGGTGTTCCACTCGCAATGCGGAATGACCTTAGTGTCCTAGGTATGGATATCCGCTGCGATCTTAATCCAAGGAGTCACATCGAGGGCGTAATATCCGCCACTTCACGCAGGGTCGGAATCCTGAACAGGGTGCGGCGGTTTTTCACGCCTGGTCAGCTCTACCGCTTATATAAAGCGCAGGTGCGGCCGGGAATGGAATACTGCTCGCACCTCTGGGACGGTTCCGCAAGGTACCTTCTCGATGCCTTGGATGGGTTGCAGCGGCGGGCCATCCGCATTGTGAATGATGCAGACGTGAGTAACAGCCTGGAGCCGCTACAGCTGCGTAGGGATATTTCCTCGCTTAGCGTGTTCTACCGTCTGTATCATGGCGAATGCTCTGAAGAATTGTTTGATCTTATCCCATCCTCTCCCTTCCATACCAGAACCACGCGTACTGGCTTGCGGAGCCACAGCTTCGTGGTGTCTACTACCCCGGCCCGAACCAAGAGGTTCGCAAACTCGTATTTTTGCCGCACCATCAAGCTGTGGAACAGTTTGCCAGCTACCGTGTTCCCTCCTTCCTATGATCCTGGGTCCTTTAGGCGTAATGTGAAGAAGCTAAACAGCAGGCCGGCATGATTGTGTTGAGTAGCGGGGGATAGACTGTCTCTCGCTACTCGATACTCTATCTGGACGGCACTGCGCTTACCATCAGGTGCAGTGTGGTCACTTTGCCGCGCCAGAATAAAAAAAAAAAAAAAAAAAACTATCAGGTGCAATGTAGTCTCTTTACCGTGCCAGTATGAAAAAAACATTTTCAGAGAATTTCACTGATCGATGTCCACCATCGTTCGCAGAAACTGCATTTCCTGGCTTACAGAATTTGTAAAGACAGTTGTGTATGCTAGAGTGTTTCTATTAAATGGTTGAAAATCATGATCGATCCGTGATTAGTGTTGGCCGCAAATGGCAATGACGTTTTTAAGTCTATACTTTTTAAACAATAATCTTTGTGAAGGGATCCAGTTGGTATTCCAGAACTTGCCAGTGGAATCGTTTCAATAGTAGTTCCCTCGTTTCGAGCCTAAAGTGGTCTGAATACCGTCGAATCATCTCGGAAAAGTACTAAGTAATATAATCTCAATAAAATTTAACCCCAAATTATAAACACAAATTCTTCCAGTCCAATAACTAACAAATATTATTTTACTCCAAAATTGGCTCACGACGAAATGAATAATCTTGTTAGATCTAATGTTCTTCATTCATTGCTTGTAATGTATGAAATCAGAACAGTATTTTACCGAAATGAGCTATAAAATCGCGCAATGTTATTGGTATCATGAAAACTATCTGTTTCATCTGCTAGGAATTTTCCTGATCAGTACGAGTTTGTTTATAAATGTCCGAATGTTTACGTGATATAGAGAGAACAGCATGTGCGTATTTTGTTTTTATATTAGTATTTGATTTGACGAGATCAAGTCATTTATTGATGTCGTCGTTCTGAAATACTCTTCCAAAATGTTTTGTATATAGGACGTCTGTAAACTGTGCTGAAGTCTAGAAAGAAAGTTTATATAAAGTGTTTTTTTGTGAATAAGATTAATTATCTACTCGTCTGGTGCCTGTGAACATGTATCTTAATTCTTATCCATCATCGATACATCCCACACCAATACAGCTGTATCATAATTTTACACGCGTATTTAAAAAAGATTTGGCTTAAAATTTTTAAATTAAATATCCGTGTCCCTAACTCTATTTACCTTGAAAGATAGATAACCGCACCCAGGATGTCCAGAATGCACATATCATACATGCTGTACTGGATCAAAGAGGACACTTGATAGATTTAATTGACTAATCATTTTCAGTTTTTCAACAAGATCGCAGCTTCATATGCTCACGGATGAACGATGTCGCCGGTGGTAGGATATTCATATCCGCCCGGATAGCGACTAGCGTACACAGGGTATAAAACCCGCCATTATTGGTACACGCAAGTGTGTCATGTTCCAGGGTCAGTCAGTGTACATCCGGTTTTTGTCGGGGGTCTAGAGTACTCCGACACTAGACCCTCAACCGCTTCTTCACCTCTTTGCCCTATGGCGCAGTGTGAAGAAGCCACACAGCAGGCCGGCATGATTGTGTTGAGTAGCGAGAGATAGAATGTTTCTTGCCACTTATACTCTAATTGGACGGCTCTTACCATTAGGTGCAGTGTGGTCACATTGCCCTGCCAGGATAAAAAAAATGTAGAGCATATTGTACCTATTATCCAGGTTACCAACTGACTTACAGTCTCCTATTTATAACAATACGAATAATAAATACAGTCACCCACATCGGCATCAGCCACTGTCGTAGGTGGCACCAACAATAAACACACAACGTGTTTTAACACAAATCGACGCGCGAATAATTATAGATTCGTGAACCGTTCCACATTAATATTTCTTTATATTTTTGTGTAAGAAGATTTAAAAATGCTGTGAACGTGAAATGTTAGAGATTGTAGTTCAGTATCGAAGGATCCCATTTTTTTGGTCCTTCGAACAGGATTTTCTGGTTCAGATGAACTACCTTCGTTTGTGCTTCATAGATTTAATATAGTCCAAAACTATCAAAGAATGTGTGAGAAATAAGCACATATGTTAATGATGCCAAACGTTTACTTTAATTTATCTAAATTGTGTGGCCGTCTAATAAAGCAAATTAGTAATAAATAAATGTATTACCTTATGGCAAGTGATTACCACCCCCTATGACTGCCTAAAGAATCATCAATGCTAGATAGTCTTTTAAAAAAGAATTGAAAGTTGAAGTGTGACAAATATGTACAAAACATTTTTATGCTTTATTCATGTTCACGCAATCACTTTGTCTTGTTAAGTCCACTAAAATGTATCCACTCAGGCGGTAGATAGCGAGAGATATCGCGGACTTTGATTGACAAACGAATGGAAAAAATGTGCATGTACCACCAGAGTCACTTATTTTTGCCTCGCATAGCAAGCCATCGTAAAGATTGCGACTGTCAAGTGAATGATTTTGAAAATCTCGGAATCTGACCCAAATCATCGATGTATTAGCATTATGCACTCACACCTTGCTACTTGGTTATATGCTATTACAGCCACTACATGCAAATATTTGTTATTTTGGACATCATTGTCATTATCAATCAGCCTTTGTTAGTCCACTGTTGGACATAGAACTCTCCCAAAGCATACCATTGACCTACCTTTTTTTTTTCCGCGGGGAAAATCCATCTTACGGATACCTTCTGGTCCTCGGGGGAGGAGAGATGGTTATGCCGGACTCACCGACCTTCCGACCCAGTTCGCCCGAAAGACTACTAGATCGGGACCCTAACCAATTTTCCTACGCCGGTGTACCGACTAAAAACCCCGCGGTAGCCTTCTGCAGCACATGTGGGACAATCCCGGGGGATCCTGAGTTTACTCTGGATTGCTGCCGGAACCATCCCTGTGCCGTACCTTTACGGTCCGTCTCTTCTTGGGCTAAATGCCCCCCACAATTTACAATAGCAGCGCGATGTTTCGCGCCGCCAACCGCCTCAGGGTCGCACCATGCAGATATATACATAAAGGCCGCACATCCCCCGCTGTGCAGCCGCGACCCCTGTGATCCCTTTTAGTCGCCTCTTACGACAGGCAGGGTATACCGTGGTAGAATTCTTCAGGGCCCCCATTCCACAGGGCGGGAGGCGCCAGTCAATCGTCAAACTCGGCGCCTCCTTCTCGTTTGGTGACGAGCGGGATCGGTTCGTTGCCGATCCCGTTCGGCGCTCTCCTTCTGCAACATAACACGTTCGCAGAAGGAGGCCATCGCACGCCACGACCTTCGTCTGCCGACCATGGCAGATACCACAGCCGGCAGAGAAAGGTCTCCATTGACAGCTGAACCATTGACCTACCTGGAACTTTAGCACTTAAAACCTTCTATTTACCAGCAAATCGACTATAATTCCAGCGAGCTCAACGCATCCATTTTAATTTGCTACGGTCGACCCCGCCCCGTGTTTTTATAGTATACGACCGCTATATATCAACTGACATGACACGGGTCATCTAATTTTGTCGCCGCCTGCCGAAAGGGTTCTTCTTGACGGAGGTTACCTGATGAATTATTGGTGAGGGATGTTTTTGTAGGATTTTTAAATAAAATATAAATCTTTGTCGATCATGTAGGCTAACTAATGATTGTTTAATGCAATAAAATTACGATTCACTATATCTCTGACGATTCAGTCAATAAACGTGTCCGGTCCCCCCTATTATATTATTTTTAATCGTTGTTTTTTCCACTCACTCTCAAGTTATTTGACTATGGAGTAAAGTAACAAAAAGTTACGAAGTTAAGTTTAAGTTTTATTTTTGAATTCGATACGCTTAGATAAAGTTGGGCACTGTAACAAACATGTCCAGCATCACGGGTCGTCTCTACTACTGACTTAGATTAGGTGTTATTCAACCTGGTCTAGTGCGGTACGTTTCCCCGTGATGTTTTTCTTCAGCGTTAGAGCGATAGATAATTAACAATGAATACACACATTAATTCGAAGTCAGATGTGTATGTAACTTGGATTTTCGAACCTGTGATTTTAGATGTTTTTTTAACCGACTTCAAAAAAGGAGGAGGTTAACAATTCGTCGGAATCTTTTTTTTTATGTATGTTACCCGATTACTCGAAGAAGCCTGGATCGATTCGAGAAATTCTTTTTTTGTTTAAAAGGGTATACTTCCCAGGTGGTCCCATTGGCACCAAGTCAGGATCTGATGATGGGATCTCAGAAAAATCTAAGGAAACCTTAAAATTTTATAGAGACGCATAATTTGTTTTTCATTGAAGTCGGTGTACTTTTTATGAATTAAAAAAACTTTTGTTAGTAACTTTTTAGTTTTATTTAAATTACTGGATTCAAATTAATGAACTCTTGTATATAAATAGATTGATTTAATATTCGTATTAATAATAGATTCTAAATTAAGCCGTGTAGTACACACTCGCTTTCATACCGAGCTTTGTATCCAAGTCACTCCATGCTCATGGTGGGTGTTACCGACTAAGCTATGAGCTTATTATCGTGACATAATTAAGAATTTATATTAAACACATCATAAATAACAAGTTCAAAGAATATGATCTCTATTAGCAACTCCGTCTTCAAACAAATCTGATATAGCGTACATGAATATTTAGGCGGGTCGTAAAATTATGTTTTTGCTAAATATTATGTTGGGTATATGAATAATAATTTTATACTTTGCTGAATCTTGAAAACCTTTTTAGGTTAATAGCAGCATATAATCATTTCTGAAAGTACCGACATTCATTCCTTGGTCGGGGACATGGCATTTTTAGTGCCTAACATAATCTGACCAGTATTGGATTTTTATAAAAATTTGCGAAGATCGATCATGTGAAAATAAAACAAAATTAACTGCGAAAGAAATGTCGAGTACAGTTTAGGCCATCATTGATGATGTTCATTATGGTTACTGCCTTGCTGAGACATGAAAAATAGATAGACGAAATCATAGAATTAGTGGGGGCAGGTAGTATTTAGTTATTGTATTTTGCTGAGTTTCTGGTTGATTCTCCTCAGACAAATTGGCATTCCAAGAATCGGCAGACAACTAACTTTAGTCATAATAAATCTGAAGAGATTGCTTTGTTTGACCGCGTTTATCTCTGCCACTTCCAGTCATATTTGAAAAATTCTATTTGCATTTTGTAGCCTTTTTTTAAGGAAGGTTATGAGCTATCAAATGATGTCACGACTCACGGGAGCGGAGCAAAGGGCTGTTTCGGCGACTCAAGTAACGGCTAGTATGATAACAATATTAGCGGCCTATTTACTGATTATACGATTAGAATTTGAGTTTAACCAATAAAGATAAGCAGTGGCATTTAACCTTAGTTCCCGATTTAGACTGTCTATCCCAACAGGTTACTCGGCCAAATAACACAACGTGAGGTTAAAAAATGTTTATTCTTTATACATTAATACACCAACCCAGATAGCAGTGCAGGGACGCCAAGAAAAATATAAGATTGTATATTGGACTTTTGTTTAAATTGAATATGTTCAGAAATAAGGATATATTTGTAACGGATTTGTTACGAATTGTAACGGACGATTTTTCTCTAACGGAAACCTATATACCCATATAGCAGCCCGGCCTCGCGTAATCTCAACACCATAAGTATGTAATTGTTTACACGAACAGCGCCCAAATCCAATCGTCAAGACCATTTGCTTTATAACCTGAATCTGGTAAGTTTCAGGACTTCATCAGCCCACTGACAGCAAATGTTGATTTTCTATAGACAGAGGGCCCACTCTGGTTGAGCTGGTGTACGCTGTAGACAAGTCGTCCTCAGCGTTACTAACTTTTTTTATACTATAATATTCCATTGCTGAGCAAAGGACTTTTCTGTTCATGCCATTTCTTCCAAAGTTCCCTGTCTTGAACTGTTTCTTGCAGGGTGTTCGAAGTTGTCTAGGTTACGACGTCTAATTCTAGGCCTATATTACAATATAATGAACTGGAATTTTGGACTTTATTTTGTTTTGGATAATACCAGGCAAAATTAATTTTGTTTCACAATCCCTTGCAACAAATCAAGGATACCGCGATCTAATTAAAAATGTTAGTTATAATTTTTTTCCGTCGTTCTTGTGCCAGAATGTTTGGCATTTGATCAAAAGACACGCGGTTTATTCTGCGTTCACGCGTCGATTGATTTATGAGGAGCATGAACGTCCACATGATTTGCTGCTTCATGCTGATCTAAGATGGTATGGAAGGTACATTTTCACTACGCAATCTGAGTTGTGTCACGTAGGTGGGAATCTTTATCAAATCAAATAACCCGCAAACCGTAGATTTTATTATGATTGTTCACGAGCGGTGTAGATCACTGGCCATCAGATGACTTGCTTATGTTCTGGCTTCTGCTGTGATAGAAACATATTATGTATATTACAACCGTCAAAATCCTATCTTACGGCCATCCCACATTGACTAATGCAATTTTTATCGATGAACCAATTAAATAGACGTATACTGCCGATATATCATGGCGGATGTTACTTCATTTCCTACAGATGGTTTTAGTTCGCAGTTATAATTAAACATATAGAGACGACTTCAATCGTAAACGGTTCACATTTGAATTCAGGTCGTCACGTTGCTTTAATCGCAGCGTATTAAGCTTGGAAAGCTACGAATTACGATCTCAAGGGCGGGTTATATGTTTGTAAGAGATTTTCCATTTGGAAATTACGTGTGAGTTGCCCTAGATTGGATTTGTGCCTGACAGATTTGAGGTTTATTACCTGTCAAAGCATGGATGGATAACACGGCGAACCTTGAAGGCACTCCTTTGATGATGTCATAGGACTGACAGGATAAAACATCAGGGCAGGGCGTCCCACACTAAGTTTGCCTAAACGCAGTCTCCATTCCAGCACGTGTCACGTGTCCACAGACCATCTATCTGTCTGCTAACATGACCAGTCCACTCCCACTTCAGCGTGTTAATTCTGCCAGCAATATCGCTAACTTGTTTCTCTGGCGGATGACTTCGTTACGACCCATGGAGCTTAAATTATAATCTCTCCCAAATCATTGATTGTTCTTGGAAATGAGGAATACTTATATTGATCACCCGATGATCGAACCCAGGTCCTCGCCAGTTTCTATAGACGAATGAGGTGATCTCATGTATTAATATCATTACAAAATCTATGCAACAGTAAAGTGGATAGTAAACAAGTTAAGTGCATGTGGTTTACGTCAAACGGGATGTACTCCAGAGTTTCAAATATACATCTGAATGGCAGCTGTTAGGACACTAAATAGGTAAATGGCTTTACCATGCTACAAGGGAGTAGATGCTGACGTAATAGCATGCTTAAAATGTATATCAATTACGTGACGTGTTCTTGGAGAGGTGTAAATGGAATCAGCTCTTTGTCTGAAAATATCATAGAATTAGAAAGCTGGCCTTAGCAATATCCTCACAAAGTTGACCACTTTGTAGAAAGAGACAAAGCAACTGTGCGGCCAATACCTATTTTCGCAGGAGCTGGTCTGGTTTGCAGGTAAATGTATATCAATTACGTGACGTCTTCTTGGAGAGGTGTAAATGGAATCAGCTCTTTGTCTGAAATTATCATAGAATTAGAAAGCTGGCCTTAGCAATATCCTCACAAAGTTGACCACTTTGTAGAAAGAGACAAAGCAACTGTGCGGCCAATACCTATTTTCGCAGGAGCTGGTCTGGTTTGCAGGTAAATGTATATCAATTACGTGACGTCTTCTTGGAGAGGTGTAAATGGAATCAGCTCTTTGTCTGAAATTATCATAGAATTAGAAAGCTGGCCTTAGCAATATCCTCACAAAGTTGACCACTTTGTAGAAAGAGACAAAGCAACTGTGCGGCCAATACCTAGCTTTTAGCTTCTGCAAGTCTTTGACATAGACCAAACAAAATTCTAGAAAAAGACAAATGCTGGCCACACGTTCTATATCTCTCTCATTTTTCAGTCCGTATCCACTTAATAGCTGGATAAAGAGCGCTTAGTCCATTAGCTATGTCAATGGAAATTATGGAATCGATTATAGGCTATGTAAGTTCTGAATTAACTTCCAATTCATGAAATACATGCAGAAACAGAATGAACATGCAGAAACTTATCTTGAGGAAGTGTTAAAATTAGATTTTTTGTGAATACGATACGCCACGAGGTCGTACACCATGTAACACACTAAAAATACAATATGATATGCGTTGAGACCGCAAATCATTTGCAGCGATAAATACGAGCGTGAGTAATGAAGCCTGCTGCTCTTCGGATGAAGGTTGTGCTATTTGTAAACGAAAGGCTAAATCATCTATCTGTATTGATTCTAAGAAGGTAATGACTGTGCATGATGAGGATTTTATTACAACAGAAACATGAAAAGAGCCAGATGATATAAATGCAATTCGCAAATTAAAATATCAGTCCATCCAAATAATACCACAATCGGTAGATCGAAAGTTGATAGAAGAGACATGAGAAGATAAATTTTTAGTTAATTCGATAAACTAATCTCAACTTAGTCAATTCAATTGTAGAGTGAATTAAATACGAGAGGCCCTCAGACGGCAACCTCCTCATAAATAGTATCAATATCACCGAATAGACAGCGTAGTTTTCCCATATAATTTGCGCGTCGCCCGAGAGTTTAGGCTTAGCTGACAATGAGTGTGCCAGATATTCCTGCAATAAAGAACGTTGAAATTGCACTATTTACCGTCTCAACTGTTGACCTGCCGTCCTGTATGGTAATGGATGTGGTCAAACATCGTAACGTCCAGACGGTGGTAATGACGATGGTAGGTATAGACGTGTTTTACTAAGGGGTGGGTAAAAACACGTTGACGTCAGCAACACTTGGATTGTTAGGGTTGTCGCTGGAGAAATATTTTTTGTTTAGTTTTATGGGAGTGGATAAAGTAGCAAGAAAAGCAATAGTCTTATTTAATCAATATTATCCAATCTACATTTTCATAAAGATATTTTTTTTTAATTTTTGGACTAAAAATATGTATTTATTGTCAATTATAGCCAACTTTAACGGTTACGGATGTGTTGAATTTTTTTAAGCACTAGGCCAATGTCGTCGACTAATGCCTCACCTACCTCTTTAGTACAGGAGGCCTGTGCCCAGCAGTGGAATAATAGCCCAGGGCTGGTATATTTGCCATTGTCAATCATGATAATGAATCTCAAAGGGAAACTCGAGATATTTGCTAGTTTTCTGTTTGTCGCCTCGTGGACAGATTCAGGCCACGTTCATTAGCCGCTACCTACCATGGTTCTAGCACTTAGCGCTTAGCTTACGAGACCTACCCAGTTATAGTATAATGTAGTTTTTTAACCAAAGAAAAACAGGTTTATAATTCAACACAGTTTGTTGATACTGATTAAAAGTTCTATATAAAACCCAAATAAAGCGACCCATTCTGTTTGAGTGTGCATTTATCATCAGGTGACACATTCTCATTTGACGGCTACTGATAGTTGACTCAATTTTTTTTTTAATTCAATTAACAAGTTACGTTACCTAAAACCTATTATCGAAAGTATTTTATGAATCCGAACAAAAATAAGTAAATTAGACGCGACTAAAATCTGCTGGAAGGGGTAGTTGTCAAATAACAGTACAAGGATACGTGATATAATCCGTGACGTCACGGTACTCAGAATCGCCTGTACTGTACCGCTGTGCGAGGGAGATAGCGATATGTTCCCAATACGCAAACATTTTGGCTCATGCCTTTGAGTATTTGCTTATACCAATAATTAAAATTAATATTGTGACCTTAGTTTTCAAGCTATTTTGATTCTGTTTTCGCAACAGAGTTTCTTTTGCGTATTATATTCGGTTGCATATCGAATAATGTACAAAATTAAACACAGGAAACTACCCTACTGGAATGTGTTACCATATTCACATTATGTAATCTAGATAAAATGAAATTCATATGACGAAAGTTTATAAAAAAAAATAACAAAAAAGTTAAATATTGGTTATTGCTAAATAATTAAAAAAATATAAATCCATGTCAAATTCGCATGTTTTGCAAGTATGTAAAATATAGTGTGCTGATTTGTAGCCCTATTTATGCATCGCTGCTCTACCAATATTATTGAGACCGCTATGGCTTCGTAAGTGCGTGAGACTAATTGCGATCGTGAGCTGGTCGCGCCGCTCCGGTTGACTCGGATTAGTGTCACTTGACTCTTGAGGGGCTGTGGAAGGGAGAGTTGGTACTTCCGATTTTTATTTTTTATCCTGGCACGGCAAAGTTACCACGCACCTGTTGGTAAGAGCAGTGCCGACCAGTTAGAGTATCAAGTAGCGAGAGACTATACCTCGCTACTCGACACAATCATGCCGGCCTGCCATCAGGAAGACGCCTTGTCAAACCTCATACATTGTTTTATGGCGTGGTCGCGTCACACTAGTTGCAGTGACTATGACGGCCAGATAACATGCGGCGCAGTGACGACGCAGACTCCGCTGTGTGCGGACGAAAACCCTTAAACCATTCGCGAGTGTTAAACGTTTCACGGATTTATTTTAGTAGTATAAGTGGTAAACTTTAAAAAGGGAACATATTAAAAGTGCAACGTTAAAATTATCATTCGAAAAAAGTATGTAGGTTCATTTAACTTGATCAAATGTTAACGCGAATAGAACACTGAAATAAAATTAGAACAAAGTAAAATTAACCGCGATAAAATTCGTAAAATTTTTTTGTTGTGAAATTTCTAAATTATTAAACATTTTATATCTTACATATATTTGTGATAGAAGTTACATATAAGTTAATAACCACGTAATTAAATGTGTTAATAAACATATTGTTAAATATGTGAAGAATAGTCTTGGATCTTCATTCTGTTGGCAAGCTTGATATTGCATGTCTGTATTTAGTTCTTGTTGAGTATTTTTCGCTATTCCCAATTTTGGTAATTTTTAGTAGAGACTCTGTTGACCCAAAGTGCCGCACGCAGTTGGCCAGAGATAGACTGTGTTAAATTTTTCCACCCTACAGTTTTTACTTTTTACATACTACACTAAGATATGAATCTTGTGTTGTGGGTATTAGGGACTTAGAAAGACTTTCGGTCTCACAACACCCAGACCCTGGACTCAAATATCTGTCTGTCACACAAACATTTGTTCCGGTGTTGTGTGTTGTTTTAATGCGATTTTAATTAGTCTTATGAGCGTATTCATAATTTGGGGTTTATTGAAATTTGAAGTTCACTTTAATATTGAAACTGACAATCTCATATGATGGGCCTCTAAGTACTAAATTACGTTATATTCATTTAAAATGACAGCCGATTGGTTGCTGATTACGAGTATTTAAATTGTCTTCTACTTTCTTTGACTTTTTTCTTCAGTCAAATGAAATCAATAACTTATTAATTTGCACATTTCATTCATGAAATATACTCTGCAATATCTATCTGTATATATAAAAGAAGAAACTGACTGACTGACTGACTGATCGATCAACGCATAGCCAAAACGGCTGGGGTTAGAGACTTGAAATTTTGACAGTAGGTACCTTTTATGCCGTAGGCATCCACTAAGAAAGGGTTTTTGGAAATACCACCTCTAAGGGGGTAAAATAGGGGATGAAAGTTTGTATGAAAATCCGTCATTTTTGAAGTTAAATTCATGAAAATTAGTATTTGGCCATTTAGTTAAAAATAAAAAATATATGTTTCAGGATTTTTGGAAATTCCGCCCCTAAAGGAGTAAAATAGGGATGGAAGTTTGTATGAAAATTCGTCATTTTTTAAGTTAAACGCATGAAAATTGGTATTTTGTATTGTGTACTTTTTCTCCCAAACATGACCTCCACGCGGGCGGAGCCGCGAGCAACAGCTAGTATCTGATATAACATCAATTGAATGAAAACTTAAATGTACAAGTGAAAAGTTTTCACACATTGCCCTATAGATAACTTCATGTGTTATTTCACATCCTACAGTATTATGCGTTAGTGTGTAAGTTGTTAATCAAAAACTCGATTCCCACACACATGTTCGTGGCATATTTGTTTCTAATCTGGATGTTTTAAAAGTAGTTGATGCAAGATAAACGGTAGGCAGCGGCTTTGCTGTGCCCTGACATTGCAGAGGTCTATGGGCGGCGGAGACTATTTACCATTAGATGGCCCGTCTGCTTGTCTGTCTATCCAGACAATAAAAAAATCTTTCTGTGAGGTCGGAGAAGCGTGTGCTAGTGCTAGAGTGCTGGGTGTTCTTTATGTTTCCACATCGGAGCGATGGAATCTCGAATGGGGAGTAGTATATTTAGTATTCAAATTTGAAAAGGGCTCCGAGCTTGGTTTAATAAATAACTGCACCAATGAAGCAGGCATTCAATCTGGAACAAAAGTGTCTACAGAGTTGCTGAATCACATCTACTTCATAAAGGTTACACGTCCCTCCCTCCTTCCTATGATCCTGGATGCTTTAGGAGTAGTGTGAAGAAGCTAAACAGCAGGCCGGCATGATTGTGTTGAGTAGCGAGGGATAGACTGTCTCTCGCTACTTGATACTCTATCTGGATGGTACTGCGCTTACCATCCGGTGCAGTATGTTCGCTTTGCCGCGCCAGAATAATAAAAAAAACAACCTCCACCACCGAACCAGTCAATAAATCTGAAACAAAAGTGTTTTCAGAGTGGCTATATCACATTTACTTTATAAAGATGACTAGAAACAGATGTTCTATGAGATTTCGTTAGGAAGTGACAGTACCGGTTATTGTTCAAGTTATGAATATTTACATTGCGTGTCAGACAATATCACTTTCTTCGGTTTCACGAGTATCTCTAATTGCGACATCAATTACGTTTATCTTCTACGTTACATGAGTAAGTGTTTAGAATCCTTATTTGACAGAAATATTTGGGGCTACCGATAGGATGTGCCAGTTGTGTGTATTTACCGTTTCGTAAAAAAATCTTTGGATTGTCTTTTTTGTAATTCTGTATAAAAGTCATTTTCATATAATTCACTCCCTCTATCAACATCATTTTTACACGACAGCAAATACATTTTAGTTTGAACTTATAGTTTTTCGTGATTAGAATTTTCTTAGTATGTCTCTGAAAAGTCATCTACCTACTAATGAAAACCCTATCGAAATCTTGTTAGCTATTTCTGAGATGATACAAATAGAAATAACAGTCTCCGTTCAATCATCACATCGTGAGATTTTCTGTGATCTACAAATATTAGAGTCTCAATGTAGCAAGTCCCTCGTAGTTTATTATAATGTCAAGACTATCTATGTGACCATTGGGTGTCTTGCTTTTATTTATCTAAACACCAGAGTGTCAATCCTCGTATACCTTCGCTCTACGACTGAGTATTGACCGAATTGAAATTATATTAGGAATTAACCAAAACTGGATGTCGTTTATGAGGATATGCATTTTATTTTCAATCCAATTCAAATGTCACAATTGACACCAATTGTGACATTCTTAATGCCGACATCGGAATGATATTCAATCAGTTTTTTTACAAGAATAGGCCTTCCGTAGTGTTCGACGTCATACCGCCAGCCTAGAAACCATCGACGAACAATGAATGCAGTAATTACCGGCGAGTACTAGGAAACGTAGGCGCAGACTAGGCCGGGGCCGCATTACCATCGAGTTTTGTACAGAGCCACTGGTCCGACCATAGACACCTAGATACGGGCATATGCCTTGTCTTTATATCAAACTTGCTTTTGCTTGCACATACGCATGTGTGATTGTATGGATAAATAGTACCGTGGTACCGAAATTTCATAAAACAGATATTCCACAACATTCCGGGCATTTTTTCCAGTTTTTTTTTAGTGCCTCGATAAGCAGACGAGCAGACGGGCCACCTGATGGTAAGTAGTCACCGCCGCCCATAGACTTCTGCAATACCAGGGCACAGCAAAGCCGCTGCCTACCGTTTCCTCTATATTTCCCACATTTCCCATTAAATCAGTATTGATACTTTTAGGAACATTTAAAATAGATATCCAAACCGTCCAGCTATTACTAGTAATATATTTACCAACGAATACCATAAAATTATAGATATTTTAAACCCTCTATAAATTAAAACCCAATTAAAAATACCCAAACCAATACTATGTGAGTTAAACAATAATGTTATATTAAACAGATTTGAGAACTACAACCATACCTAAATCAACATAACTACATACAGTTTACAAAACTAATATAAAGTGAGTGAACAAAGATGTAATAAAGTGCAGAAGAGATAAGTGATACAGTGTATTGTGCCTACGTTGCCATGGCGACGCCAGCGCCACCCCGGGTGTCGCGGAATGTATCTCTGCCAGCCGGACGACAACCGCCCGTTATAGCACCACTTGCAAGGAGGACGCTGTCGGAAAGGTATAAGTGTGCTTAGTGGATGTAGTTAATAAAAAAAAACATAAAAAGTAAACCGACTTCAATAAACACCAATTATGCGTTAACTAAATTTGAAGGTTGCCCTCGATTTTTTTGGGATTCCATCATCAGATCCTGACTTGGTGCCAATGCGACCACCTGGGAAGTATACCCTTTTAAATAAAAAAGAATTACTCGAATCAGTCCAGGCGTCTTCGAGTAATCGGGGAACATACATAAAAAAGATTCCGACGAATTGAGAACCTCCTTCTTGTTTTGAAGTCGGTTACCGAAGGATGGACAGCGATTACTTGGAGGCCTACGTCAAACAGTAGACGGCAATATAGATGATGGATGTAGGATGTATCATGATTAATGACATGGAGCTTATGAATCCGATTTGTTCATTTGAACGTTTCCCTGCTAGACATTTATTTACTAAATACCTACGTCGATATACTATGTCCAATCAGATGCTCATATTAGTTAATAACTGTACGGATGCTTCAGAATAGATCTAAAAATTTACACATATAGAATTCTTGTCAAAGGATACAAAAGTAATTAAAATAACTATATCATAGTATTCAATTGTGTGTACACATGTTACAATGTACACTGCGTGTATACACAAAACATTAGTGTCTTCATCTAAGGAGATCCCAACTTCTGGGAAATCATCAGCTGATTTAACAATTTCATATTTGCGTTTACGGTGTACAAGAATATCGGCTCTACTTAGCTCCGTATAAATATTTGCAAACATTTATCTATGTGATTATGATTGTTGTTAATTGATTGTCATTTAGGCGCCAAATGTTTATAGTATGTGCTTATTTTATTTGAATAGATCTAGCAATTAGACATGTCGATGGTAATTATTTGTTTCTAGTTTACTAAAATTCGTAGTAAGTACGATGTTATATTGTGTTTCTACGAAGTTAAACATTAGATGCGTTGAATTCAACGCCTGTTAATACTGAAGGTGCTGGTAACGTTATGTATTCATCTAATTTTTTATCGTAAAGCTCGGCAAACGCGCAACTTGATCATCTGATGGTTAGTAATCACCACCGCTCATGAAAACTTACAAAACTAGATGAACCATGAGTGCGTTGCCGGCTTTTCAGAATTGGGAAGGATAGGACGATTTGGGAGTCCAGAAATAAAGTTTTTTTTAGTGCCTCGATAGGCAGACGAGCAGACGGGCCACTTGATGGTAAGTAGTCACCGCCGCCCATAGACTTCTGCAATGCCAGGGCACAGCAGAGCCGCTGCCTACCGTTGTACTAGTTGCAATGCAAGTTCATATGTCACTGTGGGTTTGTGTCATAATGATACCAATAGTCATAGCGATAGGCTCGCCTGTCACATTATGGGCCCGTAACAAATTCGGCAAAAGTGAGTGTATTGGTTACACCTCTGCCTATTCCTTCGGAGATTACATGCGTGAGTGTATATGTACTCTATAGATTTACGTAGTGCACAGTACAAACGCGGCAACCCAACGCTGATATCTGACACATCATTGGAAGTATGCCATAGTCGTCATTTTAGAAATCATTTGAGATCTTCCTGTAAATTTTGTCAGTATCGCTCGAATGACCACAATAGTCTCGGATTTGTCACAGCAATTTGCAGCGGGTGACTGTTTCACAGTTATGTCACGTGGAAAATTAATTTGTGTTAGAAAGCATTTAGTATTCTCATTGAGCGATACAAAAATATAGAGCTTAGAATCGTGATGGCTGAAACATTAAATACTTTAATTTTTATTTCTGTAGATTAATTTTATATGATTTCTTATTAAAAAGTAGTAAGTAATTAAATTTTTCATGGTACAGCTCGACCAGACTATCAACGCTGACTTACAGAAAACTTTGCTGTTGCGTTTCGTATCAATACGATTTCTCAAGGCTCTATTCCTCTTACTTTCCTTTAAGGTAGACAACGCACCTATGATTCTTTTGATTATGAACGCTGTTCATTATTTACCCCTAAGTGACCCACTTATTAATTTTTCAGCTTTATTTGAAATAAATATATCCAAAAATTAAATGTCTAGTCTAATTTATCGATACGATCGAGCCGGTATGTCACATTTAATTACAAGTCGAGTTTCCCGCGCTGTGTCATTGTCAGCTCGTACCAGTCTGTCCTCGTTATCTCTCGTCCGCGGTGGTGAGTGATAATTGTCGATAACTCCACCACTATATCCTGTCTGACAGTTTTACAATGATACATTTCTAAAGTTGAGTATTTAATGACACGTAGGCGACGCCACACAGATCTTTTATCAAAGGCAATGTGACATTGGACTTTTCATTAACGTGCAATGTAAATAGATTAATGAATAAGACCACTACAGTATGGCCGTCAGAATAATGTCGGACTTAAGTGACTGGATGTACACCGGTTGACCCTGGAGTGTGACTCGCCAGAACGAGCCATTATGTTGGGTTTTTGCCTACAGAGAGTCACTTTCTATATGCAAATGTACATGATAAAAAAATTGCAATATAAATGGTATGGTGATAGGCTGGCCTCCTCACATCATGGGACGGTAATAAGCTCAGCGAAACGTGAGTGTACTGCTTACCCGCCAGTGCGTATGCTCAATGTCCTACCCTTCCAATTTCCATTGGAAAATTCTCCATAAGGAAAGGTTTTCTTTAAATTCACCAGAGCGCTCCTTTTATGTATTTTTGTCATGGGTGGTAGACATCGTTGATATCAAATGACTCAGTTGCTCGTTTGTCGGCCTTTGCTATAAAAATACGCTTCCACCAGCTAAGCTAACATTGAATCTCGAATGAGTTATTACAATTTATTACACGCAATTCATTACAGCACTGCGACTGTACAATGTCATATATTACAAAATCCATAACACTATGGTTAATCGCCTGCGCATCAGCATGTGCACAGCGTATATTTGTACCAAGTTTTAGTGTTTTTTTGTCCTAAATATGCCAGTTGAATAGTTATTGTCGTTAAGTTAGGAATTCGAGCTGATTTGATTACGTTTGTAATACATTTTCGTAGACATCACATAGTTTAAAATGTGGATCCAAGAGTCAAAATTGTCATCTAAAATTTTGATTTCAAAAACATTAATTTGATTCAATTCAATGTTTTGGTAAATAAATGACTAATGGATTTCAGCCACTAGGGATGAGTAAATATTGTGGAAGTGTAAAATATGATCTCTGTGGAATACTGTCCTATTGCTGGGCATGGACCTCTTCTAATGAAGGCAGATCAGGCTTTATTTCACCACGTTGGCCCAATACTGGTTGTTAGACTTCGTATCCCTTCAGAATTCTGATATAAAATAAGCACTGGTGTTTAAAAGCTAAAATTGATAAGCTATTGTTGTAATCATTATAAAATATAATAGGAATTATTTCGTTTATTTCAGATACATATTTGATTTCGCTATTGAGATTTGGTTTTTCAATTTCGATTGTAATACTATACAACTTTCCACTTTTTGTTCTCAAGAAGTTAAATCAATTTTCCAAGAACATCCACACTTTCCACATTACTCCAATCACTAGAGGTTTCCATTCATTTGATTTGAAGTACCAGGAACCCATTACTTGTTGAAGGTTAACAGCTGAGTGAGTCCACGATTCAATTAACGACCTGAGTAGTGGCATTTTTATTAATACCGTTAAAACACTGGCCGCTACGTGCCGGCACTAATTACTAGTTATTACTTTATTAGTGCACAACCAGGGTGGGGTTAAAGCTATTAATTTGATAATAAAATGTGGAAAGTTTTGGTTTTTGCTAGATTGCGTTTGATTTAGGAGATTAAATATGTTTGCCGGTGTACTGTTCAGTGTTGAGTGTCGAACCGTTATCGCCTCTTTCAGGCAGCTTAACGCTGGATTGAAAAAGTACGAGTCCAAAATATAGCCTTTTTTCAGGTGGACCGCTAATAATAAAATGTTTTTCACCACCAAAGCTAAAAGTTTAGCTTAAAACAGCTTCGAACCAGGGAACAGGAGAGTTACTCTTGACAGTCGATTCCAATTTAAAATTGGGATTGGATTCGAAAACTGGACAATTGGCACTCTTGAACTCAACACCAGCGAACGATTTAACTGAATACGGCGGATTTTTTAGTAACTAAATGAAATAGAGTATTTACGATCGCTAGTTCGTATATATTCTTTTAGTTGAGTGAGTTAGAATGCCAATATTTTCTAGATTGGAATAGAAACTGTATCGAGCTCGAGATTGGAATTGATTTCAAGAGTAGGCTTACAGATCTTTAAGTACTATCATTATTAGGAACTGTAGTCTCGTAGTTCTTGATACAGGTTTGTCCTGAAGTCGAGTCTACGCATATTGCATTTTAACCATGCATTAATAATCATATATATATAGTCCTCCTCATCGATTTCGATGACGGCGACCCTAACCATAGAATAACGAAATATTTACATATTTACATATTTGAATATTTAAAACTACTTCCTAGCATGAACCCTAATGTGGCTCGCTAGGCCAAACTTATTTTTAAAAACTCTATCGCAAGGCTGGCAATAGAGTTGACCTGCGGCGTTATATGAGTAATTGTAAGAGGGCTTAGGTCTTTCTTTACGAATCTGACGAGCGGCGTCAAGTGTGGCGAGTCGATGTTCCTCACACGTTTCAAATTTTTTTTTTTTATACAATCATACACAGTGTATTATTATTAATGCATGGTTAAAGTTTGAGACAGCGAGGAATCTTTCCAACTGCTTATTATTAGGGAAGGTCGTCGTTTACTTTCATTTATAAATTACTTCTGGTGTTTTTATCTGATTTTAAACTATCCATATTCCCCTAAACATCTATTGTATAGATTTGAGAACCTTTTATATAACCACGTTTGCCAAACATAAAAGATTGTAAAATCTGCCGTGACGTCCTTCACCTCGCGTCTATTATCATTCAAATGATATACGACGAGGCGCAAGAAAGTACACGAGAGGTTTTCCTAAATCGTGACGTAGATACAAATGCCTCCTTATATCATACATATGGATTGGGGATATGGAACATATGGAAATTTGTTCAGAGATATATACTCAGCCCATTGCCGTTCACTGTTGGACGTAGGCCTCCCCAAGTGAACGCCAACCATCCCGGTCTTGGGTGGTCTTGTTCAGAGATGTTTCTGCGCAATTATTAGATTAAAAGTATTGAAGACTGTTTGGTCTTAAAATTTGACTGCCAGTAAGTGATTATGATTTAATACTTTTACATACTCTAACTAGACAGGAGCAAAAACAGCGAAGTTGGTTTAATTTTTCCTTTATTACCTGGACAACTGTCTCCATATTCTTCGTACGTGTTTTAACCAACATTGTCCTCTACAATCTTACTCGCCTTTCAAATATCTATCATCAATATTTTACTGATGCTCAGCCCTCGTCAGCACACATCCTAATAAACTTGAATCAGATTTAGCCCAGATTTTACAACTTCCTGTCTTATGTTTTTGCATCGACTTCCCCACGCGTGTTGACTTTCTACATTTGCTTACAGTGTTTTAATTGGGATGTTTTAAGTGGGTTTTTAATGGATTCCATGGAGGATTGATGTGAAGTGAGTGGACTTTTACGTCGTTTCATTAGTTCATGGCAGAGATGTAGAGTCGGTTTTCAATTTCTACGAATAATATGTGTTTGGTTTTAGAATTCTACCCGGACATGCCAGTTTTAGACTAGGAAACTTTAATTATGTGTTGTATATCCAATAAGATGTAATAAATAAAAACATATATACACTCACGCCTGTAATCCTCGAAGGGGTAGGCAGAGATTAACCAGTACACCCACTTTTCGCCGAATTTATTACGGTCCCATAATGTGATAGGGGGCGATCCTATCGCTATGCCGGGCTCAATTCCAGACTCCGGGCTGATACTGAGTATTTCTAAATAGAATACCTCAATATCACTTTACCCGACCCGGATCGAACCAGAGACCTCAGCTCAGCAGTCGTAACGCATGCGCGTTTTAATTACAACTGCGCCACCGAGATATAAAAACATAGACTCAAATATAATTTACGTAAAATAAAAACTTGTTACTATAAACACGTATATGTAATCCTGTCACCTCAATAGGATTAGATTATCTTGAGTTGTGGGTATCAAGAACTTAAAGAAGTTTCCGTTCTCATAATACTCGACCCAGAACAAATATTTGCTGATGATATAATTAAAAGTCCCGGTCCCGATTGATCGCTACAAAGTCGAATATTCGACCAGGCTAAAAATAAACGGTAAATATATTTTTCGATTCCTGTTTTTCTGCGTTTCACTAATGAGGAAACACAAATAAATTACTAATTATCATTACAAGGTTACAGCATTTAGCAAAATACTTGTACACATCCTATTGTTTATAATTGTGTTTAGGTCACTTTTTTGGTGTTATGTAACATGTAATAATTTTGTAATATAACAAACTTCTTCCTATGATCTTGGGTTCTTTAGGCGTAGTGTGAAGAAGTTACATAGGCAGCGTGATTGTGTCGAGTAGCGGGGGATAGATTGTCTCTCGTTACTTGCTAACTGGACGGCACTGCGCATACCATTAGGTGCAAAGTGGTCACTTTACCGTGCCAGGATAAATAAAACGCACACTCTGAAAGTACTATGGGCTACAGAATTTATTTAATTAATTTTTAAAATAGATAATTGTTTTTCCTAGAATGCATAAGAATAAAGTAAACATCAGTCGTGATTCTAAAACAGTCAATACAAACAAAATTGAAACATACATCCAGAGGATAATGCTTTTTTAAATTACAACAGTAAACGAAGTCTGTTAGAAAATAAAATTAACTTTATGTCGAGGGAATTACAGTATCATATACGCAAGCAATACTTCAGTTATTGGTGGAATGTGCTAGGAACCAATAAAGAAGGGATATTAAATTTAAAAAGATAAATACTAATCGCCTGGATATCGTTACGATCCAGAATATTTAGTCAAGACCTTTATCAAGTGAAGCTAAATTACAGTATGAACTGGCTGCTTTGTGAGATTCCTAATATTGTTTTTTTATACTTTGTATTAATTTAGTTGTATAAATGTAAAATTATAGTTTAAGATATGATGGGACTGACATATGTATTACAATTGTAACTTTATGTTTTAATTGGAGAGTCTTCCTGTGACATGCTGTTCATTCATTTCTTTTGTCCTTTCTATCAGCTATACTTTTGGATTTCTTTACTTCTTTACGCTAACCTGATTCTTTCTTTTCCAGTGACCTGGAACCAGGAGCACCCACAGCGCCTTCCGGCAGCTCGAGCAGCTCCAGCCTGTCTTCTAGAAGTAACGAAAGTAATACTGTTGTTACTGAACAGCAAGGTAAGGGGAAAACGAACTTAGGAGGTTTGATAGATTTCTTTGACGATGCTATAGTAGCTAAAGACCACACAATTCTTTCTTTATATTCTCAAGAAGTAAATAATATAAATATACGTATATCAAGTACGAAAATATTTCTGTAATTGAATTGTGATGAAGATGTAATTGTAGTAAACGTTAACCCAAAAGTGTTTGTTTCTATATGGAAAGTTGTACTCAACTGATGTAATGCCCCTATAGAAGCTTATATACTAGAATTCCTATAATTTTCAAGGTCAACAAGGTCTAGATCGTTCATATTTCAGAAAAGTGTAGCAAATGTTTATTCAAGCTAATACTAGATTTTTAGTACCACTAGGCAACTAGACTCCTGAATTGCTTTGTATTTATACAGCTGCCTTTTTATGACTGACTCTACCACGTTCTAAAGACACGGAAGTTATTAATTTCTTTTTGACTTTGATTGAAGTGACTGTACCCAAAGACTCCATTCAAATGTACATCAAATATATTTATCTCGATCAGTAAAACAGTTTTTGAGAAGATATACTCTGTTCCAGCATCCCAATCAGACTGGTCGGAAGAAGACGAGCCGCTGGCGCCTCAGTGGTCGGATACCATTCCACCACACATACTCGAGACGAAGGTGCTCAGCGCTCGGCTAAGGAAGCGGCAGGAGGTCATACATGGTGAGGTCTATCTTATGGTGAAAGAATGCCTTATTGGTTCCGAAATTATTATAAAACATAACGTCATAACAAACCAACACCCAGGTGGTTTAACAAAAAAATTTTAATGAATGGATGGGAAGGTAATGTTTAGCACCAGTGGTCGACATGCTGGTATAAAAAATTAATAATAATAATACTAGACCCATATTACATATTATTCTACTGCTGGGCACGTGCCTCTTCTACTAATGTGAGAGGTTAGGCCTTATTGCACCACGCTGGCCTAATGCGGGTTTGTAGACTTCACATTCGAAATTCTTATGAGAATTCTCAGGTATGCAGGTTTCTTCACGATGTTCTCGTTCGTCGTTAAAGCAAGCGATAATTAACAATGAATACACATGTAACTTTAGAAAAGTCAGAGGTGTATACCACTTGGGTTTCGAACATTCGTCTTGGTCTTGACAGTCCGCACCGCAACCAACTAGGCTATCGCTGCTATATATAAAAAAATGTGTAGAATAGTTATTATGATTGGTTTTTGTCACTATGTCTACCGTAGTTGTATGCTTTATTATTTTATTTATGGAGATTTTATTTATTGGGTTGTAACCCAAAATACATTTTGAAAACAAAATGTTGGTTTCCTATGCAAAGATAACTTGTATCCATACCAGAGGATTACCAGCATGTCTTATTGCAAGATTTTGGAGACATCAAAGAATCTTCTAACCTGGGAACTAGGATTGGGTTTTTAAAATTTACATAATATTTACCTGTCACTAGACCAATTGACGGTGTAGGAAAACATCGTGAGGAAACCTTCATACCTAAGAGTTCTCATAAGAATTTTGAAAGTATGTGAAGTCTACCAACCAGCATTAGCGTCGTGGTGGTCGCCTAACCCAATTGACCAATGACTGACCAAATGATGGTTCTTTTCTTTATAAGCCGTTGTTCCTTCCAGAACTGATAGTGTCAGAAGGATCACATGTACGTTGGCTGAAGGTGCTCGCTGGCGTGTTCCTCCGGCCGCTGGAGAGCCAGCCTTCCCTCCTCCCACCAGAGGAACTGCGAGCACTATTCCCGAACCTGCCAGGAGTGAGGGAGAGGCACGTGAAGCTATACGCAGACCTCCGAGCGTTGAGGAGTGACCCGGCCAATCCTATTGTGGAGATCGGTCCAGTGGCTGATGCTATGTTGAATACTGTGAGTGGTTTTATGACATTTTTGTATAGATTGACAGCCTCCGTGGCGCAGCGGGCGAGTAGCCGGTTGTGAAACGAGAGGCCGTAGGTTCAATTCCCGCACTGGGACAAATGTTAGTGTGACAGACAGATATTTGTTTCGGGTCTGGGTGTTGTGGGACCTTAGTCTCTCGTAGTTGTTGATACCCACGATACAGGTTTTCCCTAGGGTGGGGTCAGAACTATGCGTGTGACTGTTGGGTGTTTATTTTTAAATGGTTCGACCCGTTTGTGAAAACGTCAGTGGACAGAGTTACACAGCTATCCAAGCAAACTCATAGCACTGTGCGCACAAATGAGTTGAATTATTTATAGTATGATGTATATGGCGGGTGTATTGATGGATCGTTAATTTATTTCAACTATTTTGGGATGTTTAAAAATGTTATCAGTATTTTCTCAAAAAGCTTCCTTTTTTCAAATTTTGATTGATTGAATTTGGATTGCTGGCCACGAAATATTTTCTCACAGTAATTAAATAGTCAGGATCTGTTTCTCATCATATACATGCAGAAAAACCTGGCGACTGTTAAACAACCTGTCACGCAGGTGGAATTAGCGTGAAGTATTAGGTCTTTTCACGTCTTTTGAAACTTCAACAGGGAAAAATCCAATGACTCTAAGAACAAGTCAAAAAATAATGAATACATTTTCTTTGCAGTTGGGTGACCCCGGCTACGCGAACTGCCTGTCCCGGTTCTGCCGCGGCCAGCGCATGGCCCTCGACTCTCTGCGGGAGCGGCGCAGGAAGAACAAGGAGCTGCATCAGTTCTTGTCCAGCCGGGAGCAGCTGCCGCTGTGCGAGCGGCTTCAACTGCGCGACTTACTCGCGTGCGTGTGGCAGAGGTATGTCAACTAACTTTCTAGTTGAAGTTATCGAGATTCTACATTGGATGGTGGAATTTTGAAGGCAAGGGATTAATGGATGAGAGTCTGGAAATATTACATGGGCATGTGTGTGTGTGTGTGTTACAATGCATTAACTGTTGCTTTCTACCATTGTTCTATAAGATAGTGGTAATAATCCAGTGGAGACAGTCTATTCATGCTGTAGATTAACCATCAGACTTTAATTTCGTAGTACCCGAACCCGATTTGTCTGTTACTGATTAACTAGTGAAGTAGCGAACCCATGACTTTACACATCACTGAGATGATGGTGATTAGGCGATTATTATTAGGGTCTGACCGATCACCCTTTTTGGGGATCGGCTGCATATTGGCCTTCTTTCAATTCAGATATAACACGAGGCCAGCGGTACAACCGTTTTTAAAGTTCTTCCTGTCTGGCGGATCAATACGCCTCCAAGTGTTGTAAACCCTGTGTACGGTGGTCGCTATCTATATGTGATGAGTTGGTTTGTATATGTGTTGTTGTTTCTGTTGTCAGACTGACCAAGTACACTTTGCTGCTGGAGGGCGCGGCGGCGACGGTGGTGGAGGGCGAGGCGGAGAGCGGCGCCGCGCTGGCGACGCTGCGGCGGGCGCTGCGGGTCGCACGCGACGTTCTGCACTCGGTGGACACGGCCGTGCGCGCCGCTGAGAACGAGCACAGGTACTACCATTCTACCATTTCCTATCATTCTACCATTTACTACCATACTACAATTTCCTACCATACTACTACAGTACCATTCTACCATGTCCTACCACTCATACATACATAAATGAATACCCTTGTTAAACATAATAGAATCTATGCTCTATCCATTGATAAATCAAGGCTGAAGAATAAAAAGACTGGTTTAATGCTAGTTTAGTGCTATTCAAGACTATAATCTATCTCTGTGCCAAATTTTAACCAAAGGCGTTCAGCCATTCTGTTGTGATTGAGTAACATCCATCCATCCAAACATTCGCAAGTCGTTAAACCAATAGCCACTACATTATCTGACCACCTGATGACATTTCCAGACTCCGCACGATCCAGAGCAAGTTGGAGATACGCGTGCCCTCAGGTCCGGAGTGGGAGGAGTTGAGAAGGCTGGACTTGTCGCAGCACCAACTGCGGATGGAGGGCGAGCTCAGCATCAGGAACGACTCCAACAAGAAGATACAAGTGCTCGTGAGTATAGAAGTCGAATGCTTAGAAAAAACGTGGTAGAGTCCAGAGCCTCGGCGAAGCGTCATCGATACATGGTTGATATTCCACCAGCGCGCACGAAGCGTTTTGCTAGTACATTTATCATGCGCACCGCTAGAGAGTGGAACTCTTTGCCGGAGTCTATATTTCCCGAAAGTTATAACCTGGGTATCTTTAAGTCAAGAGTGAATAGGTATCTTCTAGGCAAGCGTGCTCCTCCGTAGACCACATCATCACTTACCATCAGTCGAGATAGTGGTCAAACGCATGCCTATTTATAGTAAAAAAAATAGAGTCCGCAGTCAGTTTGTGAGCAGTCTGGGGCTGACCGATATATATGTGATACTAGCGGGCCCGGCAGACGTCGTCCTGCCCGTACCAGTACCCCATCTAAACCATCCAGGACGCCACCCAAACGCATACAAAAAAAACATTCTAATCGGTCCAGCCGTTTAGGAGGAGTTCAGCGACATACACACGTACAGTAGAATTATATATATAAAGATATTTGAAAGACGAGCAAGATTGTTGAGGACAATATCGGTTAAAACACGTATGAAGAATATGGAGACAGTTGTCCAGGTAATAAAGGGAAATTTAAACCAACTGCACTGTTTTTACTGTTACATATAGTAAAAAATCTTTTTATCACTTATTGCTAGTCAAATTTTAAGACCAATCAGTGTTTATCCATTAATTGCGCAGAAACATCTATCTCTAAACAAATTTCCCTATGTTCTTTACATGATATTGGGTTTTTCTATGTAGAATTTCTCAGTATCAGCCCAGAGTCTGGAATTTGTGCCCGGTATGGCGATAGGCTCGCTCCCATCACATTATGGGACCGAAATAAATCCGGCGAAAAGTGGGTTTTACTGGTCTGTCACCTCTGCCTAATCCTGCGGGGATTACAGGCTGTATATACATATATATACACAGAAGATGATGTCTAAAGTTGTGATCATGGTTCAGGGTTGATGTGTTGTTGTCGCAGGCCCTGATGCTGGACGACAGCCTGGTGCTGATGCAGCGCGAGGGAGAGAAGTTCATGTTGAAGCCGATCCCGCAGCCGAGCAGTGCGCAGCATCAACAACTCTCGCCGCTTATCAAATGGTACATATTACCTACCTTCCACCTACCTACCACTTACCTACCACATACCTACCACATACCTACCACATACCTACCACATACCTACCACCCACCTACCACCTGTCTACCACCTACCTACTTACCTACCACCGGCAAATATAGAATACCTTCATATCGATCATATTTACTCTCAATAAACATAGTTTTACGCTCATATTCACATACCTCTGTGCTTTTTGTTTTACGCCAATGACCTAAACACCAATGATCTAGACAGTAGTTTATGTAGTATATAATTGCATTTTTTTATCTTTACTATAGCTTTCTGGGAGTGATTACGTGGAAAGGGACGGAAGTGTGTAACAGGGAGTCGGGGAGGCGCGCGCATTTGATTTGACCAATGAGCGCGGGCTGCTAGTTTGTTTGTGTCTCGGAGTACTGTGTATCTAGATTCTATATATGGATCTAAGGACAAGAGTAAAATACTTTTAATTTGATTATCGAATATCAACGTTTAAATTCTCGATTGTTACTCTGTTCATAAATAACTAATACACCCAACAGCCATACACACAGTCCTGACCCCACACTACGTCAAACCAGTACCAGAGGGTATCAAGAACTAAGAGAAAATAGGTTCCACAACACCCAGATTCGAAACAATGATCACTCTATCATACAAATATTTATCTCGGTGCGGGAATCAAACTCAAGTCCTCTGGTTTCACAGTCGACTACTCTCCCATTGCACCACAGAGGCGGTCGTATCTAGTTGAATATCTAATTGAACGTCAAATATCAAGATGTGTCAAGAACTCTTAATTCGACAATCGAGTATCGATGCCTCGTATCGATGAATGTACAGTTCCGATCTCTACACAATATCGATTACTAATCAAACTACTAAGAATTTTATTCAGTACTAGATGTTGCCCGCGGTTCCGCCCGCGTATAGGTATTTTTTGGAAGAAAAGGTATACAATCCATGGAGGCATCTTAAGCTATTACACATTTCTATCCTTATTTTTTCTTGCAATAAAAATAGCCTAAAGAAGAATAAAGTGCACATCAAAATCAACCTAAACGATTATATAATAAGGAGTATTATTGTGTACAGGGACAAGGTGTTGTTCCGCCCCAACGCAGCAGTCCGCAACACATTCTTCTTGATGAACATCAACGGAGTCCAGATGCACGAGCTATCTGCTAATTCCGCTACTGAATACGCCATGTGAGTATTTAATCTATACTATTATATAAATCTGTAGCGTCTGTCTGTACATTTGAGTAATGTACCCGATTTTGCGTGAAGTATTCATTTTATGACTTACTGATACCGATTTTGCAATTATTTTAATTTTTATCTGTCTGTGCGGGTTTAACTCGAGAACGGTTTGATCAATCATCTTGTAATTTAAATAAGTAAAAGTTTTTTTATTCATAAAAAGTACACCGACTTCAATAAAAAACAAATCATGCGTCACAATAAAATTTGAGGGTTTCCCTTAATTTTTCTGTGATCCCATTATCAGATCCTGACTTGGTGCCAATGAGACCACCTGGGAAGTATATCCTTTTAAACAAAAAAGAATTTCTCGAATCGGTCCAGGCGTCTTCGAGTAATCGGGTAACATACATAAAAAAAAAAGATTCCGACGAATTGTTAACCTCCTCCTTTTTTGAAGTCGGTTAAATACAGTTAGAACATTCGATCGCGCAAATGATAGGTTGCCATTTTTATTTGAAAAATATCTGGGTTCCCGCGGGATAGTTTTATTTTCACAGAGCAAGGGATCGACATGATATTTTATATAGTGGTAGTTAACTAAGATAAAATATTAATGCGAGAATCTTAGAAAAAATCAATGCAAATATCCCCGTAATCTGGCCATTAAACTTATAAGCTGACCAAGATAATTAAATGTTTTTTAATTCATAAAAGTACACTCACTTCAATAAAAATTATGCGTCCCTATAAAATTTGAGGGTTGCCCTCGATTTTTCTGAGATTCCATCATCAGATCCTGACTTGGTGCCAATGGGACCACCTGGGAAGTATATTTTAAACAAAAAAATAATTTCTAGAATCGGTCCAGGCGTTTTCGAGTAATCGGGGAACATACGAATTGAGAACCTCCTCCTTTTTTTGAAGTCGGTTAAAAATATGTTTGTTATCCGCAGGTGGGTGAAGAACATCCAGGAGTCTCCGCTGGCCAAGCTGACTGAACTGAAGCCCAACATCACGCCGTCACACCAGCACTCCAGGTCTACTGATGACTCTGGTGAGGATCATAACATCATTGCTAACCACAGGACCTCCTACCTAGAGTACTCTGACACTGGACCCTCGACCGCTTCTTCACCTCCTTGCCCCTGGCGTAGTGTGAAGAAACAGGCCGGCATGAGTGTGTTGAGTAGCGGGGGATTGTTGACTCTCGCTACTTAATACGCTAATTGGACGGCACTGTGCTTACCATCAGGTGCAGTGTGGTCACCGTGCCGTGCCAGGATAAAAAAGTAGGCACTGACTGGCGGGACGAAGGTCTCAGATCCTAAACCAGCTCTAACTGGACAGCATAGCATTTTCTTTAATTTCTATTTGTTCTTAGTTATTTAAACTAAGCTGTAAGTTATTTACGCTACAGCTGCGCAGGGATATTTCCTCGCTTAGCGTGTTCTACCGTCTGTATCATGGCGAATGCTCTGAAGAATTGTTTGATCTTATCCCTTCCTCTCCCTTCCATACCAGAACCACGCGTACTGGCTTGCGGAGCCACAGCTTCGTGGTATCTACTACCCCGGCCCGAACCAAGAGGTTCGCAAACTCGTATTTTTGCCGCACCATCAAGCTGTGGAACAGTTTGCCAGCTACCGTGTTCCCTCCTTCCTATGATCCTGGGTCCTTTAGGCGTAATGTGAAGAAGCTAAACAGCAGGCCGGCATGATTGTGTTGAGTAGCGGGGGATAGACTGTCCCTCGCTACTTGATACTCTATCTGGACGGCACTGCGCTTACCATCAGGCGCAGTGTGGTCACTTTGCCGCGCCAGAATAAAAAAAAACTAATGAGGTGTGTCATACATTGAGCAAATGTGCTGTCAAATTGTAATTTTTTTTAATTGAGTTTAACACTCTTAATGATTTGATCTCTTCGATAGCTTTTTATATGAGTGCACAAAGGTCAAATCTTCAAGGTCATTAATATATTTATTTCCTCATTCTAGGTATCAACGTGTCCCGCAATCCATCGGACGCGTCCGAAAAGTCTGTCTCTACAGCACCCACTGAGGAGTGCGAGCGAGACAGGGCATCAGCGGAGCGCTCCTCCGCCGAGAGGGAGCGAGACGACAAGAGTGACCAGATCGACGAGAAGAAGGAAGACGATAGAGTCTCCGTCGATAAGGAAGAAGTGGTAGAGCGAGACGAGGGATATGTGTGAGTAGAATTATTGTTTTTATTGTCTTGGAGATGGATGATTGTAAGTTATGGTAGTTTTTATAAGTTTCCACTGCGCAGAAGACCAGAAGTCCAAACGAAAAGCTTAGCTTATCGATGAATCTATTCATATCCGTGATGCTTCACATCTCTTCTTCAGTTGAACATGTCTTTATGCAAGTATGGAGACGTCAAGAGCTCAAGAGTTATTAGCCTCTTTAGTTAAATTTGTCTCT
Organism: Laothoe populi; assembly: GCA_905220505.1. NCBI lineage: Eukaryota > Metazoa > Arthropoda > Insecta > Lepidoptera > Sphingidae > Laothoe > Laothoe populi. Next base: position 12,175,830 of record HG992173.1, read on the forward strand.
CGTATTGTTATGGAAGGAACTGGGCAATTTACATTACTAAATCACCTATATTTTTTATTCCTAGCATGGCAAAGTATCGTCTAGTTAGAGTATCAAGTAGCGAGAGACAATCTATAGCTCGCTACTCGACACAATCATATCTGATGAGCAGCTCCTTCACCCTACGACTAAAGGACCCAGGGCCATAGGAAGGTAGCTGGCAAAATGATTAAATTTGTTCTAAGATAAAGACATTTGTGCATTCCCAGAGATTTACCCCTGACTGTTCTGTATCAAATGCGTGCCGCTGATTCTGGTTTACAGAATGATAGTGGCGGATGTGGGTGGTCTCATAGATAGTCTCGTGCTCCTATTTATAGAATAAATAATTATTTTAATTTTTAATGATCCTGAGTCCTTTAAGCTTAGTGTGTAGCTTTATAGCAGGCCGGAATGTTTGTGTTGGTTGTCTCTCACTACTTGATACTCTAACTGGACGGCACTGCGCTTGCCATCAGGTGCAATATGGTCACTTTGCTGTGCCAGGATAAAAAAATGATAAATCTTATATTACTTAATTATTTCATCGGCATTAATGTCTTTCAACCGTGGTCAAGTCAAGTGATTTATTATCGATACTTTTTCTCCCGTAGCGCCCGTCGTGCGATGCGCAGTAGCTGCGACGCCAGTGGGGTACCCAGTGTGGAGGGTGTGCAGGGTGTGCAGGGGGTGCAGGGCGTGCAGGGTGTGCAGGGGGTGGAGACCGCCCCCGACGTGGTGCTAGAGAGCGAGGCGGCCGTGAGTGTGGCGCCACCTGTCGCCATGCAGGCGCACACCGCCACACACGCGTACTCACATCACGGTATGTACTGTCACACGCCAGCGTTGTCATGACAACAGAATTATAGATATCGATGTCTTCAGTATCGGTACGGACCTTCATATTATCAATAACTATATCTCAATCGATATAATTATTATACTTTTTATCGATATTGATATCGATACCGGCTTGCCAAATCACCGATGTATAACTTATGAGTTATTAGCTTTTTTATCGGCTTCTACTATTAAAATATCATATTACGATTAATTTTTGTGAATACAACGCCATTTCAAAAAATAATTGCCTTATTTTTCAGTATACTTCAATGTACGCACGCAATGGCTTTAATTTTTTTAATAAAGCTATATCTGTTATACGCATGACGCGGCATGTATAAGTACAATTTTAAATTATTTATAATGAAGTAAATTTAAATTGATAAAAACATTGGCTTCTCTATCTTTTATTGATTGAAAATATATTTCATCCACTCGATCCCACTCATATCAAATCACAACGATTCTAAAGGTTTCACTTCAACAAAAATATAGCAACGAGATTATGGAACGACAGAAATATAAATGAATAAAGAAGCCAGACAGAGTGGCGCCGTAACGCGTTACGCTACGAAGCGGTTTACCCTCCCATAAGATCCCATTTTGCTGGTGGTAGGATATTCGTATCCGCCCGGATAGCGACCACCGTACACAGGGCGAAAAACCCGCCATAGTGGCACACGCAAGTGTGTCGCGTTCCGGGATCAGCCAGTGTATGTCCGGTTATCGTCGGGGGGCTTGAGTTGGGGTACGATGTTTGGCCGTGCGGGTATAAGCCGGTTCACAGTCGGTTGGAGGCGTGTTGATCCGTCGGCCAGGGAGACCTGTAGAAACGGTGGTACCGGTAATCGTGGCTAACTACCACGAGAGGCTGCCCCACCATGCCGCGCATAATCTTGGGTGGGTCCGTCGTGCCGGTTGGTGACCGGATGTGGGGTCCCGGCGGCCTATCCCGGGAGGGTACGGGGGCCCTTCCGTCCGGCGGATCAGCTCACCTCCTCTCGGCTCTTTTAGTGGACCGGCGCTTGTTGCGGCCTTCTGACTACTCTGACACTAGACCCTTGACCGCTTCTTCACCTCTCCCTCCCATAACTCCATGACAGTGCAAACTAAGAGAGCAGGTTCTACAGCGCTGCGTAACCCCACCACCGCATTCACAATGGAGTTCGCTAACATCCGCGGACTCCATTCTAATCTTAATGCCGTCCACCACCATCTTGAGACGGCCCGGCCTGCTCTGCTCTTCTTGACGGAGACACAGATTTATAGTCCGACCGATACTTCATACTTGCTTTACCCCGGCTACTCGCTTGAAGAAAGCTTCAGGCCGAGGGCCGGGGTATGTCTGTATGTTCGGTCGGACGTCTGCTGTCGCCGTCTGCGCTGCATGGAGGACCCCTCCTTCTCCACCCTGTGGGTGCACGTCGACCTCGGCTCCCAGAGTCGGGTTTACGTGTGCCTTTACAGGTCACGACGGGGACGTAGAGACAACTCGGCTATTTAATTATATTAGCCAGGCGACAGACGACGCGCAGGAGCAGTTTCCAACAGCGGAATTGGTAGTTCTGGGGGACTTTAATGCACACCACGAGTTGTGGTTGGGCTCCTCCAGAACTGACCATGCCGGCAGGACTGCTCATGCATTCGCTTTGACCAATGGCTTGACACAGCTGGTGGATCAGCCTACCAAGATCCCAGATGTGGCAAGTCATGCGCCCTCTCTGCTGGACCTACTGCTGACGAGTCATCCGACCGGGTATAAAGTGACGGTTGGTGCTCCCCTGGGTACCTCCGATCACTGCCTGGTTGGGACGTCGGTTCCTTGCGCTTTGCCTCCACGTCCCGTGAAGGTCAAGCGCAGGGTCTGGCACTACTCGTCGGCAGATTGGGATGGTATGCGGGATTACTTCGCATCCATCCCTTGGCGACAGCGCTGCTTTGATGGAAAGGATCCTTCAGCGAGTGCCGACGCCATTGCTTGCGAGATCAGAATAGGAATGGAATATTACATTCCTTCCTCTGAGATCGCAGGCAAGGGCCGAGGACGCTTCTGGTTCAACCGTGCATGCGCCGATGCTGTTGGCAAGAAACAGGCGGCGTATCGTGCTTGGATCGGGGGTCGCGCTACGAAGGATCCCAACCTCAAGTCACTCAAAGCAGCCTACAACCGTGCTGCCAAGGTCTGCAAGAGGGCGCATGTTAAAGCGGATGCCCAGCGCGTCTCCAAGATTGGATGTGCTTTGGCCGATAACCCAACAAGCAGTCGTGCTTATTGGAGCTTGGCTAAGGCCGTCCAATCTAATTTCTGTCGCCCTTCGCTGCCACCGCTGAGATATCGAAATGGAACACTAGCCCATAGCTCGCAGGAGAAGGCCGATTTACTGGCAAACCTCTTCGCGGCTAATTCGAGACTCGAGGACTGCAATGCTCATTTACCAACTACGCTGCCCGGTTGCGGTCACACAATGCCTGATATCCGTATCAGGCATTGTGATGTGCGGCGTGAGCTGCAGTCTCTCGACGTCCGGAAGGCTAGTGGTCCTGATGGTATCCCAGCGCTTGTACTTAAAAAGTGTGCAGCGGAGTTGTCTCCTGTACTGACGCGCCTATACCGATCGTCCTACCTCTCAGGTATTGTGCCTGAATCTTGGAGGGAGGCTAATGTGCAGCCGATCCCCAAAAAGGGTGATCGGTCAGACCCTAACAATTATCGCCCAATCGCCATAACCTCAGTGATGTGTAAAGTCATGGAGCGACTGATAAACAGCCAATTAGTTCGCTACCTAGAGGATCACTCGTTGATCAATGACCGCCAATACGGGTTCCGTCATAACCGATCAACGGGTGATCTTCTAGCGTTCGTATTACATCACTGGGGATAGGCGATTGACAAGCATGGCGAGGCTCTGGCTGTGAGTCTCGACATAGCAAAGGCGTTTGATAGGGTCTGGCATCGTGGCCTTCTCTCCAAGCTCCCGGCATACGGTCTGCCCGACAACCTGTGCAAGTGGATTTCCGGCTTTCTGCATGAGCGTAGAATACGTGTCCTCGTTGATGGACACGCTTCGCAGCTCATGTCAGTAAATGCCGGAGTACCACAAGGTTCTGTGGTTTCGCCCACCTTGTTTCTTCTGCATATCAATGATATGTTGTCGCTTGGCAACATTCATTGCTATGCAGACGACAGCACGGTTCATGGGCGTTATAGCAGCAAGCCGCCTGGTTGCCGGGCGGATACTGAGAGGAGACGCGAGGATCTTGTCGTTGAGCTCAACCAGACCTTGGATCTCATCTCATCATGGGGTACCAGGAATCGGGTTGAGTTTAATGCCAAGAAAACCCAGGTGTGCGCGTTCTCGTGCAAGAAGTCTCCGTTTTCTCCCATCCCCGTTCTTCAGGGTGTTCCACTCGCAATGCGGAATGACTTTAGTGTCCTAGGTATGGATATCCGCTGCGATCTTAATCCAAGGAGTCACATCGAGGGCGTAATATCCGCCACTTCACGCAGGGTCGGAATCCTGAACAGGGTGCGGCGGTTTTTCACGCCTGGTCAGCTCTACCGCTTATATAAAGCGCAGGTGCGGCCGGGAATGGAATACTGCTCGCACCTCTGGGACGGTTCTGCAAGGTACCTTCTCGATGCCTTGGATGGGTTGCAGCGGCGGGCCATCCGCATTGTGAATGATGCAGAAGTGAGTAACAGCCTGGAGCCGCTACAGCTGCGTAGGGATATTTCCTCGCTTAGCGTGTTCTACCGTCTGTATCATGGCGAATGCTCTGAAGAATTGTTTGATCTTATCCCTTCCTCTCCCTTCCATACCAGAACCACGCGTACTGGATTGCGGAGCCACAGCTTCGTGGTATCTACTACCCCGGCCCGAACCAAGAGGTTCGCAAACTCGTATTTTTGCCGCACCATCAAGCTGTGGAACAGTTTGCCAGCTACCGTGTTCCCTCCTTCCTATGATCCTGGGTCCTTTAGGCGTAATGTGAAGAAGCTAAACAGCAGGCCGGCATGATTGTGTTGAGTAGCGGGGGATAGACTGTCTCTCGCTACTTGATACTCTATCTGGACGGCACTGCGCTTACCATCAGGCGCAGTGTGGTCACTTTGCGGCGCCAGAATAAAAAAAAAAAAAAATAAAAAAAAAAATAAGAAGTTATTACTTCAAAAATCAGACACTCACTTAATATACATACATACATATACACTCACGCCTGTAATCCCCGAAGGGGTAGGCAGAGGTGTAACCACAGTACACCCACTTTTCGCTGAATTTCGGTCCCATAATGTGATAGGGGGCGAGCCTATCGCCATACCGGGCACAGATTCCAGACTCCGGGCTAATACTGAGAATTACTAGATAGAAAAACCCAATATCACTTTACCCGACCCGGGGATCGAACCCGAGACCTCAGCACAACAGTCGTAACGCATGCACAATTACAACTGCGCCACCGAGGCAGTCACTCACTTAATTGTATAAAAATAATAAATCGACGTAAAACTTATCGATATTTGTAACGAATGTTTTGTCGTTTTTATTGATAGAGCGTCTCCGTCGCCTGGACGAGATGATCAGGATCTGCCTCGCGGCCAAGACCAGCATAGTGGCGGAGCTGCTGGGCGTGCCCAAGCACAGCTACTCGCAGGTCGCGGAGCTCGCCGTCGCAGAGTCGCTCGGGTATGTCGGTGAGTATCGATAACTGATTGTTTAATTATTTCTAATATAATGTCGATAATTATATTTTACTTACATACATACATACGCCTGTAATTCTCGAAGGGATAGGCAGATGTGTAAACAGTACTTTTTCTATCCTGGCTAAGTGATCACTGCACCTGATGGTAAGCGCAGTGCCGTCCAGATAGAGTATCAAGTAACGAGAGACAGTCTATCCCTCGCTACTCAACACAATCATGCCGACCTGTTGTGTAGCTTCTTCACACTACGTGTAGGGCAAGAAGGTGAAGAAGCGGTCGAGGGTCTATGATGTGATATCTGATGTTTATTATCTGACAGACGTGTCCCGTGAACTGCGCTCGTCCCGCGGCCGCCTGTGTCGCTCCGCCAGCCTGCACGGCGAACCTGAACACGAACCTGACCGCGAACGCGAACGCGAACCCGAACACGAACACGACCTCCACCATCTACTGCTCGCCGCGCACACGCAGGGTATGTTGCAATAACTATGTATGTTAAACTGTTTCTATTTTATCAATGTGACACTTTTTTTTACTTATCAAGTAAAACAAATTGGTTAAAAAAAAATTTACCGATTTTTTTGAGGTTGGTTTTATTCTTTACTCGCTATGGTCACGTGGTGGACTGAGGGTATAAAAATAATAGTTTTATGAATTATATTCGTGTATACATAAGAAACCATTGTAAATTCACAAATTTTCTTATTTAGTAAAATTAACTCTTTCCACAATAAAAATAATTCTATTCAATCGAAATACAAAAAAAAAATACTGTAAGAAATATTTATAACGTAACAAATAATTTTTTTTATTTGTTTGAACACAAAGTGACAGTTTTCTGTCGCGTTTCGTATGGTAAGTGAGATAACCGGAGGCCCAGATTCCCTAATCCCTATTCCTGTCCTTTAAGGCCGACAACGCATACATGACACTTTCGGTATTGTGGATGTTCATGGGCGGTGGAGATCACTTAACATCAGGTGACCCACTGGCTCGTTTATCGAAAAAAAAACACAATCCGTTAGTAACAATATTGTTTTGTATCCACAGCCACCCAGCTGACGACGGAAGTGTCTCGCGCGCTGTCGGTCAGCGAACCCGCCGCCGTCAGCGCCCGGGCCAGGACCCGGACACGGCCCAGGGAGCGATGTGACGCGTGCACCCCCGGACACGACTCCCCCGGACACCCCGGACACCATCCCGGACGCCTCGGACACAACACGACCACCAGTAACACAAGTAACCACGATAAATAAATATTTAGTTTATTTAAGTAGTGATGTCCTCCTCGACGTGTCCGTCGACGGCGAACCTTGCACTTTTGGGTTCAGTTACTAGCTAGCCTTAATTTAGTTTTAAAAGTCCTGTCACAAGACGCACAAAACAGTTGTCCAGAAGAGTTGAGGCTGTATGTAACAGTTTTGGGTTTAACTTTAGTAGTTCTCGCTGCGCGTCAAGGCGTTGGATGCGTGTTTCCTCAAACTGTGCACATGATTTCTGTACGGTGCTACGCCATTCGGTACGATGATGCGCTAGTTCTTCCCTTCTTCTTCTTCTTCCATTTAAGTAGTAGTTAGTAGGAGAAACCAAAAAGTTTTACTGGTGGTAGGATATTCGTATCCGCCCGGATAGCTCACTCCGTACACAGGGTGTAAAACCTGTCATAGTGGTACTCGCAAGTGTGTTGCGTTCCGGGATCAGCCACTGTACATCCGGTTTCTGTCGGGGGTTTAGAGTTGAGGTACGATATTTGGCTGTGTTGCAGCCTTCTGAGTACACTGACACTAGACCCTCGACCGCTTCTTCACCTTTTTGCCCATGGCGTAGTGTGAAGAAGCAGGCCGGCATGATTGTGTTGAGTAGCGGGGGATATATTGTCTCGCTACTTGATACGCTAATTGGATGGCACTGCGCTCACCATCAGGTGCAGTGTGGTCACTTTGCCGTGCCCGAATAAAAAAATAAAAGTTTATATTCAGTATTTATAATATCCATAAAATTTTCATCACTATCGATAAAGCTCAACCCTCAAAAGCACTTGAATCCGCTAACACTTTGAATCTTATGTTAACAGTCTCAGAAGAGTCGGAAGTAGAGAAGCCCCAACCGGACATCGACAGCGAGACCAAGTGGCGGACGGTCGCGGCCACCGTGCAGGCGGTGCAGAAGGACCCCTGCGTGCCATCAGACCTCTCGTTCGACATGTTGAGTGACCTTGACCTCTCCACGTGCGAAGACTTAGACCTGGACGGCGCTACTGTGGACGACTCTAGTGAGTTAAACACAATACAGTACAATAAGCAATTATAATGTACACAGTCCGTCTTCTTGATATATCATACATGTTGTCTTCTAGCGATGATATTTTTATCCATAGTGTAGGAGACTAAAATACCATAAGATATGTCGGTAAATTTTTCCCGGATGTTCCATTTGTTTTATGTTCCAATTAGATATTGGTTTTATTAGCGTAATACGCTATTGATTAGTCGTTCAATTAATTAATTTCTTTGTTTGGGTAATATTTGTACGTGAGATATTTTTGTGTTATACTTTTTGAAGTTATACTTCTTTAGGCGCGTTATGAAAAAATTATGAGAGTGAAATTTTAAGATGCGCGTGTCACAAAAGTAACACCTCTGAAGTTTTCCTAAGTACCAGGCTCGAAGAAATGTAAGGAGATTTGATACCGTTTTTATACAACTGATATAATATTGACCTCCTTAAGAGCTTCGGTCTGAATTATAAAATTTTAATTAATCATTTAAATGTGGCCAGCACGTTATGGTATTATGAAAGACCGAATTAGTACTATACAGTAATATTATTAAGGTCTTTCATGATACAGGCCATTAAAATATTTTGTTGTTATTCTTTTTTCACTTGTACCAGGCTCCCAGGAAATGCAAGGAGATTTGCCACTCGTGTCCAGAAGGAAATTAAAAATAAATAAAGGAGGGAGTAAAATACAAACCAAAATCATTTTTATTTCCATAACATTAAAGTTAAAAATAGCATGTAAGAATGGCGAAAGTGGGCAGTGTTTGAGCTTATGGTACATGACTGGCTAGTGACTTCTAGGTAGATAAACCTGGTAGATAAACGTCTATTTGTGTGAGCTATACCTATATATATAGTATTGTATGTTCCAACAGAGTGTATATCGGGCGCGGAGCTCGCGTGTCGGCTGTCTGCTCCGGCGAGCGGTCTGCAGCGCGCCCTGTCAGTGCTACTACAAGCGACGGCCGCGAGGAGCGAAGAGAAACTGCGCGCAGAACTTCTCGCGCTGAGAGAAACTAACGACGTACTGAGAGCGAAGCTGCAAGCAGGTATTTAGTAGAAGTCAAACTGCCTTTTATAATATTTTTTACCTTTTTATTAGTTTTTCACCTGGTCTTCATTACGATTACATTTCTAATAATCTGACATTTATTCCTTTTAATATATTTTATACTCATACCTAACAATGGCTAACAACTCAGTCCTAACGATGGGACAATGTTTAATACAGTGCAACTGTTGTTTTTATTTTATAAATCTTAATCTTTCTTTCTCCCCTTACCAACAATAAAATAAACTAATATTGAACCTTGCTTCTTATAAACATTCATGCCACATTTGGTCTCTTAGCATAGATATTATCAAAGACTTTCCTTGGTGTTATTGAAATTCAATTTGGATGAAGTTTCATTAATTAGCATTATATTTCACAGAGCATCGACATGTCGAAGAGAACTCCATACGTGAAGAGAGCGTAGAGCCACCTGTGCAGGTAATCTATTTTTTTTTATTTAACTAACAAATATAGTTTTAATTATTTATCTGTGTAATTATCGGTGATGCTTTTTACAATTGTCAAAGCATAAACAAAGCTCAACCTCTACTTTACTTTTCCACTATATCTTTATTTAATAAGGTTTTCAACGCTATACAATGTTATTATATTTTTTATTGCAACCCATAACTTAATATATTCCCATTTCATTCACGGATATTTATTCTACTGTCTATTTTAACTAACATTGATGACTATTTTGTAACAGACAGCGTGTACTCTAAAATATTTAAATATCAAATGCTTAAATATAAATGCTGTCAGTCTGTTTATTCGGAGGGATAACATCAATCAGCTATTAATGAAGGGCCAATAAACTATTGATGGACTGTAGAAAGTTTTTCATAACACAGTTTTTATTATTGCACTTGTTCTGCAGCCATTGTGTGTTGTTATACTCAGATTATTTTAGTGCTATGTGGTAGCTAATATTTATCCATTGTTTGTCTGTACCAGGACCAACCAAGCAATGGAGGGTGATCACTCAACGAATATAACACCAACGTAAATTCAGATTGACTTCAACGCGCCGAAACACTAACCATCCGAGCACAGGGGGACTGACCCGCTCCGAGCGAAGAAGCGAATAAAGCGCAACGAGCGATAGAAGCGCTCGACTTCGCTCTCGGCCGCGCTTACGCCATTAAAGCGGTCCAACAAAGCATTTTATGTGAATTATTTTGTATGAATTTTATTTTGTAGCCCCCCCCCCCCTCTCCTCACATGATTGAAAATAAATAGGAAAATGTATATTTTGTAATGTTGTTTTTACCGTTTATTTTCTATACATATGAAAGAAAATATTTTATTAGTTCGTTAGTTAAGGTTATTGTATTCCATACGTAAGTTAACGATGTGATCATGTGGGGTTATGTATTATTTCTATATATTATATAAAACACATTTTTCTCTCCTCTGAAAGTATATACAATATTAATCGTTAAGTTTAATTGTAAATAAGCGGTCGAGCGTTACACAGGGTGACAAATTTTTACCGCGACAATTTTTAAGTCATTTTTTGATCTTTTTTGTTATATTTTTGTATTGCGTGTACAGTAAAGAGTTGTCAGAGGTCTTTCGCTCGACTTTAATGTGGCGTGTCGGAAGTGTGAAACATTTCATCCGAAGTATTATATTGACAATATTGTGTCGCTGTGAAACACAATTTTAAGCGTAGAGGGGATGTTGGCGAAGCGAAAATGTATCTCATATCTAATAATATCTTACCGTCTTTTAGGGTTACTTTGGCATTTAAAGGGTGAAAAAATAAAGTAAATAAAATGAACGCTCCGAATTTGGAATGAGCTCCCTGCCGAGGTTTTCTAAGGGGACTACAGTATGGGGTTCTTCAAGAAGGGAAGTAAATAGCCTTCTGGAGGGTCGGCAACGCGCATGTGATGCTCCTTGTGCTGCAAGCATCCATAGGTTAAGGACTACGGTAACCGCTTACCATCAGGCGGGCATATAAAAAGCCTTGGTCATTTTTAACTAGCTATCTGCAGCTCCTGATATATTGTTGACATACAATATCGTCCAAATTTAGGCCAAATTCATCCAGTAAAAATTAAAGTAACCTACAGTAAGGTAATACTTTAGTGAAATATTAATATTATTTCGGAATCTATGTAAATTATTTATCACTTATCTTTAATATCATATCGATGCTTGTCGAAATTTAAATATTCGCGTTTAGGCAATTAGAAGACTCCCCGACTACTAGCCAAATAACAAATATCATTTTTAATAGTTTTGATTCGTGGTGACCTCGGAAGGTCAAATTTAACCGCGAGGTCAGCTTTAATACTAAGGACAAAGGTCAAAGTGACATTTGGTTTTAAAAACCATTAAATATTTTTGTTGTTTCTGTAATTATTTCGATTACTCGAATATATACGTGCCACGGATCTAAAACAGTTAGCAACATAGCGGTGATATGTAAATTAGACCTTATGCGTATTGTAATAAGATACATAACAGCTTGCACCGAGTGGGATTTGTAGACCAGAATAAGATGTTTTCATACAAACTATTTTATTATCACAATATATCATAGTCCTTTAATAATTGTGTTTCATGAGGTCATTTAAATTGACCTCATAATCCTGCCCAAAAGTCCTATATTCCAACTACAAAACCAACAAGACTTAGTTTATATTTGAATGGTCAAGGATTCGATTTCCAATAAAGATTTGTCTACGTTTTCAATATACACACAATATCACTTAGAATATGTTTGTATGGAAATGTACTTGTATACATATATACACTCGCTATGTACATGTAGGTAGTATGTTATGTACATAAGTGATCCATCGCAGTACCTTTGTATGCCATATTAATACTGGTATTTAGATGTATAAGCTGTTTAATTTATAAGATAAGTTATAGGACTCTACCTACCCTTTCAGTAAATATTTTAATAGATCCATTTTAATGAAATTTGCTTGTCATTTTTATGAATTTTGTAAATTCATTAGATGAAACTATATTTTCAAGTATCAGAAAGGCATGTTTAAACAAAAAATGTATTTTATTTTAACTTTTGACTATTTCTTCGTCAATTTTTTTCTCATACAGTAAGGTATACCTATGTGGTCATTTTCATATAGTAATGGCTTCCATTTAAGGGGTGATTGTTAATTTATATCTTGAACAGCTTGTACAGTAGATAATGTAGTAAATATATCTGTGTATCTAAATGTATAATGTTATGAATAAAATGCCATCTCAGTAATGTCGGTGAATTGTGATTGCACGTATTTGAACCCGCTACCGTAGGCTAGAGTGACACCAAATGAGTATCAATTTTGTCCCATACACTATGTGTACGGTTTTCGGTTTCAACACATTATTAGAGTAACTCTTCAGTATCCTAATATTTTAGATAAGCTTAAGATTAGATAATCTGTAGCGAAATGTCCCAAGTTCGATTGCCGGTTAACGCACACTTTTTAACTTCTGAATAATACGTATAGTACAAATAATACTTATCTCTACTCTAATACAATCAGAAAATGCTGAGACAAAATTTTGAATCGAAATATGATTCTGAATGACTTCGTTTTTAACACTATTTTTTATTACTTATGGATCAGTATGACTGGTCCATAGGGATGTGTTTTTGCCGAAAACTGCGTTAAGCTTTTGTAAAACAATATAATACGCGATCCGTACGGACGAGGAGTACGCGAGGAGTGTGGAGGTGGAGACGAATCATAGAGATCACTATGTATGGTTATATCACAATAAAAACAATACTGGACTCTTGTTCATTTATTACCTTTATCCTTTATCAGGTTAAAAACAAAGTAGCGAGAAACAATCTATCGCTACTCAACACAATCATGCCGGCCTGTTGTGTAGCATCTTCACACTACGCCATGGGGCAAGGTGAAGAAGCGGTCGAGGGTCTAGTGTCAGAGTACTCAGAACATCATACCCCAACTATAGACCCCCGACAAAAACCGGATGTACACTGGCTGATTCCGGAACGCGACACACTTGCGTGTGCCACTATGGCGGGTTTTACACCCTGTATACGGTGGTCTCCATCCGGGCGGATATGAATACCACCTTGCCTTGCCTTGATCGAGATCACGTAAAGAGGAAATTGGGATAACCTAGAAGGACCATCCATGAGTATATCTGTCTCATAGAAAATAATGAAGGTACCTTCTTAAGGTTCGGCATCCGCCTGTGGCAAATTATTATAACGTATATGATGATGAGACCACGCAAGGCGAGATGAATCCGTCTCCCACACTGGCAACTATCTGTATGTGTGGCCCGATGTGCGGAGCAGGCTTGAGCGATGATTAGGTGAGAATTCCGTATGCCCAATTAATTCCGCCCTACCCTTTTCTTCTTCTTAAAAGTTGGAATGCATCCATACTGGTATTGATAATGCTGGTGGTAGGATATTCATATCCGCCCGAATAGAGACCACCGTACACAGGGCGAAAAACCCGCCATAGTGGCACACGCAAGTGTGTCGCGTTCCGGATACAGCCAGTGTACATCCGGTTTTTGTCGGGGGTCTATAGTTGGGGTACGATGTTCTGAGTACTCTGACACTAGACCCTCGACCGCTTCTTCACCTTCTTGCCTATGGCGTAGTGTGAAGAAGCAGGCCGGCATGAGTGTGTTGAGAAGCGGGGATAGATCGTCTCTCGCTACTCAGAACTCTATTTGGACCGCACTGTGCTTACCATCAGGTACGGTGCGGTCACTTTGCCGTGCCAGGATAAAAAAAATATGTTGATCGTTACCTTCAAATACAAACAAACTATAACGCTCTTTGAAACAAATATGGTTTTCTCTTCTTAATAAATTGACGTGGTTTTATAGTTTTCTAATGTAATAAAAGAAATGTTCCCGTATTAAAGGGTATTTATTTCAAACAGAATGTAGATATTTACACATTCAATTCAGACTTATAAGTGTCTGCTATTGGCCTATCTAGAAATGTTGATTGTGGGTAACCTATACAAAAAAATATCAGTTTCCATGTCCCGAATTTTTATTATGATAACATCTGTCAACATCAAAATATTTACAAATTGCATACTTTACTACATACAAACAACCCTACGTATTCGATCAAACTATACTATGTAGAATAACGAATAACACTGCGAGCGAAGCGGCGAGTGTGATAGAAGTGGCGCCACTTTCCGAGCCTGTAGCGAAGTTGTGCATGCGAAGAAGCACTGCCGACTTGACTGCGCGAAGTTTTGCTGAGTCAGTCTCTTGTATCGAACTGGAAAAATGATGTGTTATTTTAATCGGTTAGATTACATACATACATATACACTCACATCTGTAATCCCCGAACGGGTAGGCAGAGGTGTAACCAGAACACCCCCTTTCGTCGAATTTCGGTCGGTGATAGGAGGCGAGCCGGACACCGGGCACAATTCCAGACTCCGAGCTAATACTCAGAATTTCTAGATAGAAAAACCAAATATCACTTTACCCGACCCGAGGATCGAACCCGAGTCCTCAGCACAGCAGTCGTAACGCATGCGCAATTACACCTGCGCCACCGAGGCAGTCGGTTGAATTGTGTTTAAATAATTGCAATTGTTTGTTAAATATTAAATGATATGCTTTGTTATTACATTTTATTTTAGTTGTTTTATCGATGCAAGGAATGGGCGTGAAAATTATCGATATCATATAATTAACTTTTTTGGCTTGGTAAGCTGCCCACACTACACCTGGTGATAAGTATAGTGCCGTCCAGAGAGAGTAACAAATAGCCAGAAACCATGTCTCTCTCCACGCTTGCAGAACTCAAACATTTAATATACAATTTAAAGGTTCTTACCTAATAGCTCTACAATGCGACTCCTGCGGTACAATATGCACCGGCGCCAGGAAATGTGCGTGGGTGACGTTGGGCCCCATCGGGGACCAGGGGTCATGACCCCCCACGACGGATATCACCTTGTCAGGGAGCCTAGTCAGACCACCAAAGAATAAGTTGGTCCTTTCGATGCCGGAGCGAAGGAAGTCCTCGTCGAAACTAGAGTTTATCAGAAAGAGATTAATATTATCTGATATAGAAAATATTTTAAAATTTAGGACAATTAAAAGAGAAAAATACTTGAAAAGTGGTACTGCTATACGAGGTTATGGTATACTCTTTTTTTTAAAAGGTTTATTACAAAAAACATTTTTATATAACTTTTGGGTTTTTTATTTTTATTTATTTATTTATTTATTATTATTAGGCAACAAACAGTAATATTCGTAATGCGAGGTTGGAGCCTTCTATTAAGTAATAAAATACTTGTGCCAGAAGACTCCGCTTCTCCTTATCAAGAAAAAAAAAACATTTGCACAGAGTAGTTACAACTAAAAATTAAACAAAATAAAATAAAACAAACATCAGGAAAACTAAACAGAAAAAAAAAAGTTAATAGGTGTGTGTGTGTGTTTGTGTGTGTGTGTGTGTGTGTCGTGTGTTGTGTGTGATAATCTCTATTCTATAATTTTCAGAAGTGACTCGGTTTCATCATAGTCCATGTTAGTTAACCATTTAATTATTGTATTTTTACAATGATATTGTTTCATAGGGTATATCTTAAGGCTTTTATTTACACTGTTATATATTAAACCAGAGTTTTTTACAAACTGGTTACTAGCAAATTTTGTAGTAACAGCTCTAGTTACAACTACTTTATCTTTTCTTCTTTTATTTTCGTTATTTGGGTCGTATATAAGTGTTTTGTGTGTTTTGAGAACAATTCGTAAAATGTATAATTTTCTTACACTTAATATTTGGCTGGTTGAATAGAGCATGTCAGTGGGATATCTATATGGTCTAAAATACATGACCTTTATCAAGGCTCGTTGTGCCTTTTCTAAGTCTAAAAACCTCGTTTTTGCAGCTCCACCCCAAATAGGTATGCAATACCCTAATATGGACTGTGCTAGTGCTATATAAATATTCGTAAGTAACTTATTTGTGGCTACATGTCTCAAGGTCTTAAATATCCATATGAGCTTTCTTATTCTATTACTAACTGCTTCTATTTGTGAATACCATGATAACCTTTGGTCCAACCAGACACCCAAGTACTTAATAGAGCTGACTTTGCCTATGCTGGGGCAGATACATTTATCATCATGAGTTCCTAACGAATTATGGATACGAAGACAATAATCCTTGTCGGGCTGAGTATGTGTATATAAAGAATAACACATAAAATTTGTTTTGTCTGAATTTAAAGTAAGTAGGTTTCTTTTAAGCCATAGAGCGACTGAAGCAAGTCCGCATTTAGCTTTTATCCGAACTTCATGCCAAGTTTTGCCTGAGAATAACACGGCAGTGTCATCAGCATAAGAAACTATCTTTGCCCCATCAATATCTAGATTACACATACTGTTAATGTATATCAAAAACAAGGTAGGGCCTAGGACACTTCCTTGAGGGACTCCGAAATTAATATCTAACTCCTTACTTATATAGTTCTCAATTTTGACTTTTTGCTTTCGATTACTTAAATAGTCTTCAAATAGTGAGAGACAATTACCTCTTATACCCATGCTGTCTAACTTTTTTATTAGAATAGGGATGTGAACCGTATCGAAAGCTTTTTTGAGGTCCACAAAAGTAGCTAAACATTTTCTTCCGCTATCCAGATGATCAACAATAGAAGAACTTAGTGCTGTAATAGCATCTTCGGTGGATCGCCCAGTTCTAAAACCATATTGTGTATCGGATAGCAAGCTAAATTTTTCAAGGTAATTTATTAATCTTTTATTTATGAGTTTTTCTATTATCTTTGAAATTGACGGTAATACGGAGATCGGTCTATAGTTGTTTACGTCTTTCTCATCTCCACTTTTGTGTATAGGGGTGATAATAGAATTTTTTAAAAGTGATGGAAAAATACCTTTAGAAAAACATAAGTTCGTCAAATGACAAATTACGGGTATTATATCCTCATTTGCTAGTTTAAGGAAACTGATTGGGATATTATCCCAGCCAGGGGCACTATCAGATTTTAGATTCATAAGTATGTTCTTCACTTCGTCGAGGTCGGTTTCTAAAAGGACGAAGGAATTTAGTAGTGCTTTATCCGTTTCGGCTGTAGTGTTATTTTGTGTTTTGGATTCAGACAAAATACGGTGGGCCAGGTTTTTACCAATATTAGCAAAATAATCGTTAACATAATTAATAGATTCAGAAGGAGAGGACTTAATATATAAAAGTTTAGTATTATTTGATTTGGATTTATTCATGCTAGTAATTGTTTTAATATTTTTCCAAAGCGTTTTAGAGTTTTTAGTGGTATCAGACAACTTCTTTCTATCATATTCTCTTTTAAGTTTTTTAATTAAATTGTTACAAAAGTTACGATATCTTTTGAAAGTAATTATAAGAATTGCATTATAAGGATCTAAGCGCAGTTTCTTATGTAATTTATTTCTGTTTCTTATACATCTCAAAGCACCAGAAGTTATCCACGGTTTGATAATGCGTTTACTTTTAGGAATGTAAATGATTGCAGTATTATCTTGTAAGGATTTACTTATTTTGTCGATGAGTAATTGAGCCAAAGTATTAGGGTCATCACAGTTAAGAAGATGGAATGTTTTGACAATGGAAATAGAAAAGGCCAGTGATCGCTCTAAAAGCCTGCAATAGAAATAATGGTGTCGAAATGCTATCTAATGACTATCACCTACTTAGCTGACTAGGGCCTGAATCAGGGAGATCCCATACATAGTGAATATGTAACAGTACGAAGGATATATGGTTCTTAATTTTGTTTTAAGGTAACAGCGATCCATCGCGAAATAGTCACGTACTCGAAGGTTTTCATAAAATATGATCTCTTAAAATCCGTTACGGCAATCGTTAATTAAATAAGGTTTTTTTTTATCCTAGCACGGCAAAGTGACCGCACTGTACCTGATGGTAAGCCCAGTGCGGTCCAATTAGAGTATCGAGTAGCGAGAGACGATCTGTCCCCTGCTATTCAAGACAATCATGCCGGCCTGCTTCTTCACACTACGCCATGGGCAAGAAGGTGATGAAGCGGTCGAGGGTCTATTGTCAGAGTACTCAGAATGCCGCAAAATGGCCAAACATAGTACCCCAACTCTAGACCCCCGAGAAAAACCGGATGTACACTGGCTGATCCCGGAACGCGACACACTTGCATGTGCCACTATGGCGGTTACACCCTGTGTACGGTGGTCGCTATCCGGGCGGATATGAATATCCTACCACCAGCAATTTTAAAAACTAGAGGATCATGCTTACATAAATGACTTACTTGGTCGAGAAGAAATCTCTGCACATATCGTGGAAGTATTCTAAGGGCACGGTAGAGAGGAAGGGCTGCCGCGTGCTGGTCGTAGTCTGGTACCAGCCGAACTCTACGCAAGTTTGGTACGTCCACAGTCGCACTGGAAGTAATATAAACATAGGAAAGTTACTTTGTGTAAACACATACCACTGGAATGTTACTGACATTACGAAGGACAAAAACTGCATTTTCTGCGAGAGAATTATACTATGTACCTTTCACTCTAATTGACAAGACCGCATTCAGGTTGAAAAATTCAGCGTGTTCTAAAATTTTACTAAGGGTATTATTTAGCTTATCATTTGTCCTAGATATAATCATAGGTACATTTTAGATGGGTTCTAATGTACCCGGTGGTATCCAATCAGGTAGGTACCTAATACTCGAACAAGTGCGAAGAAAAACGAAAGAATTTCATACAATCATATTTTTATTATGGTGACGATTCCTTCCAATTGCAACTTTTTAACTTCTTTCAAAGCAATTTACTTTAATATTCTCAGAAATATGAAGCCAATTACTAGTTTAAAAATTTATTTAGAAGTTTTATGCGTCTTTTAGAATTAAAATTGGTTTTAGAGATTTTAGTTTAAATTTTATATTATATTCTGAGAAAAACTAAATTATATGCTTCGTAAGATAAGAGTAGAAATAACTTTACTCACATACCTAAGTAATTATAGAAACCTATAATATAATAAAAATATGCGACTATTTAAAATATAAGGATTATATTCAAAATATTAGTTTATTATCTCTGATTGTGTCTCGTACAATGCCAAAGTTGTAATTAAATAAACAATATAATTTCATTACCAAATACTAAATATTGGTATAACATGCATACGCCTGTCCAAACTCTAACAGCAATTACGTCTTCATGCACATTGCTAACTTCACAAATAATTTAATAATAGAGGAATAAATCGAGCAGCTTCTAGTAAATTGCATAAAACAATTAAAAATGGCGTTAATAATGTAAGAGCTGGCAACGGTGGCTACGGCGCTGCAATCTGCAAATCAAATGTCACTACGGACCGATGACACCGGGTGATACACTGTCGAGGAGATTTAGCAGCTAAAAATCTGGGACTTGAAAAAATAATTGGAAAATTCTAGTATGAATTTCTTTTACGTCTTACGTCTTTGATTGGATTTACGCCAGACATTGCAATAGGCTCACTCCCTATCATATCAAAGCAGAAATAATATCAACGAATTTCATAAGCAGTAATTATATGCGTATATGTGCCCATATCCTTCGAATATTGTTTCAGAATGTTAGTTTACGTTCACGGCTGATTACAATTATAAACTAACAGATCTTCCAACAAGTCATCGAACAAGCTAGCGATGCCCGTGTGTCCCTTGACTGCATAAACCCGGGCGAGATCATTAGCATCACTCTACAATGCAGATGCGATGCTTTACAACAATAATCTATTCATTGGCTATGCTTTATTGGTGGCCTGTGGAGTTTTATGCCTATTACTCTATTTACACCATGATATGGATGCCTAGTAATTAAAGATAACGTATCTATGATTGTATTGTAGCTGTTTACAGGTAGCGGTTTTTGTCTTTGCACAATAAAATCTGACCAATCAACATTCCAGTGGACTTTAATGTATTAAAAATCTAGTTTAGTGAACAAACTTTTTGATTGATAGTATATTTAGTACTCACTAGTTGCCTCAGGTGCATCATAGCTCACATTAGTATGAGAGGCAACGACTTCCGTGTACCGGGTCTCGATGCACGGTTGGGTCCAGGGTTGTGACGTGATCCAGTTGGCCAGGCGTTGAACTGGGTCCTCTGGAAGATTTAGTAATGTTAAATATCATCTGGATAAGTTAACTGGTGTAAGACTTGAATTGGTGTAGTTCTTGTTTAAGAGCTTGAGCTTCTCTGTATCTTTAAGCTATTTTCTTTAGCCTTTGCTGCCTCACAAATATGAAATTAAAATTAAAATTAAAATTTAATATTTATTTATTTAAAACTTCATACACACAATATGTGTAAAGGAGGACTTACTGCCATAGGCATTCTCTACCAGTCTACCTGAGGATGATGCTGAGACAAGACAATGCAAATTGACAAATTGTAGTAGATATTGCCTGATTTATGTCTGACTAAATCTTAAAAAACAATTCCACTGGAAAACACATAGATTCTTTTTGATGCAATTTTAATACATCGTCACCGCCACCCGGCATCGGTGACCAAGATATGAGTACACATGGATATGAGATGGTAATGCCGTCCAATTAGAGTATCAAGTAGCGAGAGGCAATCTATTCCTCGCTACTCAACACAATCATGCCGCCCGTTGCGTCACGAAGGCTGTCAATGAAATGAGGAAAGGCTAGTATAAAATAATTACTCACGGACAGTAGCATTCGTAAGGACAGCACACGCCTGGGGAATGTCACCAGGTGTGGCGTACTGAACTAAATACGCGAAGGTCTCGGTGATGCCGAACCAGAAGAACGTGGCCAGGTCTAGAGGGCTTGTGGCAGCGATGGCGGTGCAAGTGCTGGAAGAGAGAGAATCTTGTCGATTTAACCGCTATGCGTCTTCATACAAAAAAAGAAGTTTCGTGCATCCTAGATGCAGCATGACCGCAGAATTGTTAAATTAATCTTCAATAAGTAAAAGTTTTTTAATTCATAAAAAGTACACCGACTTCAATAAAAAACAAATTATGCGTCACTATAATATATGAGGGTGCCCTTGATTTTTCTGAAATCCTATGATCAGATCCTGACTTGGTGCCAATGGGACCACCTGGGAAGTATACCCTTTAAAACAAAAAAAGAATTTCTCAAATGTGTCCAGGCGTCTTCGAGTAATCGGGGAACATACACAAAAAAAATAGATTCCGACGAATTGTTAACCTCCTCCTTTTTTGAAGTCGGTTAAAAAGTAGTAAATATATAACAAACATTACCAATATCGGATTATATGTAAAATAAAATAGGAACACTCGCTGATACTGACTGCCGCGGTGACGCAGTTGTAATTGCGCATGCGTTACGACTGCTGTACTGAGTTCCCGGGTTCGATCCCCGGGTTGGGTAAAGTGATATTGGGTTTTTTATTAAGATATACTCAGTATTAGCCGGGAGTCTGGAATTATGCCCGGTATGGCAATAGGCTCGCCTTCCACCACATTATGGAACCGAAATAAATTCGGTGCAAAGTGGTTACACCTCTGCTGCCCCTTCAGGGATTACAGATGTATACGATCACTTTGAAAGGAGTTTGTTATGAATAGGCCACTGATATCAGTAATTTATAAACAGATATATTATTTCTTAAAACTATTAGAACTAAGGAAATAACAGTCATTTTCGTAAAACTGTCACAACAAATTAAATTGAAACATAAATCCAGGTGATACTGCCTTTTTTATTTTTAACAGTAAATAAAATTTGATATAATGTAACTTTATGTAGAAAATAAAGGTTTTTGCAAATCTGTATATATAAAAGAAGAAACTGACTGGCTGACTGACTGACTGACTGACTGATCGATCAACGCACAGCCTAAACGGCTGGGGTTAGAGACTTGAAATTTTGACAGTAGGTACCTTTTATCACGTAGGCATCCACTAAGGAAGGGTTTTTGGAAATACCACCCCTAAGGGGGTAAAATAGGGGATGAAAGTTTGTATGAAAATCCGTGATTTTTGAAGATAAATTCATGAAAATTAGTATTTGGCATTTTAGTTAAAAATAAAAAATATATGTTTCAGGATTTTTGGAAATTCCGCCCCTAAGGGGGTAAAATAAGGAATGAAAGTTTGTATGAAAATCCGTCTTTTTAAGTTAAACACATGAATATTGGTATTTTGTATTGTATACTTTTTCTCCCAAACATGACCTCCACGCGGGCGCAGCCGCGAGCAACAGCTAGTACAGTATAAAATGCGAAACAATACTTCAGTTGATCTCAGTATAATGTCAGTATTACGATTGTAATTGTTTTTCAATTGGGTGTCTGAGTGTGTTATTCCTGTGAAATACTGTAAACTTAAACTAATAGTGTAATGGCCTGTATATTGATGAAGCTTGCCAAGTATTAAGTTGTTATATTTTTTGTTACAATTTTTTTTTTGTTTTTTTTTTTTATAGTATAGTCCGACAAACGAGCCAGTGGGTCACCTGATGTTAAGTGATCTCCACCGCCCATGAACATCCACAACACCGAAAGTGTCATGTATGCGCTGTCGGCCTTAAAGGACCAGGAATAGGGATTAGGGTAGGGAAGGGGGAATCTGGGCCTCCGGACATCTCACTTACCATACGAAACGCGACAGTAAACTGTCACTTTACGTTGGTTTTCTGTGAGACAGTGGTACTACCCTGGTCGAGCCGGCCCATTCATGCTGTAGACAAATATGTCTACAGCGTGGCTCTACCACTTTAAATAAATATTGTCATTCGTTCATTTGGTCGATTACAAAGATACCTCACATATTCTATCAAAGTACCGAGAATATAGATGACCTAGTGTGTGGTCAGGACTTTGTGGTTGTGAGGTGTTTTATTATCAAAGGTCGGCTAGGATGCTCAGGTGATCAAATCAGATATTTTTAGAGACGCGTCGGCGTTCCTAAATGATATGATTACTTGAATGCTTGTTGTCTGTGATATATTTTTACCCACCTACGACAAAGGAAGGGTATTATTTATGTAAAGTATGTATGTTTATTATGAGGAAACCTGCATATCTGAGAGTTTTTCGAAGGTATGAGAAGTCTGCCAACCCGCATTAGACCAGCGTGGTGGACTAAGGCCTAACCCCTCTCATTAGTAGAGGAGACCCGTGCCCAGCAGTGGGACAATGTTTAATACAGGGCTAGTATTATTATATTTATATGTAAGTTTAGACGATGCTTTTTGGACCATTGACAAATAGGATATCAAGTGTTTTTTTATAAATGTCGTTAATTGTTTTGTTAGAAATAATATGGTCATCGCACTCATGCCTGTACAAGGTAGGTAACCAGTACACCCACATTTTGCCGAGCTTATTATGATGATGATGATGTCCCATGATGTGATAGGGGGAGAGCCTATCACCATACCGTACTCAATTCCAGACTCCGGGCTGATACTGAGTATTTTGTGATAAAAAATCCAATATCACTTTTACCCGAGATCTGGGTTCGATCCCCGGGTCGGGTAAAGTGATATTGGGTTTTTATAATTTGAAATTCTCAATATTAGCCCGGAGTCTGGAAACTGTGCCCGGTATGGCGATAGGCTCGCCCCCTATCAAATTATGGGACCGAAATTCCGTGAAAAGTGGGTGTACTGGCTTCACCTCTGCCTACCCCTTCGGGGATTACAGGCGTGAGTGTATATGTTTTATATATGGTCAAAGTTAGTAAATTGACAATGTGGATATCATAATAAGTAATTTTAGCCTTGCCGAGTAATTCTGATTATAACTCCAATTAAACCAAAGTGACATTCGTAATTTACATATAATTTGAAAACGCTTAATCAGGAGCATCTGTTTCATCATGGCTTTAACAGGAGAATGCTTTTGTACTCACTTGAACATCCTGGAAACCGTAAGGGGTCCTGAGCTGGTGGCTAGTAGTTGTGTCAGCGCCTCCATGCTTTCCTCTATGCTGGCCAAGCACCTCTCGCTCCCTTGCACTCTGATAGCTTCTGCTATCACTTCCAGATACTCTGGAATAAAATGCTGCATATTATATAGGTAGTGAAACGCAGGCCGGAGAATTGATTCAAATATTTGGTATATAGCAAAAGGCCAGCAACCAAAGCGTTATGTTAAGAAGCTAGTCTCTTGATACTCTAACTGGACGGCAATGCGTTATTATCAGATGCAGTGTGGAAATTTTGCCATGTCGTTTTGTCAGGGTCTAGAGTTAGGGTACGATCTTTGGCCGTGTTGCGGCCTTCTGAGTATTCTGACACTAGAACCTCGACCGCTTCTTCGCCTCCTTGCCCCATGGTGTAGTGTGAAGAAGCTACACAGCATGCCGGCATGATTGTGTTGAGTAGCAAGAGATATTGTTTCTCTCTACTTGATACTCTAACTGGACGGCATTGCGATTGCCATCAGGTGCAGTGTGGTCACTTTGCCGTGCCAGGATAAAAAAAATACTGAAATCGATTCAGCAGCCCATTTTTAACAAACTACTTTCAGGGTGAGCGTTTATTATGTTACATGAATATAAATTTGCCTCGGTGGCGCAGTGGTAATTGCGCATGCGTTACGACTGCTGTGCTGAGGTCTCGTGTTCGATCCCCGGGTCGGGTAAAGTGATATTGGGTTTTTCTATCTAGAAATTCCTCAGTATTAGCCCGGAGTCTGGAATTTGTGCCCGGTATGGCGATAGGCTCGCCCCCTATCACATTATGGGACCGAAATTCGGCGAAAAGTGGGTGTACTCGTTACACCTCTGCCTACCCCTTCGGGGATTACAGGCGTGAGTGTATGTATGCATGCATGAATATAAATTTTAGATATCTGTTCTGCTCCATCTAAAACGATGCCAAACCATATTGCTCCGTAATATGATTAAAAACAGTACAAAGTTTTCTCTACAGGTATTATTATAGATAAACAGTGACAGCCTAGTTGGGTGTGGCACGGACTTTAGAGACGAAACTCGGAGGTTTTATTATTCTTCATTATCGCTTTATTTAACGGCGAAGTAAAACATCGTGAGGAAACCTGAATGCTCGAATTCTCATTCGAGTTTCAAAGGTATGTAAAGTCTACTAACCCGCATTAGTCCAGCGTGGTGGACCAAAACCTAACCTTCTCGTTAGTAGAAGAGGCCATGACCAGCAGTGGGAGAGTGTGTAATACAGGGCTTTATTTATGAATATAGACTTCGACGGATGTCATGGTAGCCTCGAAGTATTTCGTTTATACATCCTATTATAAACACATTGTTTCCTAGACCCATGATTCTGTTAGTATAAGCAGCGGCTACGTACGAGTGGATTCATTTTATTCACCGCGTGGGTTACAGAAATTAGTCATAATTCAGACTACCGTGGGTATGTGACATTGTACAGCAGAACTTGTTGATTCCGATAAGATGGTTCTTAGGAAGTATTTATGGACTAGCTAGAGAGGTAAAGCATGGCTGATGGATTAGTACTACAGGGGAATAGTTTGAAGTTAAACTTCTTTAGAATCGTTGATTTGAGACCCAATGAAACGAAAATGCGTCACGACAAAGACACACATAAATATATAGGAATAGCTTTTGCTCGCGACTTCGCCCGCGTGGTTTGTTATTTTTGAAAGTAAAGGTATAAATCCATTGAGACATCGATAAAAAGTAGCCTATGTCATTCTCAGACTCCTCAACTAACCAATGGAAAAAATCATGTCGATCCCTTGCTCTGTGTAAAACAAAAACGAAACTATCCTACAGGAACCGTATATTTTTCCGGGAGAAAAAGTTGCCTATGTGTTATTCGAGACTATAAACCAACTCTGTGCCACGATTTTTTTTTAGGTTTTTTTATGTTAGTATGTATGTGATTACGCTAGGTGCTAGGTTAGCTTGGTTTGGACACGTGATGAGGAGGGATGAAAGGCATGTAACAAGACTAGTTGTCAATATGAATGTGGATGGTAGAAAGAGTCGTGGGAGACCCAAAAAGAGGTGGATGGATTGCGTGAATGAGGACATGCGCGTGAAAGGAGTGAATGCAGATTTGACGCATGATAGGGCTGCGTGGAGAGTTAAAACCAATTGTGCCGACGCCACTTAGTGTGGGATAAGGGCAGGTAGATGAAGTATGTGATTACGCGTGTATACAAAATTGCGTATTACAAAACTTACTTGTAGGCAACTTATCTGAAGTTTCACGTCTACCGCGGGTGAATTTTAAAACACTTTTTTATCCTGGCACGGCAAAGTGACTACACCTGATGGTAAGCGCAGTGTCGTTCGTTTAGAGTAGCGAGAGACAATCTATGCCTCGCTACTCAACACAATCATGCCGGCCTGCTTCTTCACACTACGCCACGGGCAAGAAGGTGAAGAAGCGGTCAAGGGTCTGGTGTCAGAGCATTCAGTGTACTTTTTTTCTCATCAAATCCTCATATCTACAAAAACATATTTTTTATTCTGGCACGTCGAAGTGACCACACTGCACCTGATGGTAAGCGCAGTGCCGTCCAGGTAGAGTATCAAGTAGCGAAAGACAACTATAATATTTGGCTAATGCTACAATCAACGACATATTAATTTTCGGGCCGACATAATTGTGTCAATTAGCGAGGTATAGTTATCTCTCTATACTCTAAAGCTTTGGTCTCTTGATCAAAACGCACAACGCTGCGGTATGCGGTGTCGGACACATAATCACATGACAAACGTCTAGAATGGTCTCTTGTTCCGTCGTGGTATGCGTCAGCTGTGAAGGGCAATCGTGACGCTGTGTTGGTATAAACAAGAGGCCAAAGCATTGCTTAACTGGACGGCACTGCACTTATCGTCAGCTGTAGGGTAGTTACGACGTTGCCATGCCAGGACAAAAAAGTTGTTGTTTTATTCTATACCTATCTTTTTTATTAACCGACTTCAAAAAAAGGAGGAGGTTAACAATTCGTCGGAATCTTCTTTTTTTTTATGTATGTTACCCGATTACTCGAAGACGGCTAGACCGATTCGAGAAATTCTTTTTTTGTTTAAAAGGGTATACTTCCCAGGTGGTCCCATTGGCACCAAGTCAGGATCTGATGATGGGATCTCAGAAAAGTCGAGGGAAACCCCCAAATGTTATAGAGACGCATAATTTGGTTTTCATTGAAGTCGGTGTCCTTTTCATAATTAACGCAAGCCTATTTCTAGTAAAAAAAAACAATACACCCAACAGTCAAACACATAGCCTAGACCCCTCACCAGGGATCGGGAACGAAATGATCCCTCCCGCCGCCAGAGAAGACGTCGGAGGCGCCGGGTGGACGACTGACCGGCGTCTCCCGCCCTGTGGAACGGGGGCGTTTGAATTCCACCACGGTAACCCCTGCCTGTCGTACGAGGCGACTAATTGGGGCCATCGGGGGTCGCGGGCTCGCAGCGGGGGGCTGTCAGCCCGAATCGATGCACTCCCAGTTTCGGAGCATCGTGCGACCCCGAGATGGACGGCAGCGCGTGTGGTAAGGCCTCGTTCGCTGTCGTTGTTCGGTGCGCGGGGGCTCCTAAGCCCTCCCATGGAGATGGGCTGCTACGCAGCACCGCGCAGGGGCGGTTCCGGCAGCAATTCTAGCACTCCTTAGAATACCCCGGGATCGCTCCGTA
The DNA here is from genome assembly GCA_905220505.1 of Laothoe populi. Lineage (NCBI taxonomy): Eukaryota > Metazoa > Arthropoda > Insecta > Lepidoptera > Sphingidae > Laothoe > Laothoe populi. The sequence goes on from HG992173.1 coordinate 12,203,366, forward strand.
AGCGCCGAAGAAGGCCACCGCGGGGTTTTAGCTGGTAGTGTCGGGTGGGGTGTACATAGGGGGTAGGGACTCGGCCCAGCGGCTGCCCGGATAGCCATCATCCGGGCGAGGGGGATGCTGGGTCGTAAGACCGGCTAGTCCAGCATAACCGTTTTATTCTTATTCCGCTTCCCCCCGGAGCGGGCGGTAGTAATAAAACGCTTTCCCCGCGACAAAAAAAAAAAAAAAAGACCCCTCACCAGGTCAAACCTGTATCGTGGGTATCAGGAGCTACTAGAGATTCTGGTCTACAACACCCACACACGAAATAAATCTGTCTGACACACAAACATTTGTATTTATGCGGGAATTGAACGGCGTCTCGTTTCACATCGGCTAGGCGCCCGCTACGCCACAGAGGCTATCAATTTTATTGTTCTTCGCTTTAAATTTCTAAGTTTAGCATAGTATCTTTGTCCAGATAGTGTCTTCAGATCTTTACTTACGTGGAAAATCCTCTTGGGCATGCAAAGGCCCACTGTCAGAGAAGGCGGCGTCAACCAAGTGAGGGTACGCAACTCTCATCCATGTAGCCATGGACCCTGCGTATGAGCATCCTACCAAAGCCACGCGAGCATTCCTGGGAAGTTAAATAATTTTTAAAGCCCCTGTTAATATTGTAGATGTCTTTGAAGTAACATTGGGTACATAAAAATTGTATACATACGCACTCACGCCTGTAATCCCCGAAGGGGTAGGTAGAGGTGTAACTAATACACCCACATTTCACTGATCTTATTACTATCCCATGTTATAGTGCGAGTCTATCACCATATCGGGCACAATTCCCGACTCCTGGCTGATACTCCTTTTCCTGGTAGAAAAACTCAATATCACTTTTATCCGTCCCGGGAATCGAACCCGAGACCTCAACTGCGTTGATTTAATGTATCGAATGTTTCGTTCTTATAGTACTGTATTTAGTTTCTCACGTAACCACTAGGGGCGCTGTATGTTTTGACATATACAAACGTGATAAAATCGCATGGTTGTGCTACAGGTCTGGAATTGTTCCCGGTATGGGTATAGGCTCGCCCCTATCACATCATGGTACGGTAATAAGCTTGGCAAAATTTGGGTGTACTGAATACACCTCTGCCTAATCCTTCGGGGATTACAGGCGTGAGTGCGTATGTACATACATATGTATGTATTTTTCTGATTGACGTCATATATTTAGTTTGTTCCCGACATTTGTAATACTGATTATTTAAATAATTAATAACACCCAACAGTGCGACAGTACGTGGTATGATTCCTCACAAAACAAACAAACCGCGATAGTAATTATTTTTGTTATTACCAGAAGCTTCGCGCGTAGTTTTCCTAGTAATTATTAATTAAATGATCGTGATTCAATTGTTACGTCAAATGACGTGACGAATTTGTTTTGAGGACGCTTTTATAATGTACTGAGAAATATAAACAGTTGACAATGAAATTATTTACAATATTTTTTACTCGATCAACAATTGACATTTCCTTGTATAATCCTGAATGAATCCTTTGTATCTTCTTGGGTCGTTTAGACCTACTGTGAAGAAGCAGGTCAGCATTATGTGTCGAGTAGCGAAGTATAGTCTCCAGCTATTTGATACTATAACTGGACGACACTACGCTTACCATCAGGTACAGTGCGGTCACAGTGCTAGGATAAAACAAAATTCGACAGATGTATTTGTATAACTTTAACGACTACTAAAAAGCTTGAGATTAAGCTGCTTATAACAAACATTCACCCTGCGGATTGCGTTTGTATGATTCCACCACGGTATCCCCTACCTGTCGTAAGAGGCGACTAAAGGCCTAAGCACACCGGAACGGAATGGCATTTAATTTTTTACCAAAGGACATTCAAACTTATCTAGTAGGAATATGACATAAATTCTAATTTTTCGTATGGATTTGTGCTGTTAGCTCATAGTTGCTTTTACAGCTTCACCGAACATTGTGGCCGGCGCTTATGGCGCTCCAGCCAGAAAACGCAACATTTGTCAACAGCTAAGCTCAAAGACGCTTTCTAAAAGGCCTTCAATTAAGCCGTCGCGTCGCTTGGAATAGGTTTAGGGCCGTCTCGATATACTATTGAGTCGAAGATCTGAGCCCCGGCCGGGCTCCTTGGACTCGCCAGCGAGTCCAACGTCGACGTGCATTCAGAGTATGATTATGATTGCGATTGGGCAGGGACAGTGCTGCCTCGACAGCGACCGTGATGGGATCGTTTGGATCTCCCAAAACATGTTTAGGGCGACGACGGAGGGAGATTGCTTCACCGGTTATGGTATAGTTGGCAGCTGCCACAATAAGAGGATTTCTGTGTCGGGTTGCTTTATGAAAGTACTGTTGGACACAGTTTTTCATATACCTAGCTATGGTGAGTAACCGGAGGTCTTGGTGGAGATCTAAGTTCCGCAAATACCACGGAGCACCGGTGGCTTTACGCATAAATCTATGTTGAATTGTTTGAATTCTATGTATGTTAGAAGGAGACGAGTGCGCGAATACAACACAGGCATAGGTCATAATTGGAAGAATACAGGTTTTTTATAAAGTCACTTTGTTACGCAGAGACATTTTACTTCTAATCATGGGATAAAGCCGGCCAAGAATAAAAGCCGCTTTGTTTCGGACGCGGGTAATGTGATCTTTGAATGTCATACGACTATCGAGAACTACGCCTAGATACCTAACAGTTTTTTCCCAAGGAATTGGGCGGTTGAATAGTCGGATTTCGTTTGGAACTCGAGGGCTGCCCCGAGAAAAGAAAATGGCGGCACTTTTCTCAGGATTAACGTCAATTCGCCATTTGCGAAACCATTTTCCTAAAGAATCTGTGGCCTGTTGGAGGTAAATCCTAATAAGTCTTCTGTTTACGTCTGATACGTATAGTGCTGTATCGTCAGCAAAAAGAGCAAGATTAACTTTGGGGTGTTTGGGGATGTCACTAGTATAGAGTGAAAACAGAAGAGGCGATAAAGCGGAACCTTGAGGTACACCTGCTTTCAGGAAATGGTAAGTGGAAAGCGATCCTTCTACGCGGTACTGGAAGCTTCGATTTGTAAGAAAGTCGTTTTAAATTGATTCCTTGGCATCTAATAAGGCCGTCGGGGGTCGTGGGAGCGCAGCAGCTTGCACAATTTACGTATACAGCACTTCTTATATATCGTCGACATTGATTGTCCTCGTCGCTGTCGTAGACGTCAAGGGCGTCCTCCAGTGCGTGAGGGCTTCTGAGCCCCCCATACATGGAGATATGCCTTAAGACGGTATCGCGAAAGGGCGGTTTTGCCTAAGGCCGAGGCGCTTTGCACCCTGGTACCTTTGTCCAGAATGCACTGAAGAAGGTTACCGCGGGGTTTTTAGTTGGCTTTGCCGGTGTGGGGTGTATAGTGTTCGGTGCTCGGTTTATGGGTCGTGCCAGTGTTACTATATCTCCCGGGCTATATACTATATCTCTCTATATATTTAGTTTTTTTTAGTGCCTCGATAGGCAGACGAGCAGACGGGCCACCTGATGGTAAGTAGTCACCGCCGCCCATAGACTTCTGCAATGCCAGGGCACAGCAAAGCCGCAGCGTACCGTTGAACTTCCGTTCTTTTATGTACTTTTTTCATTAAATATAAATAAACTCCTTCTTTATTCAGAATACTAGGTGTACAATATTAGGCCTGACCTGTGACGACCACCGTAGAATGTGTCGCTCTTCACATGCTGGATGAACTGTGCCAGGTCGGCCAGTGCCTGGTCAACCGTTAGGAACCTGAGGTCGGAGACGCTGGTGTTACTGTAACAAATATTATACATTAGCTTTTGCCCGTAGCTTCAAGTGTGATTTTTTTATTTTGGCAAAGTGACCACACTGCACCTGATGGTGAGCGCAGTGTCGTCCAGTTAGAGTATCAAGTAGCGCAACAACTATACCTCGCTACTCGACACAATCATGCCTGCTATATAGCTTCACACGTGTGTAGGATCAGGGCCTTTTTTTTTTTTTTTTTTGTTGTCGCGGGGAAAGCGTTTTATTACTACCGCCCGCTCCGGGGGGAAGCGGAATAAGAATAAAACGGTTATGCTGGACTAGCCGGTCCAGCATAACCGACCCAGCATCCCCCTCGCCCGGATGATGGCTATCCGGGCAGCCGCTGGGCCGAGTCCCTACCCCCTATGTACACCCCACCCGACACTACCAGCTAAAACCCCGCGGTGGCCTTCTTCGGCGCTTACGGAGCGATCCCGGGGTATTCTAAGGAGTGCTAGAATTGCTGCCGGAACCGCCCCTGCGCGGTGCTGCGTAGCAGCCCATCTCCATGGGAGGGCTTAGGAGCCCCCGCGCACCGAACAACGACAGCGAACGAGGCCTTACCACACGCGCTGCCGTCCATCTCGGGGTCGCACGATGCTCCGAAACTGGGAGTGCATCGATTCGGGCTGACAGCCCCCCGCTGCGAGCCCGCGACCCCCGATGGCCCCTATTAGTCGCCTCGTACGACAGGCAGGGGTTACCGTGGTGGAATTCAAACGCCCCCGTTCCACAGGGCGGGAGACGCCGGTCAGTCGTCCACCCGGCGCCTCCTACGTCTTCTCTGGCGGCGGGAGGGATCATTTCGTTCCCGATCCCTCTCGGCACTCTCCTTCTGCGAAATGACGTTCTCGCAGAAGTGGGCCACCGCACGCCAGGACCTCCGGCTGGAGACCATGGACGACACCACGGCCGGCAGCGAGAGGTCTCCTCCGACGACTGCTCTGAGAGCGCTGCGCTCTTCGTCCCAGGCTGGGCACTCCTCCAACGTATGTTGGGCCGTGTCCTCGTGGCAGTTGCCACAATGGTGGCACACGGCAGACACCTCCTTTCCGATCCGACACAGGAACGAACCGAAACACCCGTGGTCCGTCAGTACCTGCGTCAGCCGGAACGTTGGCGCACCGTGGCGCCTGTCTAGCCATCTCTTTAGGACAGGACGCACTGCCGCGACGGTCCTCAAGCCCGCACTTGGGCTTTCCAGCCTGGTATGCCACTCCTCCACAGCGGTTCTGCGAAATCGGGCCGCAATCTCCCTCGGGGCCAGTCTCACCTGACGGCGACTGGACGCCTCCTCCCGCCAGAAGAACGCGGACGAGAGGAGTTTTGCGTCCAACTCCCAAGGGAGGGTGCCGGCCAATACGCAGGCCGCCTCGTGGGAGACCGTGCGGTAGCCCCTTACTATTCGCTGCGCCAACAAACGCTGCGGTTTGCGCAACAAGGCGACGCAGCGGGGTTTCAGGGACTGGGCCCATACGGGACATCCGTACAGGGCCATTGACCGCACGACTCCAGCGTATAAACTTCGGCAAGGGCTATTAGGTCCCTCCAGGTTCGGCAGCAGGCGTCCGAGCGCGCCCGCCGCCCGCACCAATTTCGGCGACAACTCCTTGAAATGGGCACGGAAATCCCACCGGCTGTCCAGAATCAATCCCAAGTACTTCATTGTACAGCCGATGGGAATCCGCACCCCCTCCACATTGATGTGGGGCATTAAAGGTGGCCGAATCCGAGGACCGTGAAAGTAAAGGGCCTCGGATTTGTTCAGGGCCACCTTAAGGCCCAGTCGCCGAATCCTGCCCACCACCTGTTCGGTTGCGAACGAGGCGAGCAGGGTGGCCTCCTGGAAAGACCTGGCTGTCGCTGTTACTAGCGTGTCGTCTGCATAACAGACGACAGCGACGCCTCGGGGATTGGTACCACGGAGCACCCAATCGTAGCCGATGTTCCACAGGAGAGGGCCCAGGACTGAGCCCTGTGGAACACCGCAGGCCATCGCTCTTCGGTGCCACCTGTCGGCGCCTGGATACACTATGTACCTGTCTGAGAGATACGAGCGCACCAGACGCCGGAGATACGGTGGCACCACGTGGTACCGCAGTGCTTCCAGTATGCAGGCCCAGGGCAGGGTGTTAAACGCGTTGGCGATGTCTAGAGACACCGCCACCACCACTTCACCCCGAGCCACTGCATCCTCCGCTTGTGCCTTGACCCGCAGAATCGCGTGTACTGTCGATCGGCCTTGCCGGAACCCGTACTGGCACTGTGCCAGGTCCGGCCCGACCCCTTCAAGATGCTCGACGAGGCGAGCGTGAATGATACGCTCGAAGAGCTTACAGACCTCGTCGAGCAACACGATGGGCCGGTAGGCCGATGGCGACTCTGCGGGCCGCCCCTCCTTCTTGAGCAGGACCAACTTCCCAGTTTTCCACTGAGACGGAAAACGGCCCTGCTCCAGGCACGCGGAGAACAGGCCACGGAGCCTAGTCCCCAGATGCTCGACGGCTAACACCCACGCACGTCCGGGGATACCGTCGAGACCCGGGGCTGTTTTCTTGCCCCGCAGCCGAAGCACCACCGCCCGAAATTCCTCGGGCGAAACCTCCGAAATAGCCCTTGCCGAACTCAACGACGATGACGTCGATGGATGTGACGCCATCGGTGGGGGAGTGACATCTTCAGTGGCAGGGAACAAAGCTGCGACGACCTCTTCGACTAGGTCGCCCCGGAGACTCTGCGTCAGTGGGGGCGTCCACGGGCGATATCTCCTCATCGCCACGCGATATGGACGCCCCCAAGGGTCGTTATCGAGAGTTCCCCGGAACTCCTCCTGAGCTGCAGACTTTGCCCTAGCTATTGCCACGCGCAGCGCTCTCTTAGCCTCCCAGTGGAGGCCGTGAAGCAGCCGCTCCTGGTCCTCGTCGCCGGGAAGACGGATCCGACGACGACGGTGTCTGGCGAGACGACGAAGGGCGGCCACGCAGGAGACACGTAACCGCGTGAGTTCCGCCGACCACCAGAACACCTGGCGCTTCTCGGGAAGACGTCGGACTCGGGGCATGGCCGCGTCACAGACGCGCGACATCGCTGCCCCGAACCACGACGCCTCCTGCTCGACCTGCATCGGTGCCTCCGGTGCAGGGAGCCACGCCTGGGCCAGTGCGGCCTCCTTCAGGGCCTCAACATCGAGGCGTTTTACAGACCAACGCGGGCCGTCCGACCGCGGGCCAGTCGGTCCTCCACTGGACTGGGGGTTAGGGGATAAGGCGACGTCGAACCGAATGTATCGGTGATCCGACAACGTCTCCTCGTCCACCAGAACTCTCCAGTCACGGACACGGCGGGCAATAGCTGGGGTGGCGAACATGAGGTCCACCACCGATCCGCCATTATGCCGCACGCACGTGTTAACTGACCCGCGATTCACGACGGCCAGGTTGGCCGAGATCGCCCATTCCTCCAGGGCCTCGCCGCGCCTGCTGGTGACCGACGAACCCCAAGCCTGAGACTTGGCGTTGAAGTCGCCGGCAACGAGAACGGGGCGAGGCTGACTGCCTTGCACCACCAGGGCCCCTAGCCGAGTGAGAAAGTGCTCAAACTCGGCCAGGGATCTATTGGGGGAGAAATACACACCCACAATCCAGATCCCCCCCAACAGAACCGCCACACATCCCGGCCCCTTCGCTACTTTTTCGAAGGGTGGGGAGCCGGCGGCGCCCCGAGTGATGACTGCCACCAAACCGTTAAGGTCCCCTGCCCAGTCTTCCCTGGGGGGAACAAAATAAGGCTCGGCGACCACAGCCACTTGTATCGACCACTGCGCCATGCTCTGGACTAACAGGTCCTGGGCCCTGGCGCAGTGATTAATGTTCGCCTGGAGGAAACGTTGTGCCATATTAATGGGCGATCTCCATCTGCTCCTCTAGGGGGAGCGCTGTCGGCTGGATCACAACCCCCGATACCTGACCACGATTTACGCGGTGAGAACGGGAGGAGGCGACGCATGCCTTGGCGCCCACCTGGTGCCCCGCGGGTTTACCTGCATCAGCGCAGACTGCGCAATGCGGCTCCGCGGAGCACTCCTTGGCCTTGTGGCCCAGTTTACCGCAGCGGTAGCAAACGTCGCTGCAGTCACACTCTTCGGTGCACCGTGCCCGCACATGTCCCCTGTGCAGGCAGCGGTAGCACCTCATAGGCCTCGACTCAAGGAGCTGGACGCGTGCAGCTACCCAGCCGATCAGCACTCGGCCCGAGCTTAATATTTTGTCGGCAGCCTTGGCAGGGCACCGTACCCACGCCGCACCAAGGCCCGACCGGTCGGGGCGGATCTCCCCGACCTTAACAATCTCGATGAGACAATCCCCAGCCCTTGCGAGGGCACCTGCTATCAGTTCCGGGTCCGCTGATGCGTCTAACCCGGACACTCTCAGTTCCGCGGTTTTACATGGACGGGAGATGCGAACGTCTCCCGCCAGCTCTGAACCACGGAACACCTCCCTTACTTTCTCCGCAAGGGAGTCGGCTTTCACTTCAGACTCCGGGCCGGGTACCTCGTACAGGTACCCGCCCGTTGCCATGAGGCGCGCCCGCGTCTCCGCAATACCGAGACCGGCCAGATCCACGCGTTGCTGGACGACACGCAACACATTGGCATACGTGACGCCCCGCGCCAGCCCCTCTGGCGTTACCGTCAACGAGACGGCTGCCTTACGGGGCAAGCGGATCCGCGGTTCTGGTCGACGCGGCTGCGGCGGTGCGGACGCCGCAGCACCCGGCATGGACTGGGGATGTTTCTTCCCTTTTTTGGCCACTACGTTCCACCCCTCCTCCATCGATGCAGGAGCAGGGGGAAGTGGCCGCGGCACTGTGGGTGGTCGAGCAGCAGGGGTGCCGCTTCTTTTTTTAATTTTTCCCCTTTTCCCTCCCCTTCGGGATGTACGAGGATTTGGGGACACCACAGACGTTGACGGTGACGTCAGCCCAGCAACTGCGACAGACGTAGGTCGGGGACAGGGAGCGCAAACAGGGGTAACCCTGTCATTGCTCCTTCCCTTTCCCAGCCCCTTTCCCTTCGGAGTGACCGGCCCGGCAACATCTGATAGGGCTTTTGAGGGCCCGGGTACTATGTTTGGCCTAGATGGCCCGGCGATGGCGCATACCGGCTGTGACGCCACTCCAGCTCTGGCCTTATCCGCAGCCAGAGGGGGCCGAGTAATGGGCTCCGGAGGTAGCCTCGAGCTTAATGCCTCCAAGCGCGCGTCTATTATACTTAATATACGGCGCTCGAACTGCTCAAAGCGAACTCTTTCTTCTAAACTGGCCCCATCTTGGGTCACCGGCTGCGGCTGTCCAAGAGACTGGACTGTCACCAGCATCTCCTCCATTACCTTTTGTTGGGCAGCCAGGGAGGCCTTGAGAAGTGCGATCTCTTGCGCCATTGCCGCCTTCTCAGCCTCTAACCTAGCCACCTCTGCGGAGGCTGACACCTCCATCGTTGCAGTGTCTGTCTCAGACACTGCAGCCGGGCTTTCCGACACGGCCATTACTTTGCGCGCCGGTTCAAGTCCGCTGTCGCTGTCGCTATCGCTATCGGGCGTGTCCCGTTGACGAGCTATTAGCGCCCTCTTTGACCGCGTCATCATTCCACTAATACCGGCTTTGTCTTCGGGAGCCAAAGCTTTGGAAGTGACTCCAACAGCCGCCTTCTGGGACTTACGCCCAGTATTGTCCGTCTTTCCAGGGTCACTAACGTCCCCCGGGATAGACGACTTCTCCATATCAACATCGTTTTTATTTTTAAAGTTTTTTGTGTTATTTTTCATTTTGAATCCCACGAGTATGGGGGAAATAACGGTCCATCCAGGCAGAGCCCCCTGTACCTGGGTAAGCCTGAGGTATCACGCACGGAGGGGCAGCAGGTACTCCGGCGGCGTGGTTCGCACTAGCGACCGAACTACCCATCGGTCATGCATCCCCTCGCGGTGCGCCGCCGCTTGGGATTCGGGGTGACTTTTTATAGAGGTTTTCTACCTCGCGGCCCAGGCGGTTAAGCCAAGACCCTCGGTCCAGTCGGAGCGCGAGACATGACCACAGACCTCCAGACCGGATTACGATGCACGACGGTGACAGCAGGAGAGAGAGTCCCCCCCCCCCCCAACTGCGTGCTCGGCGGCGGGGTGAGCGCACACCGAGCCCGCCGACACCCCCGAGATAAAAACTCGGGAGTAGCCCGAGATTCGAGCAAGGGCCGTCACAAAAGCGACAACCATCAACCACCTTTTGTCAGGAAATTGGCCGTTGGTCAACATGACCACCGTTGCCCAGGGTGCACCACGTGGAGGTTTCCTGACTTCGCACCCCCCTGACTTCGCACCCCAGGATCAGGGCCTACGATCATACAAAGAAAAATTTTATTGTTTGATTTTAAGACCTGAATTTGCCAAATTTTCATATAAAGGCTTGCCTTTTAGTAAAAGAAAGGCAGAAAGTAGAATATAGTAGTACACATTTTTTTTAAATTGTAATTTACAAGTTACATTAAATCTATTATCAAAAGAGATTTATGAATCCGAACAAAAATAAGTAAATTAGACGCCATTCAAATCAGCTGGAAGGGGTAATTGTCAAATGACAGTAAAAAGATGCACGATATGAGCCGTGACGTCACTTTTCAGAATGGCCATTACTGTGCCGTTGTGCGAGGGAGATAGCGAAATGTTCCCACTACGCATCCATTCTTGATCCACCAATGTTAAAAATAATTCAAGTAATTTTGATTCTGTTTTCGCAAAAGAGTTTCTTTTGCGTATTATATTCGATTGCATATCGATTAATGTACAAAAAACACAGGAAACTACCCTATTGAATAGTTTACATCACACAAAACCCTCGGTTGTATTTATAACATTATGGGTGTCAAAAATACTTCGTACGTACTATAAGTTTTATAACCGCAAAATAATATTTATCAAAACAATAGGCATTAATTATTGACAATATTTATACGAAAGACCCCTAAAAGTAAACAAGTTTTATGTCATTTCTAAATGGATATTACTATAAAATTTATAAAATATAAAAAGTACACCGACTTCAAAAAAAAAAACAAATTTGCGTCCCTAGAAAATTTGAAGGTTGCCCTCGATTTTTCTGAGATCCCATCATCAGATCCTGATTTGGTGCCAATGGGACCACCTAGGAAGTATACCCTTTTAAACGAAAAAAGAATTTCTCAAATCGGTCCAGGTGTCTTCGAGTAATCGGGTAACATACATAAAAAAAAAGATTCCGACGAATTGTTAACCTCCTCCTTTTTTGAAGTCGCTTAAAAATAAAAACGCTATTTCCTTATATGCTGACGAACAAGGATCGGCATATTGTTTTTGCGAAATAAAAAATCTGTCTTCCATGCAATATTGTACCCTACTTCGGAACGTAAAGATAATTCACGTGATTCCACTTAGTAACCCTTGAATTAATATGGCTTGTGCCAGCTCATGTGACCCATGGGTCAACCGACCAATGGGCAATTAACCTGGACACTCATAAGGGTCACTGACTCAAACGATCACACGCTTCCGTTGGATTTTAATCTGTCTTGATATATTTTAACTGCATTATAAAACGGTTATGGTCAAGTGGTTTGGAAACAAAATACTGCCAATTTCATCCAAAGTATTCATTGGTAATATTGATTGAATTGATCGGTAGGCAGCGGCTTTGCAGTGCCCTGGTATTGCAGAAGTCTATGGGCGGCGGTGACTACTTACCATCAGGTGGCCCGTCTGCTCGTCTGCCTATTCTGGCACTAAAAAAACAATTGGATGAAAACATCGTGACGAATCCTGCATATGAGAACATTATAAGAATTTTAAGTTTGTGCATGAGACTAGGTTTCTAATCTCATGCCATCCTCTCCTTTCGACACCAGAACCACGCGTACTGGCTTGCTGAGCCACAGCTTCGTGGTGTCTACTACCCCGGCCTGAACCAAGAGGTTCGCAAATTCGTATTTTTGCCGCACCACCAAGCTGTGGTACAGTTTGCCAGCTACCGTGTTCCTTCCCATGGTCCTTTAGGCGTAGTGTGAAGAAGCTAAACGGCAGACCGGTATGATTGTGTTGAGTAATGAGGGATAGATTGTGGATAGATACCATCTGGTGCAGTGTGGACACTTCGCCGTGCCAGAATAAAAAAAACGAAGGTTTAACTCCTCAATACTGGAAGAGGCCAGTGCCCAGCTTAGACTGTGTACAATATAACAAAAAAAGACAGATTTTAAATTGAACACTGATAAATTTATAATGAGTTTTCGAATCCGAAACGTCAATCCTTTGGAATTTCAACTTTTTTTTATTATTTTGTAAGTACTAACATTTTTTCGAAAGTATTGATGCTAGAAGTACAAAGCTGTTATTATAATCAATATATTGACTGAAGAAAATAGAACAGTAATGTATTTATTTTTACACAAATACATTCCTAGGCCAATAAAAATAAAGTTCAAAAGCGTTAATTCCCTACATTACGTTTTAATAGCTAATTACTTGCCCTTAGCCATATATTTTTTACTAAACGATAATCGCCCCGAAATGCTATCTTGAATGCCATTTAAGTTGCTAATTAGGCAATCTCATTATCAACTTACACCCCTTAAACAGCCTAAAATAACCCCAATTTTTGAAGCAATAAAGTTGGGATGACATGCAAATGAATGTTTGTAAAATTTGCGTTCGTTTGTAAATTACTAGAGCTGTATTAAGCAAATTTGTGTCTTATGTTTGATAGTATACGGTAGACAATAGCCGCACGCTTCAGTTTGTCAAAATCCCTTAGTATGCATAAGGGGCGAACCAATATTTTTTCGGAATTAAAGTCAGCTTTCAGTAAAGATTGTTGTTTTTCGGAGAGCTAGTTACCGCCCGGTATTAGGTTTGGAATAACAAAGACGTTTAAAAAAGGGAGTAGTGTTAGGGGATGAAAGGAATTTTAATCACCCCCTGTTTTGGTTATTAGATTTTCGGGCCTTTCATGTTTAGGTTATTGTGTTTATTGAACACCTTGAAATTCGTGATCGCTCAGAAATCATGAGATTTTATGTCTATGTTTCATGCAAAGTATATTTGCCTTTGACATAAAAAGCAGCGATAATCTAGCAGGAAGTGTTACGGATTGTTAAAATGAAAGTCGTAGGTTCGAAATCAGCACAAATGACCTACACCTCAAACTTTTCTAAATATACGTGTAATGTGTGTACGTGTAAATGCTTTGTTAATTATCGCTGGCTTTAAAGGTGAAACAAAACATCGTGAGGAAACCTACATAACTAAGAATTACGAACATATGTGAAGTCTACCAACCCGGATTAGGCCAGCGTGGTGGACTAAGGCCTAACTCCTCTCATTAGTAGATGATGCCCGTGCCCAGGGCTGGTATTATTATAGTTGTCATGCACATGGCCATAGAAAATGATCAAAAAAGAGCGTTTCGAATTTGTAAAATGATATGATTAGAAAAATAAATGTTTAATATCCCATTTTATATGGTTCTGAGGACCAAAAGTGTGGAGAACAGAAAATACAGGCACACATAATCGAGTTCTGAACATTCCAATTACCATCCCACATGAAACTAAAATTAATTGAATACAATGTAAACATCCAGTTAAACGTTCCCAAACCGATAGTGTCTGATGCGGTGCACTAACGAGCGATCGAACCCACTACCGTTACTCTTGAATTACCTAACATTATCGGCAGAACGTTGCGCCGTGCCAACATTATTGCGTTCAAACCGATGTGTAATAGGTCTGTTTTAATAATAGTAAATGGTAGTCAGCTTATTGGTTTAATGATAGTATACTTAGTCTGAGAAATCTGTGAACTCTTGGATTCAAACCTGAAGTTAGGCAACTATATTTTATATACACTACTAGCGGACCGTGCAGACGTCGTCCTGCCCGGAAGAGTAGCGCCACACCGGCAGCAGCGCCACCTACCGGGTCCAATTGTGAATCTAAACCATCCAGGGCGCCACCCAAACGCATACAAAAAAAAAACATTCAAATCGGTCCAGCCGTTTAGGAAGAGTTCAGTGACATACACACGTACAGTAGAATTATATATATAAAGATAGTATAGTATTTGAGTGAACAAAGCTCAGTATATAATCATAATAGATATAGCCCGCGGGTCCGCCCGCGTGGAAGTTATTTTTGGAAGAAAAAGTATACAGTAAAGGACATTGGGTCAAGTGTCCCCACCCGTCAACAGGTTTGAAATTGGTCTCAATCGATTAATCTTAGCAAGGTGATGATTTTTTGGTATGACGACAACAACGAAAAGTATTGAGTTTTTTTTTAATTCGCATTTTTGTTTTATATAGAAATATTAATTTTTGCTGATTTTACTATATTACGCCGTGCTATAACACAGTATACAGGGGGAGAGCTACATTTTTTCTAAAACTTGAATGGCCTACCTCAACTGGTATGTTACCGCTGTCTTACATAAAACCGACAAGGTTGCAGTTTTGCGGTAGCGACTCGCGTTCTCAACGAGACTACGGGGGACCTAACGAATGCTTCGTCAACTTTTTTTTATGATGGCGTGGCATAGTGACCACACTTCACCTCCAGATAGAGTAGCAAGAGGCAGTCTATCCATCGCTACTCAACATAATCATGCCAGCCTGCTGTTTAGCTTCTTCACACTACGCCTAAAGGACCCAGGGTCATAGGAAGGAGGGAACACGGTAGCTGGCAAACTGTTCCACAGCTTGATGGTGCGGCAAAAATACGAGTTTGCCAACCTCTTGGTTCGGGCCGGGGTAGTAGATACCACGAAGCTGTGGCTCCGCAATATTACGCTTAATTCAGGTTTTTTTTTGTTACTAGGTTATATTTAATACTGGCTAGTTTTCAACAGTTTTTGTTTTGTTTTTATATTGTATAACATGTGTACGTCACTGGTTGGGTTATATCGAAAACCAGCGCTGCAGTATGGGTTAGCCTGGACTGCAGCATGCAGCTGAATAGGGACCCCCATTGTCGGATCAATTATTATTATTGTAATTTTTGCATTTTTTTAATGTGTTTTAACGTTCCGACAATAAAAAATCTTTTCTATCTTTCAATCAAACGAGGATGGGATAGGATCAAACAATTCTTCAGAGCATTCGCCATGATACAGACGGTAGAACACGCTAAGCGAGGAAATATCCCTACGCAGCTGTAGCGGCTCCAGACTGTTACTCACGTCTGCATCATTCACAATGCGGATGGCCCGCCGCTGCAACCCACCCAAGGCATCAAGAAGGTATTTTTTGCGGAACCGTCCCAGAGGTACGAGCAGTATTCCATTCCCGGCCGCACCTGCGCTTTATATAAGCGGTAGAGCTGACCGGGCGTGAAAAACCGCCGCACCCTGTTCAGGATTCCGACCCTGCGGGAGGTGGCGGATATTACACCCTCGATGTGATCCTTGGACTAAGATCGTAGCAGATATCCATACCTAGGACATTAAGGTCATTCCGCATTGCGAGTGGAACACCCTGAAGAACGGGGATGGGAGAAAACGGGGATTTCTTGCACGAAAACGCGACCATGGAGTTTCTGGCCAGTTCTTCTACATAGGATAACTGCATTCGGAACTGGCAGTAGTTTAATAAACTCTGAAGTTATTACAAGTTATTTAACACTGTTAACTCTGTTAAATAACTTGTGTTATTTCTACAGAACTATCGCACGATTGCATTGTGATACTATATCTGAAGATCGGAGAGGGATGTATAAGCCCTCTCGACAGCCTCGACATGATAATTATCATTTGTATATTTTTCCCGAAGGTTTAAATGTATACCTAATACTTACATATTATATTTGTAGAATGTACAGTAAAG
Organism: Laothoe populi; assembly: GCA_905220505.1. Lineage (NCBI taxonomy): Eukaryota > Metazoa > Arthropoda > Insecta > Lepidoptera > Sphingidae > Laothoe > Laothoe populi. The sequence continues at coordinate 12,219,103 of HG992173.1, forward strand.
TCAACGTTTGATAATCGTATCGTCTAATTATATTTTCGGGTGATTACATTTCTGTCTCTCGCTATTTGATACTCTATCTGGACGGCACTGCGCTTACCATCAGGTGCAGTGTGGTCAAATTGCCGCGCCAAAATAAAAAAAACTTACTCCGGCTAAACCATAAGGGCTAAATCAAAATAATGCACTATGATTTTAAAATTATCTAGAAAGAGTTCACATTGACATGTACCAGTCTCCAAAGGTTGACAACAATCGTGCAAACCCGGGGGGTCGTTAGTAAATATTATAATAAAATAGTATTATGTTTTTAATTCGTCTGATATCATTATTTTAAAAATATATGCAAAAAATAATCTTTATTTTAAATCTCTTTTGATATTTGTAAAAACAAAGTACTAAAAAGTATTCATGCCATCCATGCTATGAATGGCGGTCGTGTTGCACCACGTATGTAGGGTGTTTCTGTTATTGCCAAGGTTTTTAAACGTTTATGTCCAAACGGGACGTTTTTATCTAATGTAGTTTACGAGCTCCGATAATATTTTTGTTATTGCTATCATCTGTTGTGGAAATATTTTAACTTCTGCAATTACACAGAGTACTAAACATATACGAGCAAACAAGACGTCTCCAACTATTACATTTTCCAAGATCCAGTTTATCTTTCCTTTCCCTACCATCATCAGATCAGCATCAGATTTTGTACTATAAATATGCCAAAGGTTCTAAGCTCAAATATCCAAACATGCTGTTTTAGCTATTGGTAGTTCCTAAGGTTTAGTTACTTGGCGAACAGTTCCTGGTGAAATTGCCTATCAAATGTAACAAAATGTTACGCGACCATATTTCTTTATATATTTATTAAAACTATGTCAAAATAGTAAAAAAATGCAATAAAATAGCAGTGTTTACTAAGAACATTTTTAATTTATGTTTTTTTTATTTTGAAAGGAATCTCCATTGATTTATTAAATTTAAATGATATGGTAAGAGTTTTTTATAGTACACTTAATAATAATGTATATGTATGGTGTCTGTTGGTGGGTGGGGACAGGGCTCATACAAATTCGCCCATTGTCCTTTGTACAATATTCTCTGTTAGCAATGTAAGAGATTAATTTCCTACGTTACACTTCGGTGTAAAATCATTCGCTGCTAAACCTCTCATTGCTACCAATTAATTAGATGATTTCGATTCGTTGGCACGCGCGCTTTATCTACGACATTTTACGACTGTTCGGTGTGAACGTAGCTTATCTTCTACTATGATTTATTCGCACGTTTTGTTGTTAATCGGTAAGGCGTGACGTCATTTCTTCTTAAGAATGGAGTAGGCAGTTGTCTGCTGAAAAATTGTACTGAACCTAAGTACCTAAGTTCATGTTTTTTATTACCCTGGTACAGCAAAGTGACCATACTGCACCTGGTGGTAAGCGCAGTACCATTGAATAAGAGTATCGAGTAGCGAGAGACAATCTATCCCACGCTACTGAACACAATCATGCCGGCCTGCTGTGTAGCTTCTTCACACTACGCCATTGGCAAGACGGTGAAGAAGAGGTCGAGGGTCTATTGTCAGGGTACTCAGAAGGCTGCAAAACGGCCAAACATCGAACCCCAACTCTAGACCCCCGACAAAAAACCGGATGTACACTGGCTGATCCCGGAACGCGACACACTTGCGTGTGCCACTATGGCGGATTTTACACCATGTGTACGGTGGTCGCTATCTGGGCGGATACGAATATCCTACCACCAGCTAAGTCAGCTAGCCAGTCTAACAAAGGAAGCACTCTTGCAGCCAGTAATGGACCATTAATCCATCCCTTACTAAACATTTTAAATTTAATTAATTCTTCGTTAGTAAAAGTAAAAATCAAAATCAAATATTTATGGAATCCATGAAATGTTACACATTATTTAAAGGCAGTTAATTTTTTTACTCTACTGCCAGTTCGGAATGCAGTTTAGCTAGAGAAGGTAGGGCAAGAAACTCTAGCGTTGCTCTTATTGATCACCGGTTTACAATATTTGATCATACAATGAATATATAAAAAAATATCTGTCTTAAAAGAATTAAGGTGTCAAATAATGTTTGAAAATATTAAACAGATGCTGCTGATTTTAAACGCATAGTTGAAAACTACGAAGTCTATTCACGTGTTTCTTATACAAAATGAAATGTTATGGCATAAAAATCGAGCTGCATTACCAATTTTAATAAAAAAAACCCTTGAGAATCGTTGCACCCGGAGCCACCGAAACCTCCATATTAGATGCTATTTGTATGAAGCGTCAAGCGTTCAAATCCTCAAATTTGACAGCCTTCGTGACACAGTGGGCGAGTCTGTGAAACGAGAGGCTGCAGCTTTGATCCCCACACCGATACAAATGTTTATGTGATCTACAAGTATATGTTTCGGGTTTGGATGTTGGGGGATCGTAGTCCCTCGTAGTTCTTGATACCCACAACACAGATTTGACGTGGTCAAGGTTAGGACTATGTTTGTGACTATTGCTTCATACACTCACGCCTGCCTTCTCCGAAGGGGTAGGCAGAGGTGTAACCAGTACATCCACATTTCGCAGATTTTATTACGCTCCCATAATGTGCTAGAGGGCGAGCCTATCCCCATACCGGGCTCAATTCCAGACTCTAGGTTGATTCTGAGTATTTCTAAATTGAAAATTCCAATATAATAACCGATCTGGGGATCGAACCCAAAACCTCAGCACAGCAGTCGTAACATGTGCAATTACAACGACGCCACCGAGGCAGTCAAATTTATTTAATTTTGATTAAGCTACCAAGTACCTGCTAGGTCGCGTCTGACCATAATACCGGTGTTCAGTATAGAATAGTCCGGCATCCATGGTCCTTGCCAGGTCGTGTGCCAGACCAGAACGCACCCAGCCAGGAGAGATCGACCACTCTCCACCCACGAAGATCACAATGTTGTTATCGTTCTGGGCAAACTCGTCGTTGTAGTAAAACCTCTGGAATGTTTCAAATTAAGAACAAATTAAGGTTTAAAAGTCGTTGCAAACACGAGAAATCCATCGCCATTTTTTGTTTCTGGTCTGATCAAACTGATCTGCCTTGGTGGTGCGTTACGACTGCTGTGTTGAGGTCTCGAGTTCGATCCCCAGGTTGGGTACAGTGATATTGGGTTTTACTATTTAGACATACTCAGTATCAGTCCGGAGTCAGGACTTGTGCCCGGCATAGCGATAGGTTTGCCCCCTATCACATTATGGGACCGTAATAAATTCGGCGAAAAGTCGGTGTGCTGGTTTATACCTTTGCCTACCCCATCGGGGATTACAGACGTGAGTTTATATGATCTGGTAAAAAGAACAGTTTGATCAGGAACCCTTGAAATATATGGGATTTTACAATATTTCGCAGCTACTTTGTGCGTTTTGATGGTACTTGTTTATTGGTTTACCAAGAGACGTGTGCCCAAGGTTGATATGAGATATATAGGACTTGTGGCATCTGTTAACGATTATGTCTGTGACACCTATACGATACAACACTCGAAACTTTTATTTGGAATCATGGAATCATCAGTCAGAATCAATATTAATTTTGAAGGTTAGTTTGTGGAATTTTTGCTATGAAATTATTGAATTAGGTAATTATCTTTTTTCTGAATAAAGGGATGTCTTTTTCTTATTCCATTTTGTGGAACAACATTGTGGAACAGTTTGCCAGCCACCATATTCCCTTCTTTCTATGATATAATTCATAATCTAACTGAACGACACGCTTACCATCATGTCCATATATTATCATGTCATGTCATATCATTCTCATCATCATCATCATGTGTGGTCACTTAGAAGCGCCAAGATAACTATGAGGGGACTACGATTTCACAATACCCAAACACGTAACTATGGATCACATAAACATTTGTATCGGTGCGAATCGAACCCACGGACTCTCGATTCAGAGGTATACTCACTACGCTACCGAGACATGGCAATTTCTCCGTATGATATTTTAAACTGCCTCGGTGACGCAGTTGTAATTGCGCATGCGTTACGACTGCTGCTGTGCTGAGGTCTCGGGTTCGATCCCCGGGTCGGGTAAAGTGATATTGGGTTTTTCTATCTTGAAATTCTCAATATTAGCCCGGAGTCTGGAAATTGTGCCCGGTATTGCGATAGGCTCGCCCACTATCACATTATGGGACCGAAATTCGGCGAAATGTGGGTGTACTGGCTACGCCTCCGCCTACCCCTTCAGGGATTACAGGCTTGAGTGTATGTGTATATATGTGATATTTTAAACAATCTTACCATAGGAAAGGTCTCAGTATCAAATGCCATGAAGTGGTTCAAGCGGACAGGCACAAAACCCTCAACGATGTTGACAGTAGACCTGGTCACAGGAGGTGGGGGTTCGAAGTCTCTTATAGCTAGACATGGCGACACTAGAAGGAGTAGCAACCCTGGAATATGCAAGTTTTTTTATTATCAAGAAATAAATGTGTATTTATTTCTTAATACTTTATGTTTGCGCGAATATTACTCATTGAAACAAAACTAATTTAGAGATTTAATGAAACTCTTCGAAACGTTGGGATTAAAAAGGACTTTAAACAGCGATAAAATACGTAAAATCAGTATTATTTCAATGTGTATTTATCTTTGATTATTGCTGCTTTAATGGTGAAGGAAAACATCTTGAGGAAACCTGCATACCTGAGTGTTCTCATAAGAATTTCGAAGGTATTTGAAATCTACCAACCCGCATTAGGCCAGCGTGGTGGACTAAGGCCCGACCCCTCTCATTAGTAGAAGAGACCCGTGCCCACAACGCTAGTATTCGTTTACTTAGTATAAAATGAAGTAGAGTTGTCACTTATCAGTATAAAGCAAAATAATATCTCGTATAGGATCTTATTGGGTGAAATAAATTTATGATTTTTTATGAATGACTATCTTTAGCTCGCGGCTTCGCCCGCGTGGTAGTTATTTTTGAAACAAAAGGTATAAAATCCATGGAAACATCTTAAGCTATTAAAAAGTAGCCAATGTCATTCTTTGACCCCTAAACTATCATTTGCATTAACTTTGAAAAACAAATCTATCCCTCGGGAGCCTTCATTTTTCCGGGATAAAAAGTAGCCTGTGTGCTATTCCATACTATAATATATCTCTGTGTGAAATTTCAACCAGACCCGTTCTATCGTGATTGAGTAACAAACATCCAACCATCCAAACATTCGCATTTATAATATTAGTAGGATTATGTTTCAATTAGTACTCTCATATAAGTCGTATGAATGTCTTTAAGTCGTGCGTTTTGCATATAAAACAGACCCGAAATAAAAATTTGTGTGTCAGACAAAAATTTGTCTCGGTGCGGGAACAAATTGGGGAATCAAATGTGATATAGTAAATCTGAGTTTAAATTTCAAGAAGTTTGTATATCACACTCAAGATTTTATTTCATTCATTCTTGACCAATAAATCCCAGATTGCGATTGTTTGAATTCTTCGTGTTCAAATCGGCAGAGACTTAATGCACTTTACGCACTATAAAATTTTACTGTCATATTTTATAACTCCGAAATTCGTTCTTCGATTTAAAAGCTATAAGAAACATAATACAGTTCCAAAAGGCATTTAATAAAATTTGAGCTCACTCTGAAGAGTATGATTTTGTGGAATAAAACATAAAAGAGAACTCAAAACCTTTACGACTGAACGATAAATAGCTTTATTGATCAAATTTTATCATGGTGCCTAAAGAGGCAACTAAAGAACCTGTTGGTAGGATATTCATAAGGTGTAAAACCCGCCATAGTGGCACACGCAAATGTGTCGCGTTCTGGGGTCACCCAGTGAACATCCGGTTTTTGTCGGGGGTCTAGAGTTGGGGTACGATGTTTGGCGTTATTGCAGCCTTCATATTACTCTGACACTAGACCTTCGACCGCTTCTTCACTTCCTTTCCCCATGGCGTAGTGTGAAGAATCTAAACAGCAGACCAGCATGATTGTGTTGGGTAGCGAGGGACCGATTTTTCCTGCTATTTGATACTCTAACTGGATGACACTGCACTTACCATCAGGTGCAGGCTTTGCCGAACCAGGATAAAAAAAAGCTTGAGTAATAATTTGCGTATGGTGATTAGTTTTTGCAATGGTCAACAAACAAGCGAGCGGGTCTTATAGCTAGTGATTTTCAGTAACTCCAAAATAATCATGAATGAGTAAATATAAATGGATATTGGGGACGGTAGAGATTCGGGCTTTCGGATGTCATTTACTGTACGAAACACGGTATTCTGACAGTGGAATTAACTATTACTCAAGACGAACCAAAAGCTGTTAATTTTGGGACTTAAAATCATATACATAAATCAATTATTTAAAAAAATCACTTACACATATTCACAACACAAGTCCGAACTGTTTAACGTTGATATAAATAATCAGTTATCATAAATACATGTAATACAATTGATAAATAAGACACCTTTATCTTCGTTATATATCATAAGATAATTAACCTATTTGAATGTAAGATACGCTGTTGTAATTTAAATTTATTTATAACCCATAGTGCTGACTTTTTTTTTTTACCTAAATAGGCTTGCGTTTGACCACTATCTCGCCTGATGGTAAGTGATGATATGGAGCACGCTTGCCTAGAAGATACCTATTCACTCTTGACTTAAAGTTATACTTCTTTAGGCGCGTTAAGAAAAAATGATGAGAGTGAAATTTTAAGATGCACGTGACACAAAAGTAACACCTCTGAAGTTGCCGTAAGTACCAGGCTAGCAGAAATGTAAGGAGATTTGATACCGTTTTTATACAACTGATATAATATTGACCTCCTTAAGAGCTAGAAGCTTCGATCTGAATTATAACATTTAAATTAATCATTTAAATGTGGCCAGTACGTTATGGTATTATGAAAGACCGAATTAGTACTATTCAGTAATATTATTTTATTCTGGCACGGCAAAGTGAGCACACTAGACATGATGGTAAGCGCAGTCCAGTTAGAGTATCAAGTAGCGAGAGACATTTATACCTGCTGATTAGCTTCCTCACACCTACTAACAAAAATGAACTAAACTAAAGGCCTAGGCCGAATATCAGCGCCAGGAAGTATTGCAACCTGGCAAATGCTAAGCCTGTGGCCTTTTTGATCATACTTTCACAGGTGTTCCAAATTCATTTTTTTGTTGTATTACTTATTTGTGTGTTATTAATTTGTATGTCATCTAAAGTGTTGAGCAAATAAAAAATATTGTTTTCTATCTTTTCTTTTTAACCTACTTCAAAAAAAGGAGGTTCAAAATTCGTCGGTATAGTTTTTTATGTATGTTCCCCTATTACTTGAAGACGCCTGGACCGATTCGAAAAAAATATTTTCTGTTTAAAAGGGTAAACTTCCCAGGTGGTCCCATTGGCACCAAGTCAGGATCTGATGATGGGTTCTCAGAAAAATCAAGGGCAACCCTCAAATTTTATTGAAGTCTGTGTACTTTTTATGAATTAAAAAACTTTTACTTATTTCGAGTGTTTGATACATCTTGTTGCAATAGTCGAATGCAGAAGTCATTACGTTTGCGCATGATGTTGTACTGGATCTCGTACTTTGTTTTAGAATACGAAATAAATGGAGTGTCTTTATAGCTATGTCTATGGTCTATTGAAAATAAAGTGCCAGTTTCAATAAAAAAGTAGTGCAATGACATTCTAAATTATTATTGTCTTGTCGCTTCTCTGCCTTGTTTCGGTCATCGTTTTTGGGGGGTCCGGTCTCCCATCGATTCCTCAGGATTCGGGCCATCGTATTGAGCTCAAACGCTATCAAATCAGTATGGTTTATCACAATTAATCTTGCGGCACATTTTGATAACAACAAAATAATGTTATTTAAGTTCTATAACGACTTCTGGAGTTTGAAGGTTTATCTGAGGTATGCAGGTTCATAATCAGGCCAATGTGAAGAGGATGTTACAATTTACTTGTAGTGTGAGAAGACATTGAAGTCTTGGGTTCAAATCCTAGGTCGATAATCACACATTAGATGATTGATGACTGATGAACCGTTATGTTCTTTTGTATATCTACCTCTTCAGAGGATAAACGAGCAAGTGGGTCACCTGATGGCAAGTAATCTCCAGCGTCCATGAACACTCGTAATACGTGGTCTCTAAAAATGTCTGAGGTCCATCTTGGAGTTAAAGAACCTGTTAATAAAAATGGAGGTGCGTGCTTAGTAGTGGACACTGTATATAACACTAGCAGTTGCCACCGGCTTCGCCCCCGTGGTAGTATATTTTGTAAGAAAAAGTATATAATCAATAGATTCATCAAGCTATTACATCTTTCTATAACCACCGTACACGTTTCGTACACAGGGTATAAAACCCGCCATAGCGGCACACGCAAGTGTGTCGCGTTCCGGGATCAGCCAGTGTATATCCAGTTTTTGTCGGGGGTCTAGAATTGGGGTACGTTGTATGACCGTGTGCGGCCTTCTGAGTACTCTGACAATAGACCCTCGACCGCTTCTTCACCTTCTTGCCCATGGCGTGGTGTGAAGAAGAAGGCCGGCATGATTGTGTTGAGTAGCGGGGGATAGATTGTCTCTCGCTGCTCGATACTCTAATTGGACCGCGCTGCGCTTACCATCAGGTGCAGTGTGGTTACTTTGCCGTGCCAGTATTAAAAAAAACAACGATAAGTGGCGAGCATATCACCAAAACCAGTAAGATAATGCATCCTCAAACCTCAGCACAGCAGACGTACCGTATACGCAGTTACAACTGCGGCACCGAAGTAGTCAGTTCAAACGATTTACTTCTATAAGAATAGGTTTAAACAAATTGTCCACAGTGGCCTGTGCTGTACATTGCGGTCGAGTGATTCAACCACACCTGCTGTTTGTATAAAGATTGGATGTCGTAGGAGCGTGGTGGTGTGTCTTTATTGGAACTAGATGCCTCATACAAAGTTTTTAGTTCATAAAAAGTACACTGACTAAATAAACAAATTATGCGTCCCTATAAAATTTGAGGGTTGCCCTCGATTTTTCTGAGATCTCATAATCAACGGATGGATACTGGCTGACCCCGAAACGCGACTTGCGTGTGCCACTATGGCGGGTTTTACACACTATGTACGATAGTCGCTATCCGGGTGGATATGAATATCCTACCACCAGCAAATGAAGCGCTAAACTTTATGAACCACGCGTACTGGATTGCGGAGCCACAGCTTCGTGGTATCTACTACCCCGGCCCGAACCAAGAGGTTCGCAAACTCGTATTTTTGCCGCACCATCAAGCTGTGGAACAGTTTGCCAGCTACCGTGTTCCCTCCTTCCTATGATCCTGGGTCCTTTAGGCGTAATGTGAAGAAGCTAAACAGCAGGCCGGCATGATTGTGTTGAGTAGCGGGGGATAGACTGTCTCTCGCTACTTGATCCTCTATCTGGACGGCACTGCGCTTACCATCAGGCGCAGTGTGGTCACGTTGCCGCGCCAGAATAAATAAAAAAAAAAAGATATAAATCAACATTATTGACTAAAGTATTTAGGTGTTTAAAATACCTACAGAAATTGCATGCGTCGATCTCCTATATCCTATATATGAACTCCTATAGTCGGAACGTAACTAATAAAATCAATGTCACTTCCACGACCCATAGGTTCGAGAGCCTTGACGCGAGTAATAATCTATACTATTGTATGAGTAATGTATGATTCATGCTGTTAATTTTGCTGCAACCTTTGGGCATGGACCCTATAAATAAGGTCTGTGGTGCTGTGGAGTGTATATTATGAAATCTGTATATATAAAAGAAGAAACTGACTGACTGACTGACTGACTGATCGATCAACGCACAGCCTAAACGGCTGGGGTTAGAGACTTGAAATTTTGACAGTAGGTACCTTTTATCACGTAGGCATCCACTAAGGAAGGTTTTTTGGAAATACCACCTCTAAGGGGGTAAAATAGGGGATGAAAGTTTGTATGAAAATCCGTCATTTTTGAAGTTAAATTCATAAAAATTAGTATTTGGCATTTTAGTTAAAAATAAAAAATATATGTTTCAGGATTTTTGGAAATTCCGCCCCTAAGGGGGTAAAATAGGGAATGAAAGTTTGTATGAAAATACGTCATTTTTAAGTTAAACACATGAATATTGGTATTTTGTATTGTATACTTTTTCTCCCAAACATGACCTCCACGTGGGCGGAGCCGCGAGCAACAGCTAGTAACTTATAGAAGAGAAGAAAATAGACTATCCCACAGACCCGCCATTGTAACTCTTCTTTTTTATCCAAGATCAGTGCATCTATTTTTCGACATCGAGAGAAACTTGGCGAATTTGGATTGCGGGATTAAAGCTTTTATCCCGCAATCCTGGCAGATGGTATTTTTTGTCAGATTTATACATTAGAAACCATTATTCCGACATTCCGTTGAGTATAAATTATCATATAGTTTCTCTCACGAGACGTTTCTTGGCCCTATAATGTAACTGACATATTATTATAAGTGAATTAATGTATGTAGTAACTAAACTTTTTTATCCTGGCACATAAAGAGACTACATTGCACCTGATGGTAAGCGCAGTGCCATCCAGTTAGAGTATCAAGTAGCCAGAAATAATCTATCCTTCGCTACTCAACACAATCATGCCGACCTGTTGTACACAACAGGTTCTTCACACTACGCCATGGGTAAAAACGTGAAGAAGCGGTCGAGGGTCTAGTGTCAGAGTACTTAGAAGGCCGCAACTCGGCCAAACATCGTACCCTAACTCTAGATCCCGACAAAAACTGGATGTACACTGGTTGACTCCAGAACGCGATACACTTGCGTGTGCCACATCCTGTGTACGGTGGTCGCTATCCGGGTGGATATGAATATTCTACCACGAGCTAAAAACTAAAAGGCCAGATAAAAATGTTGTATAAAATGTGTATTGAGGAAAAGAATCTATTTTCCTTGTGTCTCCATGATTCCACGTCTTGTACTCGTGTGGTTAGTTAGTATTGTGGGTACCTTCCTGTATTCGTAAATATTCATCCGAAGTAAAGTAGAAAGACATTCAATTAATATAAATAAATGAATATTAATGCTGTCCATTGGTAGGCCCGTGACCTGACAACAGCTGGACAGATTTTTTTTTATAGTCATAATAAACAGAATAAGATTATTGGGAAATCAATTTGAACAGTTGTTTAGAAAATTAGCAAAGGGAAAATTGGAAGTGTTTTTTTGAGGTATGGATATGCGAAATCCCGTATTCAAAGTCACAAGCAAAAAGTTGTCATAAAAGAAAGACAAAACATAAATAAAAAAAGCTTTTGCTGGTGGTAGGATATTGATATCCGCCCGGATAGCGACCACCGTACACAGGGTGTAAAACCCGCCATAGTGGCTCACGCAAGTGTGTCGCGTTCCGGGATCAGTTCGGGGGTCTAGAGTTGGGGTACGATGTTTGGCCATTTTGCGGCCTTCTGAGTACTCTGACAATAGACCCTCGACCGCTTCTTTACCTTCTTGCCTTGAAGAAGCAGGCCGGCATGATTGTATTGAGTAGCGGGGGATAGATCGTCTCTTTCTAGTCGATACTCTTAATTGGATGGCACTGCGCTTACCATCAGGTGCAGTGCGGTCACTTTGCCGTGCCCGGATAAAAAAAAACTACTTACTTCAAATTGACAACTGTTTAGAAAAAAAGTGAAAAGATTTATTTTAATATTTTGAAGTTTATATTTTTTTTAAACTAAATAAAAATTGCACTTTTAATTTTATTTTTGTGTGTAATATCATGTATTCCAGTGTACAATAAAGAGTATAAATAAATAAATAAAAATTACATGTCCATCTCTTTAACATTTACGCTAGTACCTTTACCTGAGTGACTCATACATACTTCTCAAATGGCGCCTTTACATAATCTAGAAGGAATTCTAGCCCCACACAATGGATTCATTAGATTAATTAATGTCACATTAATACAGAGCCAGCTGTGTGAAGTGTTTGCAGTGATTTTCTCACATGAATCACTTAATCTATTACGAAAGGTCATAACTGATTTACTATGACATAACAACTATTTATGCATGCGTTGCAATGTCACGTAATATAAATTTGATTAATTGCGATCGGTTGAAAGGTATTGAAGTTGATGTTCTGCAGCGCTATCTAGCGAGTTCTTTTTATTTTGTTTACCAACGCGGACGTATGAAGAACAACTCAACAAAGTTTCATCATAATCGGATTAATAGTTTAGGAGTCCATAGAGGACAAACATACTTACATTGATTTTGATTTATATAGATACATTGTTCAAATTGTATGAGTTCGAATCCAAGAAATTCTTGAGAAATTTCCGGAACCAAATGTGGTTTAAAATATGTCTTTAATATGATTCCACACCAACTAACATTAGGCCAGCGTGAACTTAAGCATAACCCTTCTTGTTAGTAGAGGAGGCCCGTGCCCAGCAGTGGGAAATTTAATACAGGGCTGGTATGACTTCATTACAGGACATTCTGTCTTAGTAAAAGTTCTATAAGTGTTTTCAAATCGTGTAGAATAATCGTATAAAGCAGCTATTCCTGACTTATACAAAATGTCTTTCAAACTAATAAGTCAATTAACATGTCATATTCTAATGAAAAACGTTGCATATCGGACGCAATAAACCTAGTTTTCATCCGATTTTAGCGACTAAAATAAATAAAACAGATTGAGTTTTTTTTTATCTTACCATTTCACCTAATTATAAGGACAGCGCTGGTGTAATGAAAAAGTGAACCAATGAAAGAAATTCCATCTGGCAGTCCCCAGAACGATAAGAATTCTTAATTTGATACCATAATTTAGCATAGGTAGACAGATGAGCTACTAGTAAACTCAATTAATGATGTTTGATTTTTCGAACTAATAACTTACATACAAGTATTGCCCGATCTGGAATTTGGACCCAAACCTTTCTGGTTTCTTATACGCTATCACTAGAGAAATGTCTTTTTAACCGACTTCAAAAAAGGAGGAGGTTAACAATTCGTCGGAATCTTTTTTTTTTATGTATGTTCCCGATTACTCGAAGACGCCTAGACCGATTCGAGAAATTCTTTTTTTGTTTAAAAGGGTATAGTTTCCAGGTGGTCCCATTGGCACCAAGTCAGGATCTGATGATGGGATCTCATAAAAATCGAGAGCAACCCTCAAATTTTAAAGGGACGCATTATTTGTTTTTTATTGAAGTCGGTGTACTTTTTATGAATAAAAATTATATTGCTAAATCTCTCGATTAGAAATCTAAAATTTGTATCTGCTTCTTGACTCTATTAATTTATTAATCAACGGTAGGCAGCGGCTCTCATATACCCTGGCATTGCAGAAGTCTATGGGCGGCGGTAACTACTTACCATCAGGTGGCCCGTCTGCTCGTCTGCCTATCAAGGCACTAAAAAAATTGTGACTTTTCGTGACATATTGCAGAATTATTTCAGTACATACCATTCGGATACAATGAATGTACCACTTGGTGTATAATTTAGTTTGAAACAAAGGTCGCTTGATACAAATCATTGTAAATCCATGCGATTATGGGGGTCTGTGGTGACCTCCCGCCGCCATTACTGTGTTGCAGTTGGCGGGAAAGTGGTAAGGTAGGTGTGGATTTAAGCATTTTCAAGTTTTTAGTTATTTTATTTGATACTCTGTCATATTAATCTATACACAGTAGTAAATGAATCGCCCTCCACGGCTGTCTGTACATCCTTATTCTAACTAGCTAACACATTCTAAACCACCGAACAGATTTTGAAACGGGTTTCTCCATCATGTAGATAATTTATTCCGGATGGTTTATGTGTATAGTATGAGTTGCCAACCCTCCGGTTTTCCCAGGAAATGTCCTGGTTTTAAGAGTGTCCTGGATAGCTTTTAAGCAGCGTCCTGGGTTTTTAAAGCGCCCTGATAAGGTCCTGTATTTTAAAATTCGCACACCACTTTTGCAATTTTACTTTAGGGGCGGGATCGCGGCTCGCAAGTGTTTACGCTATTTTAAAATAAAGACGCGTCCTGTTTTTAACTGAATTGTCCTGGTTTTTCTATCTTCAAATCCTAGTATTTGAATTCTGGGGTTGGTAACCCTAGTATAGTTCATCCTAATTAAAGTGTCGTATGTATACAAGTCGCCAAAAGATTTACTTTCATGCCAAACGTTGTTTCTATGGCAACGTATCCTAACAGTTTCTTTTTTTAATGTAAAACTAGCTACTCGGTTGGATACACAAATAAATAGAAATCTACATATTACCTCAACATTTTGAGTTCACAAAATAAATTAACTCTCTTTGTTTAATATTAATTTCACCCGTGTGAAGCTGGGCCGGGTCGCTAGTAGGAATAATAAATAAATTTAGAGATCGATTTTTCTTTACTCGTTTTTAAAAGTGGTCTCTGCACAAGGCATAATCGCAGTCGTAATGCAGTGCCAGGATAAAAAAAAACATAATATTAGTACTAATTGTTACTCACGCAGTCAGCTCACGTGACAACCCTTTGCTGTGCTCCCATGGGTCATAATTTGATCTTAAATACCCACAAAATTAATTGGCTCAGGCAATAATAATTATTTAAACCTGACTGGTAGTTCCAGAAATCTGAAATAAATTGTCTTACTGTTTATCTATACTCTGTAAGGATTTAGAGTGTATCGCATTTAAGCCCGTCCTCGGGCTTAATTGACCGCGCTCTCTGTTACAGTGGCTTTCTTTTGGGCTCGTAAAGCCGCACAATATTATATTCAACACCATGCATTATGACCTTTTCGGATTAGATTTTTGGCCGTTTGAACCTTGGCCTTTAATTGGAGCCTGCAGATTTTGTGACAGCACAAATGGCAGCTAGTGCCACTCTCACAGAAACAGTTTGCTTTTTTATTTGGTCTTTGTTGATCTCCACTTCAATCCTGTACGGATTTTGCACATTATTTGATTTAAATGAAAACAATATAAAAAAAACAATTTTGAAAAATAAAAATCACAGTTGATTCCAATAGATGCCGCAAATTTAAACGTTGGAACGAAAAAAGTGGGTGTATAGTGACAATCCATTAGCTCTTTCGCACGACTGCAGCGTAATGGCCATACTAGGCAGTGACGTCAATACTCATATCTTGCATCCTTTTCCGACATTTGACAATTACTCCCTTTAAAGCGCCTAACTTAAATATTTATTAGGCGTTTTATATTTTATATTTAAAGTATAGTAATTTATTAATATAATGATATAACACTTCGTGTCTACTTTATTCTTCCAGTATACGTTCATGGGCAGTAAAAATATTAGATGATTCATTTCTCGTTTGTTGACATGTAAAAAACAATTATAAACTTTAAACTCACTACGCAAATACAATGGCTCTCACCACAACAATGGGTGATAAATAGGGGCTACTGGTTTTCACTTCGGTCTTTAGTTATGTATGTATGTTGTTTATTTCATTATGATACAAAAACACTAATGCTCTAAGGTTAGATATTCGACAGAGATCGCGGTTCGATGCTTTGGCATTTTCAATTTTTCGTACTTACAAGTGTATTCGTTTTAAATTGACTGAGATATGTGAGGTCATGGGTTCGATTTCCGCACCGTGACAAATGTTTGTGTGGTCCACAAATATCGGTTTCGGTTCTGGGTGTTGTGGGACCGTAGCCCTTCTAGTTTTTGATATCCACAATGAAGTTTGACCTAGTGTGGGGTCTAGGCTATTTATACTGTTGAGTATATTTAAAAAAGTGGTTGTTAAAGATATTAAGGTGACTTGTCATAAGAGTTGTAATACAAATTTCATTTGGTTTTAAAATATATATATGGTAAGGCTGTGTAACCGATCAAGTCCTAGATTGTAATCCTGGTTTGGCGATCACAATTTGTGTTTGGAGTTTTATATTCAAAGTCACATTAGATTGGCTCGATGGGGAAACCACCACCTTCTCGCTACCTATCATATAATGGGACGGAAATGTTTTTTTATCCTGGCACGGCAAAGTGACCACACTGCACCTGATGGTAAGCGCAGTGCCGTCCAATTAGAGTATGGAGTAGCGGGAGACAATCTATCCCCCGCTACTCTATACAATCATGCCGGCCCATGGGCGTATATAAGGGGGGGGTCCAGGGGGTCCGGACACCCCCCTTAGCCTACGACATAATAAAAAACCGCGAATTATTGATAGCGGATAATATAGACGGTTAGCAGGCTATTTGATTTAAGTGTCAATTTTTGCAGCATTCAGCTATACGGCCCTCTACGGCTGCCCCGTTTGGGCCGGGTCCCTAAGCGCTCGTTGTGTCGCATTACTGCATAAACCACAGCGTTTGGTGGCGCAGCGTATCGTCAGGGGCTACCGCACGATCTCCCATGAGGCGGCCTGCATATTAGCCGGTACTCTACCTTGGGACTTAGACGCCAAGTTGCTCTCGTCAGTTTTCTTCTGGCGGGAGGAGGCGTCCCGTCGCGGGGTTAGATTGGCTCCCAGGGAGGTCAAGGCCCGACTGGCCTCCGTACGCAGAGCCGTCTTGGATGAGTGGTTAGCCAGGCTGGAGACTCCTAATGCAGGCTTGAGGACTGTCGAGGCAGTGCGTCCTGTTTTTAGCCAATGGCTTGACAGGCGCCACGGTGCACCGACATTCCGTCTGACACAGGTACTGTCGGGTCACGGATGTTTCGGTTCGTTCCTGTGTCGGATCGGAAAAGAGGAGTCTGCCGCGTGCCACCATTGTGGTAGCTGTCGAAATGACACGGCCCAACATACCCTTGAGGAGTGTCCAGCCTGGGATGAGGAGCGCAGCGCTCTCAGCTCAGCTGTCAATGGAGACCTTTCTCTGCCGGCTGTAGTAGCTGCCATGGTCGGCAGACGAAGATCGTGGCGTGCGATGGCCTCCTTCTGCGAACGTGTCATGTCGCAGAAGGAGAGCGCCGAACGGGATCGGGAACGAACCGATCCCGCTCGTCACCAAACGAGAAGGAGGCGCCGAGTTTGACGATTGACTGGCGCCTCCTGCCCTGTGGAATGGGGGCCCTGAAGAATTCTACCACGGTATACCCTGCCTGTCGTAAGAGGCGACTAAAAGGGATCACGGGGGTCGCGGCTGCACAGCGGGGGATGTGCGGCCTTTATATATTTATATTTTTATATATATATTCTCATGGTGCGACCCTGAGACGGGTGGCGGCGCGAACATCGTGCTGCTGCTGTAAATTGGGGAGGGCATTTAGCCCAAGAAGAGACGGGCCGTAAAGGCATGGCGCAGGGATGATTCCGGCAGCAATCCAGAGTATACTCAGGATCCCCCGGGATCGTCCCACATGTGCTGCAGCAGGCTACCGCGGGGTTTTTAGTCGGTACACCGGCGTAGGAAAATTGGTTAGGGTCCCGACCTAGTAGTCCTTAGGGCGATCTGGGTCGGAAGGTCGGTGAGTCCGGCATAACCATCTCTCCTCCCCCGAGGACCAGAAGGTATCCGTAAGAAGGATTTTCCCCGCGGGAAAAAAAAAAAAAAAAAAGCATTCAGCTATATGCATATTTGGAATTAACAGATTTTTCTACGACTTTTGAGCCTAGTTTAATTTTTTTCGTGTACTTTTTAGCGCTTAAATCAACTGGTAAAACAAGACTGTTTTTTTCAGGGCACATCTATTTAAAAAAATACGACCGAGTCTTAAGTAGTGACTACTTAGTAGTGATGAGTGTGATGGTATATGATGTACCATAAGTACCTGGAGGGCAATTCTCCGTTCATTCAAAATAATTTCGTACTCGAATCTACAGTTCGAATGATTTCTCTATTACATAATTGCGAACTATGAAGTTATATTGTTCGAATGTTGCATCCATATCCATTTGAATTCGAGTCTTTACTATGAGATTCTACTAAAAAATTTGAATTTCGTACTAAAAATCTATAAGTATTTTAATATCCATAGTGTCACGGGCCTCATCAAATGTGCATCCACTATCCAGTTCTTGGACATGTTTTTGGACTCTTCCAAGTATTTTATCTTTCTAAGACTTTTAGTTAAATCATAATAAAAACACGAGATTGAGTCTTTTTATGGGTAAACACATCAGCATATGGCATCATATACGCAGTAAGTTAGGACCAAAATAAAACAATATCTTTGGGTGTCTAGAGGCCTTCATACGTACAACATTACCGCACCACCTCCAAGAGCATAGACTCTTTGCCGCTTAGCTATAAACGTCGTAAAATATTAATGTTAAGGAAACAATATTGCCACTTTACCTGGAGAATTCACCTGATGCAGTTCATATGAAATTTGTCAAGACGCCATATGGTTTAGACACCATTAGGTTTCAGTGGTTTAAGGCAAACTCGCTCAAGAATGGCGTAAGCCTGGATGTCATTTTCTACCTACTACAATATCATCAAGCGTTACTTAGCATCTTGCGACGAACCCTGCGACTGCTGGGAAGAACTTTTGTGTCACTAGACCGAGTGGCGTGGCTCAGTACGAAAATCATGTGCACATTTTGAGGAAACATGTATATATCCAATGCCTTGACGCCAAGCGTGAGCTGCAATAAATAAGACCTAAAACTGTGTACACATAGGGTTGGCCCTAAGTGTACACGACGCGCGTCGCCATGCATTGTAGTTGAAAAATAGGACGTGACGCAACGTTTCGACTCTGCGCCAGTTTGAGTTGACTCTTACAGCTACTCTTCTAGACAACTGTTCTGTACGTCCTGTGACAGGGCTTTTAAAACAAAATTAGGGCTAGCTAGTCACATATGCTCACATTGGCGAAAAAAACTTGTTCAAAAAATGCAAGGTTCGCCGTCGAAGGATACTTCTTGGAGGACATCATCATCATCATTAAGTTAGGACACAATATTGAATGGTTCGAATTCGAGATGTACGTCTCGACCGGTCTGTACCAGTCAAAGCAGTTTGAGCGATAACCTTCGAGAAATGTTCGAATGGTAATTTTTAGAATAGCTCAAATAGAATATTTTGATTTCGAATTCTATTTTTAAAATAATGTATTTATGAACAATACATTTGACATTATATTCGTACCATCAAGACCTTCGAGAAACACCGGACTCGACATTTCCATACTTTACATTCACTCGAAAAAAGTTCGAATTTGAATTATTTTTCGTATACGAAGTTGATTCGAGTGCGTGAGAATTTTCTCCCTGAGTTCTAACATCTCATCTTGGTAATAAGCAACATTAAAATAGTTATTTACCAAAAATAAATTGATTTCACTTGACACTTGATGTTTTGACAGTTGTTATGTAAACAATAAAACAAAAATGAATGAAAATCTACGGCAGATTTTAATACATCCAAAGTCCAAATCCAAATAGCAAGTAGCAAATTTTTATTAACTAGCGTTTTCCCATTCTATGTTTAAGTAATTTCTAAATAACTATGATTTGAGCGGTTAGATTTTTGGCTTTTACTCGCGGACCCCCCCCATGTAAAAGCTATAGCTACGTCACTGTCAGCCGGCCTACACCTTCACACTACGCCATGGGCACTTATATACCCAAAGGGGTAATAAGCCACCCTGCGCTTACCCCTAGCCACAAATCCTCATTACTTTTAATTGTTCACAAATGCATACCCATTACAATTTCAGTATAAATTGATTCGACTGGTGTTTGTGACACAGCAATTAATTATATTATTTTTAAATGAATGTTTCAATGAATGAAACCCTCTGACGCAATATTAGAGTACTTCCTAGAAATTATAGCCGCATTAGTATGCGGTTATTTTACACGTGATCCTTAGGTAATGTTCATTCATCTAATAACAGCGTAAGTACTTGTGCCATGTATCTGGTGAGGTCCTGAGTTCGATTCTCACGGCGAGAACTTGAAACACACATAAATTGTCACACATATTGTGTCAACTAGCAAGGGATGGTTGGCTCTCGCTACTACTCTTTTTTATTCTGGCACGGCAAATTGACCACACTGCACCTGATGGTAAGCGCAGTGCCGTCCAGTTAGAGTGTCAAGTAGTGAGAGATAATCTATCTACTTAACACAATCATGCCTGCTGTGTAGCCTCTTCACACTACGCCTAAAGGGCCCAGGATCATAGGAAGGAGGGAACACGGTAGCTGGCAAACTGTTCCACAGCTTGATGGTGCAGCAAAAATACGAATTTACAAACATCTTGGTTCGGGCCGTGGTAGTAGACACCACGAAGCTGTGGCTCTGCAAGCCAGTACGCGTGGTTCTGGTGTGGAAGGGAGAGGGTGGGATAAGATCAAACAATTCTTCAGAGCATTCGCCATAATGTTGGTCACGTCTGCGTCATTCACAATGCGGATGGCCCGCCGCTGCAACCCCTCCAAGGCATCGAGTAGGTACTTAGTACCGTCCCAGAGATGCGAGCAGTATTCCATTCCCGGCTCGACTCGATGTGAGTCCTTGGATTAAGATCACAGTGGATATCCATACCTAGGACACTAAGGTCATTCCGCATTGCGAGTGGAACACCCTGAGAACGGGGATGGGAGAAAACGGGGACTTCTTGCACGAGAACGCGCACACATATATGTATGAAGAAAACTATTACCAAACTAGTTAAAACTATAAATTGGTCGCACTGCTTGCCTAAAGTAACACTTCGTAATCCTAACCTCAATTGCAAAGGAGGGCAGGTGCTTTGTTACGTGACAATATGCTACTACTTAGGTACGGTCAGAAGTACTTATGTTACTCATAACAACAATAGATGAGTTGTGTGGTTTATACCAACTTGTTTGTGTTTATTAAAGCCGTTTATTCACTAGTACACGGCTAACTTCATATGTGTAACTCTCTAACGCAGGGATTCCCAAACTATTTTCAAGAGATCCCTTTTTCAAAATGAACACACACACATACACTCACGCCTGCAATCCCCGAAGGGGTAGGCAGAGGTGTAACCAGTACACCCACTTTTCGCCGAATTTCGGTCCCATAATGTGATAGCGAGCCTATCGCCATACCGGGCACAGATTCCAGACTCCGGGCTGATACTAGAAATTCCTATTTCTAGATAGAAAAATATCACTTTACCCGACCCGGGGATCGAACTCGAGACCTCAGCACAGCAGTCGTAACGCATGCGTAATTACAAATGCGCCACCGAGGCAGTCAATTCAAAATGAATTACTTTAATAATTGTCTCTATAGTTTTTTCTTGTATCTTCTAGTATCTTGTACAAACTTGTGCACGCGTATCGACTTATTGAATTTTTTAAAAGTACAACAATGATACTTCCTACTTAAGTATTAATCATTCTTATAACAAGTTGGTACACGTAACACATCTTATACAGTATCTAGAACGTTTCAAATAAGAACTTGTATTAATTAAAAGGGGTAGATTTTCATATCAGGTTTTTTTTTATCCTGGCACGGAAAAGTGACCACACTGCACCTGGTGGTAAGCGCAGTGCCGTCCAAAAAATAGTATAGAGTAGCGAGAGACAATCTATCTCCCGCTACTCAACACAATAATGCCGGACTGCTTCTTCACACTACGCCATGAGGAAGAACGTGAAGAAGCGGTCGAGGGTCTAGTGTCAAAGTACTCAGAAAGCCGCAAAACGGCCAAACATCGTACCCTAACTCTAGACCCCTCGACAAAACCGGATGTACACTGGCTGATCCCGAAACGTGACACACTCGCGTGTGCCACTATGGCGGGTTTTTCACCCTGTGTACGGTGGTCGCAATCCGGGCGGATATGAATATCCTACCACCAGCAGAAATATAAGAAGGATTCAGGATCAGGATTATATTAAAGCCACGTCGTTAATATTATAAGCAGTTGCATAGGAAGACACTAGTTCTAAGACCACACTAGGTCAAACCCGTATCGTGGGTATCAACAAGGAAGCAACTACGGTCCCACAACACACATACCTCAAAACACAAAAATTTGTCTCTGTTCGGGAATGAACCCTGGCCTCTATGACAGCCACCCGCTGCACCATGGCGGTTGTTAGTTAACTTTTTTTCCTGGCACGGCAAAGTGCTCTGCTCCCTCGCTACTCAACACAACCATGCCGGCCTGCTTTTTCATACTACGCCATGGTGAAGAAGCGGTCGAGGGTCTAGTGTCAGTGTAGGCAAAACCTCCAAACATTGTACCCCAACTCCAGACCCCCGACAAATTTAAGTCATGTATACACAAAAATAATAATCTGTTATTTATATCTGGTTTAGACTATGTGTACCTGTCTCTACGTATTTAAGATACCAAAGACAGTGTGTTAAGGTGCGCCAATGTCGCTTAGTTGGCATCGTTATGCCTAATTGTTTGTTTACACCAGCTTATAGAGGTGTATGACCCATTGGATGCATGGGTAATGTGACCATTTGTCCTGATATGAGCAGGACAGTCCCGCCTTTAAGCTATGTCTGTAAAATACCTAAAAATAAATAAATAATAAATAAATACACCCAACAGTCACACACATAGTTCTGACCTACACTAGGTAAAAGCTGTATCGTGAGTATCAAGAACTACGAGGGACTACGGTCCCACAACACCCAGACCCGAAACAAATATCTGTCTGTCACACAAACATTTGTCTCGGTGTGGGAATCGAACCCACGGCCTCTTGTTTCACAGCCGGCTTCTCGCCCGCTGCGCCACGGAAGCAAGCAAAATGTCCCGTTCCGACAGTATTGCTGCTGAAAATCATTGAGTTGAAATATTTAATGTTTAAAACAAATTATCTTAAAAGCATCATGTCTGCCTAACAGTATAGTACATATTCATTGTGGCCTCTTTTTTAAATAGCGTTTGATTTTGTTTTCATAAAAGTGTTTCTAGTATTATTCTCGGTTACATCTATACTATAATAAAGCATAAGAGGGACTTTGTCTGTACATTAAATATTTTTGCCAAATTTTGATTGTAACTGTTACCTATATCAAAGTTATAGAATCAAATAAATAATAATTTTTATTCTTGTCTGTCTGTCTGTCTGTCTGTCTGTCAAGGCATCACGTTCAAATTACTGTATTACGCCAAATGTATCGTCAATAAAATCGTAGAGTGTATCTCGAGGTAACATTTAGTCTGTATTTCATTTAAATCTTTTTTTTTTAGTAATAAATATTATTTTATCTCAATGGCAGACGTCCAGACAATACCAAATAAAATCAGTTTTTATTTAGGTCTTGGATAGGCAGACGCGCAGACGGGCCACCTGATGGTAAGTAGTCACCGTCGCCCATAGACTTCTGCAATGCCAGGGCACAGCAAAGCCGCTGCCTAACGTTAAATTTAATCAAAAGTAATACCTGTCTTAACGAATATCTGTATTATGCATGGAATAGTTGTGAGATGAAATTATTTTATAAATAGTATAAGAGAGATAGATCTTCCAAGCGGGCGGAGCTACAACAATATCCAGTATTAAATATTGTTAAAAATTAAAACAAGAAATAATTTTTGTCTTTCGCTTTCTAAATCTAGTGGCATCATGATAAAGCTAAACATTCAGCAAGTCTAATCGTCAATTAATGGAAATACAAAATAAACGAGCAAGAATCCACCAGAATGACTTCAAAAGCAGTACATAAGTTTATCAAAGGCGTTTTGTTTGGAGTTATGATTGTCCCAGCGAGTTGATAACTGACGCTAACTTTTTAATGGCGCCTGCGTCGTTCCCAACTTCTGAGCATAATTGACGAGCTAAGCTACATTCGGTTTTGTTTGTTTATTCATTTAGTTTCAAAGATTTGTGCAAATGTTTTCGAAAACAGACATAAAGTTTAAATCAGATTTATCTTTGTAAAAGCATTCTATTCTGATTCGCTGGTGGTAAGATATTCATATCCGCCCGAAAAGCGACCACCATTCACAGGGTGTAACACCGGCCATAGTGGAACATACAAGTATGTTATATTCCGGAATCAGCCAGTGTACATCCGGTTTTTATCGGGGGTCTGGAGTTGGTGTATGATGCTTGGCCGGGTTGCGGCCTTCTGAGTACTACGACACTAGACCCTCGACCGCTTCTTCACCTTCTTGCCCGTGGCGTAGTAGCTGTAAGTAATTTGTTAAGAAAGGCCTACTAAATCGATTGCAGTAATTTTAAAATCCGTCACTTTTTAAACGCATGAAAATTTTTATTTTTTATTGTATACTTTTTCTCCCAAATATGACCTGCACGCGGGTGGTGCCGCGAGCAACAGCTAGTGTAAATATAAATGCCCAACATAAATCCGGCGCCACACTTTTATCCAATTTATAAACTAGATGTTGTTGCATAAATTCTCTAGCATGCGAATTGAACCCAAGACACCATTGGATTCACAGCCTAAGCAATAAGCTCCCTCAAGATCAATGAGTTGATAAAAAAACAACCTAACCTAACCTAACCTTTCCTTTAAGTAAGTAGCGGGTAACGTGAACGGGTACGGTTTAAGTAAGTTGGCGTAACGTGAAGAAGCTAAACAGCAGGCCGGCATGATTGTGTTGAGTAGCGGGGGATAGACTGTCTCTCGCTACTTGATACTCTATCTGGATGGCACTGCGCTTACCATCACGTGCAGTGTGGTCACTGTGCCGCGCCAGAATAATATAAAAAGTCCCGAATTAAAAAGTGTATAGGATGTGCCTTTAAAACAAAACTACGTGCTAACTTACAGGTATTCCACGAAATGACCTGATATCAAATATTATTGTGGTCAATAACATCCTAAATATAAGACAAAAATACCCAGACCCAATTCTTAAACCATTCATTGTTTCGGTGTCATTGGAAAGGCCCGTGGGCTTACATTTTACGTCGTAGGTAAAAAAATATTATCCTTGTTTAAGGTATTCATTCATATAACTGGATTGTTTATTGTACGGTCGTCTCTCTATAGTACCATAAATTGTCTATGACGCCTTTAAACCTCACGGTAAGACTGTATCCCATATCAATGACCGTGTTTTGACTACTCCATACAAACAGCGGTTGTGGTGGAAGTTTCGGGCGCTAGAGTTTTTTAATCCTTTATAGTGTGCCTCGATAGGCAGGCGAGCAGACGGGCCGCGTGATGGTAAGTAGTCACGGCCGCCCATAGACTTCTGCAATGCCAGGGCACAGCAAAGCCGCTGCCTACCGTTAAACGGTACGCTGCTTACCGTTATCCTGGCACGGCAAAGTGATCACACTGCACCTGATGGTAAGCGCAGTGCTGTCCAATTAGATTAGCGAGTAGCGAGAGACAATCTATCCCCCGCTACTCAACACAATCCGGCCGACCAAAGACACTACGCCATGGGCAAGAAGGTGAAGCAGCGGTTGAGGGTCTAGTGTCAGAGTACTCAGAAGGCCGCGAAACGGCCAAACATCGTACCCCAACTCCAGACCCCCGACAAAAACCGGATGTACACGGGCTGATCCCAGAACGCGACACACTTGCGTGTGCCACTATGGCATGTTTTACACCCTGTGTACGGTGGTCGCTATTCAGGTGGATATGAATATCCTACCACCAGCTAACAAAGCTTCTGCACTCTACGCTTAAAGGACCCAGGATTATAGGAAGGAACATATGGGCCGGCAAACACCACAGCTTGACTCTGAGCCTAAATACAACCAATAAAACTTTAATCCAGATGCTACATGTACCATATAAGTTCTGATCTCTATAGATAGTGCTGGCAATTACTAAATGCCGTAATTGTGCAGTTTCAACCGATTCGACCTTGATGTCTCTTCCGTACTGAGAGAAAATGTTATAAATAGCTTCGGATTGACCAGTGTCCCCATTGAGGTTTTTAATTGGTCATATTTTCATTCATAAAATGCGACGGGTCTTTATAGTATTACTGGAGTTACTCCCATTCATAACATTGAAGTAATTTAATTATATGAAACATAATTTACTTGTGTTTCTGGGTTGGGAAGTAAAAGTAAATATGAGCCAGTCATACACAGTCTTGTTTCTAGGATACCATGTTCGTGGTCGTCTACTAAGAGGGACTTACGGTCCCACAAAATCCATATTTGAAACAAATATATTAGTCTCCGGACATCGAAGCAACGACCTCATCATTCATTCTGTCATTAGAATACAGCTGATGTACCACGTATACCACCCATAGTTTGCCTTATTACCTTTCGTCCCATGATATGATAGTAGTTATCTTACATACATACATACATATACACTCACGCCTGTAATCCCCGAATGGGTAGGCAGAGGTGTAACCAGTACACCCACTTTTCGCCGAATTTCGGTCCCATAATGTGATAGGGGGCGAGCCTATCGCCACACCGAGCACCATTCCAGACTCCGGGTTAATACTGAGTATTTCGTAGAGAAACCCAATATCACTTTAACCGACCCGGGGATCAAACCCGAGACCTCAGCACAGCAGTCGTAACGCATGCGCAATTACAACTGCGCCACCGAGGCAGTCGCAGAGCAGTAGTTATCTTGACGTCATTAAACCAAGCATAACAACAGTAATTGACTGAAACTAAGTAATGTATAGCATTTCATGGTTTTATTATATATTTGGCGATAGGGTCGTCCTCTATCACATTACGGTACCAAAATGTGACGCGAAGTGGGTGTAATGGTTACACCTCTGCCTACCCCTTCGGGGATTACAGGTGTGAGTGTATATGTATTATATGTATATTTGATTTGATCTTCTCAAGTAACTGTCAACTATTGTGATCTTAAGGAGGCTGTATCTACCTGGACCAGCGTTTGATAAAAATATATCCAACACGATTCCCACACCGGGACAATTTTTTGTGTGACAGACAGGCATATATGTCCGGGGTCTGGGTGTTGTGAGACCGTGCGTCAACACAACACACGACTCGTATCTTAGTGTGGGATGGGGGTTATGTGTGTGACTGTTATTTATTTATTTATTTGGGTCACTCAAACAAATTTGAAGTCATGTCATCGTAACCTAAACACACGCCATTATACCAATGAAACAACTTTCCATGGAGTGTGTGTAGTAGAACCACAATGTATATGAATCACGTAATTACTATTCAAGGAAGGTTAAAATATTTTATGCACGGTCTCATGACTCATGAATCGAAATATACAGTTACTAGGTGATGCCCGCGGCTCCGCCTGCGTGGAGGTTATTTGTGGAAAAGTATGCAATCCATGGAGGCATCATAAGCTATTATTACACCTCTCTATATTTTGCTATCCCATAGGAAGCGTGCATTTTTCCGGGATAAAAAGTAGCCTACTGACTGCCTCGGTGCAGTTGTAATTGCGCATGCGTTACAACTGCTGTGCTGAGGTGTCGGGTTCGATCCCCGGGTCGGGTAAAGTGATATTGGGTTTTTCTACCTAGAAATACTCAGTATTAACCCGGAGTCTGGAATGGTGCCCGGTGTGGCGATAGGCTCGCCCCCTATCACATTATGGGACCGAAATTCGGCGAAAACTGGGTGTACTTGTTACACCTCTGCCTACCCCTTCGGGGATTACAGGCGTGAGTGTATATGTATGTAAAAAGTAGCCTATTCCAGACTATAATCTATCTCTGTGCCAAATTTCAACCAGATCCGTCCAGCCGTTGTAGCATGATTGAGTAACAAACATCCATCCAAGCAGTTACAATAGTAGGTGAAGTCCTACCAAGGTTATGCCATATTTATGTTGACAAGTCGATGCTGGTGCCACACCCTCACATGTGTGATATACATTTGCTCGTGATTGGATAGCTATTTCTATATATATAGAACGGTGGTACATAAATCACAATCGTTCTAATGCAACGTCGTTGAAGCGAAGTGACCAACTCAAGCCTGCTGGATATAGCCTGAGAGTCAGATTAGGAAATTGCAGGACCTATAATGTTTTTTATGTTTACGACATTACACAATAAAATAAAACAAATCTTACGGATTGTTTATTTTAATTTGGAGGATCTTTAACAACGGTATCGTCTGGAACAGATAATTTTTTAACAGTGGACGGATATACACTGATAAATGGATTTTGTTCATACAATTATATCTTCATACGATACTGACTTACCAGTTTCATCTGCTACTTTCATCTATTTACTTCTCTTCTATTTTTGTCTGTTAAGGATAAGCTTGATATGTCTGTAGTTCAATAGTCATTTACTTTCATATCTTCAACATCGTTGTCTTCTATTAGCTCTTCATCTACACTTGTCTTGTGTATTTTATCATCCATTCTCTATGTCTTAAACCACCTTATATGCTTTTCTAATTTTCTTAGGTATAAAAAGAATATACTGCCTAAGACTGTACTAAGAATATGCGTTACGACCGCTGTGCTGAGGTGTCGGGTTTGATCGCCGGGTCGGGTAAGGTGATACTGGGTTTTTCTATCTAGAAATTCTCAGTATTAACCCAGAGTCTGGAATATGTACCCGGTATGGCAATAGGACGCCCCCTATAACATTATGGGACCGAAATTCAGCGAAATGTAGGTGTACTGGTTACACCCTCGGGCATTTGTGAGTATATGTATTATAAAATTAGGAACGGGTCTTAATCGCGCAATACTTTAATGGTATAAATAGCACAATTATTTCCCTTAAAGTATTGCGCGATTAAGACCCGTTCCTAATTTTATAATATGTATTCAAATCGTGAGTATATGTGTCTGTGTGTGTAAAATAATATAACTGAAATACTATTTCCTTTATTATTATATGTCACGCATATTTGATTCATTCATACAAGCCATACGAGAACTAAACCGGTTAGTAAGCAGTACGTTTTTATGTATGAGTCAGACATGTATGATTTTTAAATAATTAAATATTAACATAATTCATCAGGAATGTCAAGGTGTCAACGACTCCAAATTATGTCCTGTTTCACAATGTCCAAATGTTGACACAATTGGACGCGCGAGTCGACATTTGAAACTAGCTGAATATACTTCCGTCCCATTTGAAATTTGCTGACCGTTAAGCAACAGGATAAAAGGAAGGAACTCAGGCAACATTGGGATGGTTTCTTTGTTTATAGTTTTCCAATTCTTTCTTTCTTTAAAATGGCGACGCATCTATGATGATTGTGTATGCTGCTAAAGATATATCATCACTTAACCCACTTGCTCTGTCGCTAGTCAGAATAGTAAATTTTAGTACTGTAATATCCCCAAGGTCATCTCTACTTTTAAATTGACATTGACATTGGCTGACAGCCTATGTGACGCAGTAGGCGAGTAGCCGACTGTGAAACGAAAGGTCGTGGGTTCAATTCCCACACCGGGACTAATGTCTGTGTGACAGACAAATCAAAATCAAATGAAATCATTTATTTAGTAAATAAGGCCACTAGGGGCACTTTTTACAGGTCAGGATTAATGTACCGGTGCTTCGGAAATGCCCTCTGGTCTGAGAAGAAGCACCAAGAAACAGACAGATATTTGTTTCGGGTCTGGGTGATGTGGTCTAGTCCCTCGTAGTTCTTGATACCCACGATACAGGTTTAACCTAGTGTGGGATCAGAACTATGTGTTTGACTGTTGGGTGTATTTACTCATCAGATTCATTCATAGTAATACCACTATATACTAAGAAAACAGTTCCAGCAACAGGCAGTGATGTTCCTAGAAATGTTGCGATCTGACTCATAGCTACTATGCGTACTGGTCGCACAACTTCCGCGTTGTTTATTATTTAATCGGTTCTGTGGAATGGACGGTATTGTGAACTGTATCAACGATACTCAACATTATATTACAGGGGGGGCGGGGAGGGGTCTCTTCGGTTAGGCAACCTGCGGCTCGCGAGCCATTTAAATTTTTGTTCTATTATATATATCGGGGCAACATGAAAACGGTTGCTGAATTGATCTTTCAAATAACTCCACATATTGTAAATTGTTGGTACTGCTAAGTCATTTTGCTATTTTGAAGGTGGTTTTGAATTGTTTATCGGATTATCTCGCTCACAGAGTGGGGTATAGTAGAAATCACTCAATAAAAGCGACTGCCTCGCCAATTGTAAAACAATTCGGAAATAATTAATGAACAGTCAGTAAAGTAGTGGTCGTAATGTCGAATTTATGTTAGATTAACAGTACCAACGAATTAAAGTAATAAGTTTATGTATAACGCGTATCTGTGAAAAGTGTTATTGTGAACAGATGTAAAAGTGTTATGTTTAAAAGAGCAACCATAGGTTTTCTTGCCAGGGTCTTTCCTAGTAGATAACTGCATTCCGAACCGGTGGTAGCTTCAAATAGACTCTGAAGTGATATTCTTGTGTTTTATTACCGAACTATTACACGCTATGCATCCTGGCTGTATCTGGCGATCTGAGAGGGGCGTGTAAGCCCTCTCACAACCTCGGCCTGATGACCTGACATGCCTTCACCCGGATATCAGAAGCAGGATTGAACTCGACATCCACTATCGTATATCAGGTGATGTAATTCCTACAGTCTCGTACCATGTTATTTTTGTTGTTTGAGTGTTTGGAAAACATTAATCATTAGTTTTATGCACTTTGTGGGGATGTGCAAAAAGTTATAAATTATTGAAATTCTATCATCTGAAATAAAATAATGATGGTAAAGTGTAATATGCTACTGCTTTACACCTGGTAAAAAGTGCTCAATGGTACTGTAAATTTCCTAGTCTCCAGTAAATTTCAATGTTGCGAATGTTGAGAATCATTTGGATGTGCTATGTTTATAAATTATAGTAAGTCCCTTAAGTTTTGTAAATCATTTTGATTTATTTTATGTTCCAAATTAAATCGTTTAAAACGATAGTCAAAATGTCAATGTTTACTGTGTTAATGATTTTGGTGTTAAATTCCATATGCTGTGGATGGTGCCCCCTGGCGCTGTGGAGTTGTTGAGGCGGTTCTCTGGCAGTGCAAGTACTGAGATAGCTGGTTGTTTGCCTGCCACCTACATATGCCATTTTCTCATGGATGTATTTGAAATTTGGTGAGCCGCTTCTGGTTTTAAAATTAACAGCACAAGTTTTAATTTTGTTCATTCTGATAAACTAAATAATTCATTAAGTTAAAAATACCAGGTTCTATTTCCTACCTTATTGATTTTTGTTTTAATTTCTGGTGTTAAAATCTGATGGTAATTCTTTTAGTTTTATTAAAACTGATGGTACTTTAATTAATATTTGAAGTTTTTGTTTAACTGCTAATTAGGCAGTGATATTATGGTTACAGATTTAGTGTTACTGTAACCACAACAAATATTAAAATTTTCTCAAATTTACAATATAAAACAAATCTTAATAACTACTCTTAGTCAATACAGAAAGTTAATCATGTTGTAACACTTTGTAAATTGTATTGCAGTTTAAATAATAGTTTATTTCAATAACATTGTGATTGTTAGTACTTATGTGTTCCTAGATCATAAACTGACAATCAATAATGAAACTGAAAATAATTGTGAATTTTAAATCAGTTATTGGCCTGTCTTTGTTCACTGGTTGATACCATCATAAACTACAAAATAGTAAGACTACAATTCATATTCGCCGCTTTCTTCCTAACTCTTTTCAGAGCCTCTGGGGACCACGGTCATAAATATAAGGCCTAGGCCCCAGCATCGCCCTAGTTCCCATTTCCTTTAGAGCCTCTGTGGACCACGGCGTTCAGGACCGCTCAGCACCACAGCAACATCCTTGTCTACGAGAAATCAAATCAGGCATTAACGCGTGGAGCGTTTGCACTGATATAACAAACAAAAAAAAAAAAAACATCCTTGTCTACGAGAAATCAAATCAGGCATTAATGCGTGGAGCATTTGCACTGATAAAACAAGAATAATAATAAAAAAAAACTTCACTCACTTTCCTATGTATAGCAAATCTTACTTATTTACTAGTGTAACGAGTGCACCAGGCGCGGGCCGTTTAAATTTCGCGCGTCTTGAGACGATACCCTGCCGTTGGCTTCCCGCATATTGTGACTCGCGCGCTCCGCCAATCGGAGCGCGATGCGCGATGCCGCGCTAACGCCATTTTGGTAATGTATGAACGGATAAGGAGTTTCAATCAGCGTGCGGCTAGAAACGAGAAATGTTTGTAGAAATATGTAAAAACCTAATTAAAGTGTTTTACCAGTGCCGTACGGTGTTTCATTGTTATAATTGGCGCTCAACTTGCGGCCGATCGCGCCGCCGGGCATAAAAGGAATAAGTCCGCCTGCTAACTTCAAAACATGTCGCTCCCACCGAAACGAATCGGTACTCGTCGCGGTCCGGTCCAGACCTGCGACAAGGAGCAGCCTGCTACGTCAGACTCAGAAGTCTCAGATCATGAAACCACTGTTGTCGAACCGTCGGCTCACGCGTCGACGTCGACGCCGCCCGCGCCGGTACCGGCCCCGGCGTCGCCGACAACGGAACATGCATTGAAAATCATGGAAATGTTCGCTAAATCGCAAGCCGAAGCGAACCAGAGACTACTGGAGACAATACTAGCGAAGTCAACTACGAGTTCACCTGGAGTCGGCGGCACCGTCAAACCGAAGACAGCGGGGAACTTCAGCAAGTGCACAGCGCGCTTCGACGGAGCGACGAGAGACGCGGAAGTTCTCGAAGCGTTCATCGACGCTGTGCTAGTGTTCAAGGAGTGTGCCGGCGTGAGCCACGAGAATGCGCTGCGAGGCCTGCCGATGCTCCTCACCGCAGATGCCGCAGTGTGGTGGCAAGGTATTAAGAAGGACGTCCACGACTGGGAGGAAGCCCTCACGAAACTCCGCGGGATGTACGGGAATGTGAGACCCGCGTACAAGCTATTCCGGGAGATATTCGCATATGAACATAGCCCGCCTGAACGAAGTGAAGTGTTCGCGTGCCGAATTAGGGCCTTGATGAGCCAGCTACCGTACGATCTGTGTGACGCGGCAAAGGTAGACATGGTATACGGACTGTTAGATCGTAAAATACGTAAACGTCTACCCCGTGAAACAGTGATCACGTTCGAAGACTTAGTTACGAAACTACGCTATGCCGAGGAGTCAATGGCAGAGGTACTGTATAGTCAACCCAAAACCGTAAGTACGCCCAAGTCATCCACTAAGGTGCCTAATAACATTAGCGAACCTGTAGGTAAATCTGTGCCTACCCTTTCTGTTCCGAACAATGCTTCCAAAGCGCTACGGAAACGTTGCGCTTATTGTAGAAATTATGGTCATGACATAGATGAATGTAGAAATTATAAAAATAATAAGAAACAATCTTACGTGGGCGACCAATCTATACGTTGTTACGGGTGCGGACAACCCGGTGTGATAAAATCTAAATGTGAAAAATGTAACAAAGCCACCTCTGCCAGTGCTTCGTTTAATATTATAGATTGTATTGATTCTAACGATTTGATACCTGAACGTTCATTAACTCATGAAAACATGTGTGAACCATTACATGTTCAAAATGTTGAGCCACAATCGGCCACATTAACTCATTCATCTAGATTTCGCGATCGTCGCTATTCTGATACTATTCAGAAACGTACGTATTTTGATAAACAGCCTTATCCTGATGAAAACGCTCATTATCAGTTACGTAATTCTTTACGCGATCGGGAATGTTTTAATAAAAATCCTTATTCTGATGAATGCACTTATTCTGGTGAGAATACGTATTCTGATAAATGCACTTATTCTGATAGGAACGCTTATTCTGATAAATGTATTTATCCTGATAACAAAAAAACTTATTCTACGAACATGGGTGAGCCTAAACAATTGTTTTTCGATCAAGGTCAAGTTGAACCGGATCGCCACAGGGATGTATCCACTGTCATAGTTGAAGCTAAATACTCGTCGTCGCGTGATAATTCTGATCACGACCAGTATCACCCCATAGTAAACATCAATATTTTAGGTCAAATTGGTGTGGCTATCGTAGATACAGGGGCTACGCACTGCATTGCGAGCCCACTGCTTCACCATTTACTGCAAAGTCATGGTGTTCACTTTTCGGAAGCGCAGCGAAATATACGCTTAGCCGACGGCACCGAGAAGTTGCGTAATTGTTTTTCATACACGGTTAAGGTCACATTACAGGATCGTGAGATACCTACCAGCTTTATCGTGATCCCAGGAGCGGACACGAGAACTCTTTTAGGACGTGACTTCATAAAGCGAGCCGGCATGGTGCTCAACCTGCTGGAAGGTAAATGGAGCTTCGCGACAGCACCTGACCGTGAGTACGACTTTGTACGCTCATACAATTTAACGTCCACGAACGATGCTGACCTCCTGTGCACTGACTCATCTTTGAGCTTGAGATCTGACGAAGGCGTACACCTGTCTCAGGGGCAGCGCGCGGAGCTGAACGACCTGATTCGCAAGAACTCCAGCCGCTTCGCCGCAGAAGGTGAGCCTACGAGTTTTATCACTCATCGTATTAAAGTGGATGAGAAGCAAGAACCTATAGCTTCTCCACCATA
The DNA here is from genome assembly GCA_905220505.1 of Laothoe populi. Lineage (NCBI taxonomy): Eukaryota > Metazoa > Arthropoda > Insecta > Lepidoptera > Sphingidae > Laothoe > Laothoe populi. The sequence goes on from HG992173.1 coordinate 12,253,584, forward strand.
CCGCATGTCACCTGCTAAGGTAACTATTTTAGAGAATGAGTTGAACAAACTGTTACGCGCTGATATAATCGAAGAATGTGAATCTCCGTGGGCAGCTAACGTCGTTTTAGTTACCAAAAAGGATGGAAGCACACGGCTCTGTATTGACTATCGGAAGCTGAACGCAGTCACCGAACCTGACAGGTACCCGCTGCCGCGTATAGATGACGTGCTTCACGCGGCTAAAACGACGAACTTTATGACAACCCTCGATTTACGGTCAGGTTACTTCCAGGCATCTTTGGCGGAAGAAGACCGCGACAAAGCCGCGTTTGTCACACCCCTCGGGACGTTTAGATTTAAACGTATGCCGATGGGCCTCCGAAATTCTGGAGCTACATTCCAGCGCCTGATGGACAGGTTCAAATCAAACATGCAAGGAGTATCCCTTCTTTGTTACCTCGATGACCTTATCATCCTCTCTGACTCATTTAGCAAGCATTTAGAAGACCTAAATGCAGTTTTCAGCAGGCTCGAACTTTTCAACCTGCGTGTGAACCGCGAGAAAAGCGTCTTTGCTCGCGATTCCGTCAAATTTTTAGGTCACCTGATTGTACCAGGTGGCATACAGGTGGACCCTGATAAGACAGCCGCTGTTAACGACATGGCTGTCCCAACGAATTTAAAACACCTGAAGTGCTTTCTCCAGACATCGAGTTGGTTTAGGCGTTTTATGCCTAACTACGCCGAGTTAGCCAGGCCGCTAACATCGCTGCTCAAGAAAGGTAGTGTTTGGCGTTGGTCGGTCGAAGAGCAGTCTGCTTTCGACCATATAAAACGACTTTTGGTGTCTGCACCGGTGTTACGCCAAGCTGATCATACTCAACCATTCACACTTAGGACCGATAGCAGTGGCTACTGCCTCGGGGCGGTCCTAATGCAGGGGGAGGGGCCCGACGAGCGCCCTATAGAGTATGCTAGCAGACTTTTAACCCAGGCCGAAAGAAACTACACGACCACCGAAAGGGAGGCGTTGGCAGTAGTGTGGGCCGTCACTAAGTTCCGTGGTTATATTGAAGGCGCTGAGATTATTGTCAAATCAGACCATCAACCATTAAGATGGTTAATGAGCGTTAAGTCTCCGAGCGGTCGTCTGACCAGGTGGGCGCTTACTCTTCAGGAATTCAACCTGCGAATCGAGTACACCCCTGGTAAGTCAAATGTCATCGCCGACACACTCTCACGCCCTGTCTGCACAGACGAGATTGATAGTTGTGACGTGTGTCACGCCGTGGTAGACGTTCCATCGGAAAATGCGTCTAACTACAGATCCTTACAGCTACAAGATCCTGACGTCCGGAAGATTATTGAAGATTTTGAGGCAATGGACGAACCGTTTAGGGGGAGACCATGGGCAGATCGCGGCTATGTTATCTCGGATGGGGTACTTTACAGGTACAATCCAGAATCCAGTGAAGATGAAGAAGCCCGCCTTGTTGTCCCGTTGAGTCAGAGACCCAAAATTCTATCAGAGTACCACGATGCTCCGACTGCAGGTCACGTAGGCGTCGAGCGTACTTTGCAGCGAATTGCCGCGCGATACTATTGGCCAGGTATGAGGGCATTTATTTCGGAATATGTCAAAGAGTGTTTGCCATGTCAACGATACAAGGTCGACACACGTAAACCAGCAGGACTTGTGCAGTCCCCGGCTGTGGCGCAAAGGTTCGAGGTAGTCGCCGTAGACTTGTTCGGCCCACTTCCTGTGACAGAGTCAGGTAACCGATGGATCCTTATTGCTGAAGATGTTTGCTCTCGATGGGTAGAGTTGTTCCCATTGCAAAGTGCTACGAGCCTAGATTGTGCTAAAACTTTAATCGACGAGGTTTTCCTTCGCTATGGAGTCCCTCGCAGACTTATCAGTGACAATGGTGTGCAGTTCATAAGCGAGGTGATGCAGCAGGTATGTTTCGCGTTTGGTATCGATCAAGCGCTTACTCCCTATTATCATCCTCAGGCAAACCCAGTAGAGCGCAAGAACCGTGATCTGAAGCCGCAACTAGCTATTCACGTCGGTCAAGATCATACTACGTGGGATACTCATCTAGCTTCTATAAGGTTCGCCATGAATTCCGCTGTTACCCATAGTACATCATTTTCGCCAGCAATGCTTACGTTCGGACGCGAAATCCGTGCTCCCGCCGATGTCGTGAACGACATGCGCGCTATTTTGGACGGTGATAGATTTGTGGCTAATGTCACGCCATATCTGAAACGTTTGACAACTGTCCTGATTGACGCTCGGGACACGCATGAGAGGGTCCAAGCGACCCAGAAAAGGTACGCCGATGAGAAACGTCGCCCCGCACCAGATTATAAAGTAGGTGACTTAGTGTTACTTAAGACTCAGGGGTCTAATGATACTGGTCGTTATCAAACTTCTAAACTGATACCACGACGCGATGGTCCCTACGTAATAAAGGAAGTGTTGAGTGGCACAACTTACCGCTTAGCACACAGTAACGGTGATACATTGGGGAAATACCATGTTTCTCAGCTTACTCCTTTTATCGGTCGGCTTCAAACTCCGCTACACGGAAAACGTGGGAGAGGTCGCCCGCGTAAGAAATGTTAGTTTTTCAGGTTAGATAGGTTCTGGCTTGCGTTTTTGTAATATTGTATCCTATTTGCACACGATATCATTCGTATCTAGCTATTCCAAACGCGTGGACGCATTGTTTGGACTAGAGGGGGAGGCTGTAACGAGTGCACCAGGCGCGGGCCGTTTAAATTTCGCGCGTCTTGAGACGATACCCTGCCGTTGGCTTCCCGCATATTGTGACTCGCGCGCTCCGCCAATCGGAGCGCGATGCGCGATGCCGCGCTAACGCCATTTTGGTAATGTATGAACGGATAAGGAGTTTCAATCAGCGTGCGGCTAGAAACGAGAAATGTTTGTAGAAATATGTAAAAACCTAATTAAAGTGTTTTACCAGTGCCGTACGGTGTTTCATTGTTATACTAGTCATTTTTAAATATTTATCTGTGGTCACATTGAGTGAACAGATTACTAAGAATAATAATTTGAATGCTACAATGCATTCTAATAATTGTGCTTAAGTGTTCTGTGGAAATACCTAGGCTCGGTTTTGATTATAAATCTGTTTCAGAATCTGTTTGAGACAGGGCCTGCCAAGCGACGCAGAGCACGCATCGCATTTCAGAATGGCCGTGTTGCCGCAGCACCTTTCATGGGCAATGATTATTCGAATAATCTCAAAAAACAAAACGAAAAGAAAAGAAAAAGAGAAAAGAAAAAAAAAAAAAATCTATTACGCTGTTGTCACGTAGAGTGGACAGTAACATATTTTCTCACAAATGATGCTATTGTGTGTACTCTCATGATATTTTAAGTTTCAGAAAGGATCTAGCAAGTGATGCTGAGCATCCATCGCACTACAGAATAGCCGAGTCGGGGCGCCACGAAGTATTTTGAAAACCTTGCTGTCACTAGTGGTAAGGACCTGACATCTAACCAACATGCTGATTCAACGGGACAGTAAAACTGGGTGATCAACTTTCATATTGTTATCTCATTTGTGTACAATATAAGCTACAAACTGCAAGCTTAAAAATGAGCTGCAAGCTTAAAAACGAGCTGCAACCTTAAAAACGAACTGCAAGCTTAAAAACAAGCCGCAAACTTAAAAACAATTTCATATTGTTCTCTTTTGTGTAACACACATATACACACACATACAAAACGCTAAAGCTAAAGATCTTAAAGCCGAATGTTTCAAAGAAAAATTTAAAAACTAAAAAGTCTAAAAGCTAAAAAGCTCAATGTTTTAGGCTTAAGGTTCAAAGCTAAAAGCTGCAAGCTATAAAGCTGTAATCTAAAAAGCTGTAAGCTAAAAATAAAGCTACAAGATACAAAGGTACAAGCTAAAACGCTGCAAGCTAAAAGCTAAAAACTGAAAGCTAGAAACAAGAATTATGACTATTGACGTGTAGCGGCGTTCAATATGTCATTTCTATCCTAGTCCCCTGTGTACCACGGTGCGATGAGCCACCCAGATCACAGCATCGACCTTTCCTATAATTCCTTAGGACCGCTGTTGAAAAACAGCTACGACCTCTCACCGCCCTATCCTTTCTTTAACACTGAACATTACACATTGAACTAATGTCACTAATAGTGAGCATACACATTGAACTGTTATCACATATAGTGAACTGTACATAATATTTAACCAACTATGCTGTTGTCACATGTCGTGAACAGTAACATATTTTCTAAAAAGTTAAGCTAGTATCACATAGTAACCAGAAATGAACTTTTTAACAAATTATATCACGTACCACTAACAAATTTTGCTGTTGGCATCATGAGCCGACAGTTAAATTTTATTAACATTTACTCTGATCATTTTAAAGAACAGTGGGTACTAGCTAGCATCTTTACTATGTCTGATGGACCATAACTGTAATAAATTTTAACAATGTTGGCATAGGGGCACTATGAGTGTACCCTAGCCTGTGTATACTGATGATATTTTAAGTTCCAGTAGCTCTAGCAAGCAGTGCAGAGTATTCGTCCCACTACGGTATCGCCGTATCAGAACAGCAAGCGATGCAGAGCGCGCATCGCACTGCAGAATGGCCGTATCGGGGCAACATGAAAACGGTTGCTGAATTGATCTTTCAAATAACTCCACATATTGTAAATTGTTGGTACTGCTAAGTCATTTTGCTATTTTGAAGGTGGTTTTGAATTGTTTATCGGATTATCTCGCTCACAGAGTGGGGTATAGTAGAAATCACTCAATAAAAGCGACTGCCTCGCCAATTGTAAAACAATTCGGAAATAATTAATGAACAGTCAGTAAAGTAGTGGTCGTAATGTCGAATTTATGTTAGATTAACAGTACCAACGAATTAAAGTAATAAGTTTATGTATAACGCGTATCTGTGAAAAGTGTTATTGTGAACAGATGTAAAAGTGTTATGTTTAAAAGAGCAACCATAGGTTTTCTTGCCAGGGTCTTTCCTAGTAGATAACTGCATTCCGAACCGGTGGTAGCTTCAAATAGACTCTGAAGTGATATTCTTGTGTTTTATTACCGAACTATTACACGCTATGCATCCTGGCTGTATCTGGCGATCTGAGAGGGGCGTGTAAGCCCTCTCACAACCTCGGCCTGATGACCTGACATGCCTTCACCCGGATATATATATACAAAATATTATCTTTCCGTATGTGTTTCGAAATGTCTTTTAAATTACTGACAAAAAATACGAAAGACTAAGTGCAACGTTGTATTTTTTTAAATATAATATCCGTATAACAAAAACATTATACCTTTTTTGCACACTCACGCCTGTAATCCCCGAAGGGGTAGGCAGAGGTGTAACTAGTACACCCACTTTTCGCAGAATTTCTGGCCCATAATGTGATAGGGGGCGAGCCTATCGCCATACCGGGCACAAATTCCAGACTCCGGGCTAATACTGAGGAATTTCTAGATAGAAAAACCCAATATCATTTTACCCGACCCGGGGATCGAACCCGAGACCTCAGCACAGCAGTCGTAACGCATGCGCAATTACAACTGCGCCACCGAGGCTTTTTTGCATACCTTTTAAATACGTTTTTAATTGTGGCTCGCGAAAAATTTCTAATTTTGATAAATAGCTCGACTATCAAGGACCTTGGCCACCCCTGGTATATTACGTACTTGCAGTGCAGTGTAACAGTGCCAGGATAAAAATAGCACATGCTAAAATGTTCTCGAAAATTCTAGGGATGACATTCTTGGATCTAAGAACAGCGGTTTTTTTTTTCTGTTAAAAGGAGGCACTAAAAATTATTATTATTAAAGCACTAGTTGAGTATCCTGTGTTTATTATGTACTTTTTATACATATTATTATACCGGCAAACGTGCAAGTGGGTCACCTGATAGTAAATAATCTTAACTATACATAAATACGCACAGTATTGTTATGTGTGATGCCAGCCTTGGAGGATAATAATAGGGATTGGAATGGCAGAAGGGAATTGGGCTATAATTTTTTTTATGAATAAATACACCCAACAATCACACTAGGTCAAACCTGTATCGTGGGTATCAACAGCTAAAAGGGACACACACACAACACCCAGAATCGAAACAAATATCTGTCTGTCACACAAAAAAAAAATTCGGGGTCTAGAGTTGGGGTACAATGTTTGGCCATTTTGCGGCCTTCTGAGCACTCTGACAATAGACCCTCGACAGCTTCTTTACCTTCTTGCTCATGGCGTAGTGTGAAGAAGCAGGCCGGCATGATTGTGTTGCGTAGCGGGGGATAGACTGTATCTCGCTACTCGATACTCTAATTGGACCGCACTGCGCTTACCATCAGGTGCAGTGCCAGGATAAAAAAAAATTAAAAAAAATGTCTCAGTATAGGGATCGAACCCACGGGCACCGTTGCACAGCTCCTCGTCCACTGCGCCACAGATGTCAATAATGCTACACCAAGTTCTTACTTCATGAATGTTTTCTGTGATATAGACTACTACTTCAGTTACTACTTACTAGATCATGCACGGACATTGATGCTATAGAGATAATAACGGTAGAAAGCGGCTCTGCTGTGCCCTGGAATTGCAGAAGTCTATGGGCGGCGGTGACTACTTACCATCAGGTGGCCCGTCTGCTAGTCTCACTATCGAGGCACTAAAAAAAATCACAGCGTTGCTTTATCTAAGTTCTGCTAGCTTATCTTTTAAAATGTTTTCTACAGAATAAAAATCGAACTTACCATTTGTCTCTGCGAGGCGGGACAAGGTAAATATAGTAAGGAAGTTTGAATAAAGCGATGATCAGTGAATCAGAGCTCTCGGTGACTTATGCAATGCGGATAAATGTAATAAGACAATTAAGGCATGCTTGAGTCACGGTATAGCTTTTTACGGCCATTTTGCGGCCTTCTGAGTACTCTGACAATAGACCCTTGACCGCTTCTTCACCTTCTTGCCCGTGGCGTAGTGTGAAGGAGCAGGCCGGCATGATTGTGTTGACTAGCAGGGGATAGATCGTTTCTCGCTACTCGATACTCTAATTGGACCGCGCTGCGCTTACCATCAGGTGCAGTGCCGTCACTTTGCTTTGCTAGGATAAAAAAAAACATAGCTCAGAGATGTTAACCAAACAAATCAAAATATGCTGTTAATCCATAAATGTTATGTAATATTTAGATTCTGTTAGATTTTATCCCTACGACCAGTTTGGAATGCAGTTGCGCAAGAAACTCTACCATTGCTCTTTTCATAAAATGGGTTAGAATATTTGAATTACTTAAGATAAATACACATACACTTAAGCACGTAATCCCTGTAGGGGTAGGCAGAGGTGTAACCAGTACACCAACTATTTGCCGAATTTCGGCCCCATAATATGATAGAGGGCGAGCCTATCGCCATACCGGGCCCAGGTTCCAGACTTCGGACTAATACTGAGAATTTCTAGATAGAAAATTTAAACAAATTCTGTATAATATCGAAGATTTGGGTTTATATATCGGGTATCATAATTTGTGTTTTCTGTTGTGAAAAATTATTACATACATACACACTCACGCCTGTAATCCTCGAAAGAGTAGGCAGAGGTGTAACCAGTACACCTAAATCTCGCCGAATTTATCGTCCCATGATGTGACAGGGGATTAGCCTATCGCCATACTGAGCACAATGCCAGAGTCCGGTCTAATACTGAAAATTTCTAGATAGAAAAACCCAATATCACTTTACCGACCCAGGGATCGAACCCGAGACCTTAGCACAGCAGTCGTAACGTAAGTTTTGCTGACGGCATGATTGTGTTGAGTAGCAGGGGATAGATCGTTTCTCGCTACTCGATACTCTAATTGGACCACACTGCGCTTACCATCAGGTGCAGTGTGGTCACTTTACCGTGCTAGGATAAAAAAAACGCATGCGCAATTACAACTGCGCTGCCGAAGCAGTCATTTTAAAATAAACAACAAATAATCCTGATTTCTAACATATACAAGACTAGCTGTTGCTCGCGGCTCCGCCCGCGTGGAAGTCATGTTTGAGACAAAGAGTATACACTACAAAATACCAATTTTCATGCATTTAACTTACAAAATGAAGGATTTTCATACAAACTTTCTTACCCTATTTAACCCCCTTAGGGGTGGAATTTCCAAAAACCCTGAAATATGTGTCTTTATTTTTTAACTGTAAGGCCAAATACCAAATTTCATGCGTTTAACTGCAAAAATGACAGATTTTCATACAAACTTTCTTCCCCTATTTTACCCCCTTAGGGGTGGTATTTCCAAAAACCCTTCCTTAGTGGATGCCTACGTCATAAAAGGTACCTGTCAAAATTTCAAGTCTCTAACCCCAGCCGTTTTGGCTGTGCGTTGATCGATCAGTCAGTCAGTCAGTCAGTTTCTTCTTTTATATATACAGATTTGTGTTGAAAGAGCTAGCAATCAAGAATGTGGTTCACCTGGTAAGTGATAAGTCCTCGTGATTACACTACAACTAAGCAAAGTTATCATATTATTGATTTAAAACAATATTCTACTTTCAAAGTAGGCTATAGTATTTTCATTTGTTTTATAATTTGGCAACAGTGACAGGCATTCGACCTACAAAATTCACCTGTGTCAATAAACGATCTAATATCAATGTATACAATTACAATTATTGCCTGTGTTGGGTAATATATTAGATGTACGATTTAGTTGCTGTGGAACAGTTTGCCAGCTACCGTGTTCCCTCCTTCCTATGATCCTGGGTCCTTTAGGCGTTATGTGAAGAAGCTAAACAGCAGGCCGGCATGATTGTGTTGAGTAGCGGGGGATAGACTGTCTCTCGCTACTTGTTACTCTATCTGGACGGCACTGCGCTTACCATCAGGCGCAGTGTGGTCACTTTTCCGCAAAAGAATAAAAAAAAAAAGTTAAATATTGCTGGTGGTAGAATATTCATATTCTCCCGGATAGCGACCACCGTACACAGGGTGTAACCCCGCCATAGTGGCACACGCAAGTGTATCGCGTTCCGAGATCAGCCAGTGTACATCCGGTTTTTGTCGGGGGTCTAGAGTTGGGGTACGATGTTTGGACGTTTCGCGGCCTTCTGAGTACTCTGACAAAACACCCTTGTCCGCTTCTTCACCTTCTTGCTCATGGCGTAGTGTGAAGAAGCAGGCTGTTAGATTGTGTTGAATAGCAGGGGATAGATCGTCTCTCGCTACTCGATACTCTAATTGGATCGCACTGCACTTACCATCAGGTGCAGTGTGCTCACTTTGCCGTGCCAGGATAAAAATTAAAAGTTAATAAATTACTGATTGATATTCCTTTCGGGTCTGTGTGTTGTGTGTAGTCCTTCGTAGTTGACACCCACGATATAGGTTTGACCTAGTGTGGGGTCAGAACTATGTGTATGACTGTTGGATATATTATTATTTTCACGATATGCGCGACGAATGGACTTAACGTATACAATTTCAACATATACAAAAAAAGCAGCGATAGCCATGTTGGTTGCGGTACGGACTGCCAAGACGAAAGTCGTAGGTTCGAAACCCAAGTGGCATACACCTCTGACTTTTTTAAAGTTATGTGTGTATTAAAATGTTAATTATCGCTTGCTTTAACGGTGAAGGAAAACATCGTGAGGAAACCTGCATATCTGAGAATTTTTTCGAAGGTATGAGAAGTCTGCCAACCCGCATTAGGCCAGCGTGGTGGACTAAGGCCTAACCCCTCTCATTAGTAGAGGAGGCCCGTGCCCAGCAGTGGGACAATGTTTAATACAGGGCTAGTATTATATACAATTTCAGACAAGATTTATCCGTAATATGAACAGTGCTACTGTGATAACCGCATGAAGTATGACTCAAACCAAACATCGAGGCGTTCTCCCTACTACAAATTAATAGTAAAATAAAGGCATGAATGAATTATCTGTGAGTCAGCCACGTGCGTCACCAATACGACCGCTCTGTCATCTCGAGGTGATTAGGCCTTGTAGATGTCGTTCAACTTGGCTGATAACCACTCAAGAATCATCTGGACATATTTGGCCACGTTAATCTGGTAATAATCGTCCTTATTGACGTACGTATTAAGCGTATTGTAACGTTAATATTATGGAAATAAAGTTGATTTTGGCTTGTATTTTTACTCACTACTTATTTCCTTTTTCGAACACCGGTGTCCTTGTGATACATGAGAGGTTTTTTTTTATCCTCGCACGGCAAAGTAAGCGCAGTGCGGTCCAATTAGAGTATCGAGTAGCGAGAGACGATCTATCTCCCGCTACTCAACACAATCATGCCAGCCTGCTTCTTCACACTACGCCATGGGCAAGAAGGTGAAGAAGCAGTCGAGTGTCTAATGTCAGAGTACTAATAAGGCCGCAAAATGGCCCCCAACTCTGGACCCCCGACATAAACTTGACGTACACTGACTGATCCCGGAACGCGACACACTTGCATGTGCCACTATGGCGGGTTTTACACCCTGTGTACGGTAAAGCAAATAATCTTTATAATATCCATGATCAGGGTTTATGTATCATAATTTGTGTTTTCTGATGGGAAAAATTAAGATTACATTCATAGATTATGGCAGCCTCGACGGCGCAGTGGGAGAGTAGCCGGCTGTGAAACGAGAGGCCATAGGTTCGATTCCCGCAATGAGACAAATGTGACAGACAGATATTTGTTTCGGGTCTGGGTGTTGTGTAGCCCCTCGTAGTTCTTTGATGCCTACGATACAGGTTTGATTTAGTGTGGGTTCAAAACTATGTGTGTGACTGTTGGGTGTATTTATTATTTATTTAGTATCTGTATATATAAAAGAAGAAACTGACTGACTGACTGACTGATCGATCAACGCACAGCCTAAACGGCTGGGGTTAGAGACTTGAAATTTTGACAGTAGGTACCTTTTATCACGTAGGCATCCACTAAGGAAGGGTTTTTGGAAATACCACCCCTAAGGGGTAAAATAGGGGATGAAAGTTTGTATGAAACTCCATCATTTTTGAGTTAAACGCATTAATATTGGTATTTTGTATTGTATACTTTTTCTCCCAAACATGACCTCCACGCGGGCGGAGCCGCGAGCAACAGCTAGTTTATATATATTATTAACTTACGTCTGTAATCCCAAAAATGGTAGGCAGAAGTATAACCAGTACACCTACATCTCGCCGAGCTTATCGTCCCATGATGTGATAGGAGGCAAGCCATATCGGGCACAGTTCCAGAGTCCGGACTAATGTTGAGTAGTTTGTGGTAGAAAAACCCAGTACGCCTTTTACCTAACTCGAGGATCGAACCCTAGACCTCAGCACAGCAGCCGTACTACGTACGCAATTACAACTGCGCCACCGAGGCAGCCGACTGTGATTTTTGTATTTATATTATTTAAAGAGGTTTTTTCTTTCACAATATTCATTTTTGTCTCGTTTTTTGACGAATTGATATTTACAGTACAATTACCTAAACATGGATTAGTTTCGACAAAAAGTAACAAAATCGTACAAAAGATAGACCTTGGCTATAAATAATGTATCAGACCTTATTACTTGACCACAGAAAAAAACTGAGGTGGAAAAACATAAGTTCGATTCCCATTTAACGTTATATGGAAACACTAGCTGTTGCTCGCGGCTCCTCCCGCGTGGATGTCATGTTTGGGAGAAAAAGTATACAACACAAAATACCAATTTTCATGCGTTTAACTCCAAAAATTTTGCTCATACTAATATTTAAAATATTGTGACCTCAATTTTCAAGTCGATTTGATTCTGTTTTCGCAAAAGGGTTTCATTTGCGTATTATATTTGGTTGCTTATCGAATAATGTACAAAATTATACCCAGAAAACTACTCTTTTATAAAAATAAACTTCGACGCGTAGTCTTTCAATACACTATTTAAGAAACACTCTCACGGAGCAGTGAAAGAGCTAGTCTATGACACGTGTGAAAAATCACGTAACAAACAAGGATATTACAATGAGTAACTGGGGAAATAATTGTGTACTACTTCGTGTTATTTTATTGTCAATAGTTTTCACAATGAGAGGCTGTTTATCCCTAAGTATATGTTTTGATCGGGTTTACGTCAGTATTTATCAGAATAATCTGTATATATAAAAGAAGAAACTGACTGACTGATCGATCAACGCACAGCCAAAACAGCTGGGGTTAGAGACTTGAAATTTTGACAGTAGGTACCTTTTATGACGTAGGCATCCACTAAGGAAGGGTTTTTGGAAATACCACCCCTAAGAGGGTAAAATAAGGTAAGAAAGTTTGTATGAAAATCCTTCATTTTTGAAGTTAAATGCATGAAAATTGGTATTTTGTAGTGTATACTTTTTGTCTCAAACATGACCTCCACGCGGGCGGAGCCGCGAGCAACAGCTAGTAGCAAATAATGAAACAGCCTCCGTGGCGGCGAGAGGCCGTGGGTTCGATTCTCGCACCAAATGTTTGTGTGATTTATAAATATTTGTTTCACGTCTGGGTGTTGTGGTTTAGTCCCTCGTAGTTCTTGATATCCACGATACAGGTTTGATCTAGTGTGGGGTCAGGACAATGTGTGTGACTGTTGTATGCATTACTCTTATAATAATAATACTAGCCATGTATTAAACATTGTCCCACTGCTGGGCACGGGCCTCCTCTACTAATAAGAGGCCTTAGTCCACCACGCTGGCATAATGCTGGTTGGTAGACTTGACATACCTTCGAAATTATTATGAGAATTCTCAGATATGCAGGTTTCCTCAGAATGTTTTCCTTCACCGTTAAAGCAAGCGACTATTAACAATGAATACACACGTAACTTTTCGTAATCCGTTTACTGGTGGTAGGATATTCATATCCACTCGGATAGCGACACAGGTGTAAAACCCGCCATAGTGGCATACGCAAGTGTGTCGCGTTCCATGGTCAGCCAGTACATCCTGTTTTTGTCGGGGGTCTAGAATTGGTGTACGATATTCCGAGTTCTGACCGCTTCTTCACCTCCTTGCCCTATGGCGTAGTGTGAAGAAGCTAGCAGGTCGGCATGATTGTGTTGAGCCGCGAGGGATAGATTGTCTTTCGGATAGGTTATTCTAACTAGACGCCACTGCGCTTACAATCAGGTGCACTGGTGTCACTTTGCCGTGCCAGGAAAAAAGGAATAGAATTGTCGTAGAAAATTGTTAGGAGAATAAAGGTTTAATACAGTATCCAATACATAAGCTAGCTAGCTAGACTAGGGATTAATTTCCTTCCAAATCGGTCCAGTCTCCTTTCAACTTCTCCTCTCCCGTTCCTGTCCCTTCTCCTGATCATCTCTCCCGTCACTTCCATTACCGAAGATTAGGATTCCTTTAATTTTCCGATCATCCTCTTTTTTCCTTTTCCCGTCCTATCCTCGTCGTTGTATCCCTGCCTATCAGCCCTTGACGGTGGATTCCAAGGTCCTACGCCATTAACCATGATTACTCATTCCGTATGGAGAATTCCCATTTGTATTTTGACCTGTCATAAGTGCTTTTTATATGCCTACATGATGAATAAAGATTTTTATTTTTTTAAGCAATATTTAAGTTGATCCCAGTATGTCAGTGTATGTATTACTATTGTAACTTAATGTTTCAATTGGTGAGTCTGTCTGTGCGTTATTCCCGTGACATGATGTATAGACTGCCTCGGGGGTGCAGTCGTAATAGCGCATGAGTTACGACTGCTTAAGTCTCGGGTTCGATCCCTGGGTCGGGTTAAGTAATATTGGGTGTTTCTATTTAGAAATACTCAGTATCAGACCGGAGTCTGGAATTGTGCCTGGTATGGCGATGGTCCCCTATCACATTATGGGGCCGTTATAAATTCGTCGAAAAATGGGTGTACTGGTTACACCTCTGCCTACCCCGGGGATTAAAGGCGTGAATGTCTATGTATTTATGCTATATAATGTTACATTAAAAAAATACCGTATTCGTTTATAAATCCCATTAAATAAGAATCAGGTTAAATCGTTACAGTCGATAACGTGGTCTCAATACTTCAAGTGTTGCATATTTCCATAACTGATAAGAGCTTAACATATTACTTATTTCTAGCTAAAAATACAACAAACTACTTTACCAGGCGATCCGAGACTCACATCTGAGGTATTGCGATGATTTGGCGTTTTTTTTTAATCCTAGCACGGCAAAGTGACCGCACTTCACCTGATGGTAAGCGCAGTACGGTTCAATTAGAGTATCGAGTGGCGAGAGACGATCTATCCCCCGCTACTCAACACAATCATGCCGGCCTGCTCCTTCACACTACGTCTGGCGTCTTGCAGTATTTCATAATTCCAGCCAGCCTACCACCACCTCTCAGAGTGGTACTGTTTTTTTATCCTGGCACGGCAAAGTTACTATACTGCACCTGATGGTAAACGCAGTGTCATCCAATTAGAATATCCAGTAGCGAGAGACAATCTATCCCCCGCTACTCAACACAATCATTCCGGCATCACAGCAGGCTTCTTCACACTACGCCATGGGCAAGAAGGTGAAGAAGCGGTCGAGGGTCTAGTGTCGGAGTACTCAGAAGGCGGCAAAAACGGCCAAACATCGTACCCCAACTCTAGACCCTCGACAAAAACCGAAAGTGCATTGACCCATATGAAAATACCACATTAAAATAATTTGATGTCATTTAATATAAATATAATAATGATTGTATTGTTTGTTTGGTTTTGAGTTTATTATGGTCTTATTTGGAGTCCGTTATGGCTGGTCGAAAATGTAAAAACAAGGCAAATTATTATATTATCCTACCTGTTTTTTACTGTCGCCGGGAAAGCGTTTTACTACTTCTAACCTGTCTGGGGGGAGGAGGGTAGGAATTAAAACGGTTATGTTGGACTTACTGGTCTTGCGATCACGCACCCCCTGGGCAGCCGCTGGGCCGAGTGCCAACCCGTATACCCTGCCCGATACTGGCAGGTAAAGCCCCGCGGTGGCCTTCTTCATCACTTACAGAGCGATTGGGGTGTCCTGTGATAGAACACAATTGATGCCGGCTACAGCCCATCTCCATTGGGTCACATAAGGCACACCTTCAGACACTAATATTATAATTGCGAATGTTTGGGTGGATGTTTGTTTCTCAATTACGCCAGAACAGCTGAACAGATCTGGTTGAAATTTGGCACAGATATATATTGTAGTCTGGAATAGCACATAGGCTACTTTTTATCCCGGAAAAAGGCACGGTTCCTATGGGATAGGAAAATATAGAAAGTTGTGATAGCTTAAAAGGACTTTGTGGATTTTATACCTTTCAAAAATAACTACCAGGAAGGCGAAGCCGCGGGCAAAAGCTAGTCGACAGTAATACACGTACTAAAATTATAATCTCATCAACTTAAGCATTGCTTACGTATTTGAAATAGTTTTTGTAAAAAACCTTAATTTCCCTCCATGTAAACTTTATTGTTGCATTTGAAAGCTGTATCAACTGGATTTAAGTTTTTATTCCGTTCGTTTCAGTTTTTTGCATGTTTTATAAATCGTGACTATTATTCACTTAATTCTAATTACTTTTGGTGTAAAATTATGCAACAAGCCGATACTTCTGATTTATATTTATACATTAAATGTGAAAAGTGAAAACTACAATATTGCGCGGGAAACTAGTTTTAATAATAACTTTTAATTCGACCATAGATAAAGATATGTTACTTTTTCTTAACGAACTCTGCAACTACCCATTCAAAACGATCTACACAGCTAATCATTTTATCATTAGGTTTATACCTATACAGAGAGTATAACAAACATGTACTAATTATTTCCACTATACCATTTGACACTGATGACACTGGCCATTGCGGAGCAAGGTTACACACACACACACACATACACACACACACACACATTGTTGTATGAATTGGACATGCAAGTGGGGGAGAGCTACGCTAGACTTTTCAGTTAGGTTTTAAGAAGAACAGAAATAACATGATCAAGATATTTCGCTCTTAGGCGAAATTAGTAAATATATTTATTAAGAATCATTTGTTAATATAAGTACTGAATCATAATTATTAAATTCTGTGAATGTCTCATTATTATTATGAAAATAAAATATAAATTGTTCTTAAGTAATACAAAGTAATTTGTTCAATGCATTAGTCATATTTCTAAAAAAACATTTGAAAGAAAAATTATTATTGTAATTAAAATATTACATAGCAACGATATTATAATATACCATTAGAATATACAAAATTATAATTATTTAATGACACTAATTTAGACCTATTTTTTAATATATTACACAAAATTTTGATATCCTAACATCGTTCCAGCAAATATAAAAATACAAAATATATACAATAAATAACGGAAATTACCAGGAAACCATCCTTATCAATACCAACTTGACTCAAACAGATCCAAACCGCATCCCAAAAGCAATGATTCACTAAAGTCCTTCAAAGCATAGCTTATAAAGCAAGCGATCGGCAAACGACGCCATTCGATTCAACACAATAAGCGAGAACGCACGCGCGTTATTTAAAATGGCGTTTACAGTTCTTTTGCACATCTTAAACACGGTCCAAGTGATCCTGGGATTGGCCTTGACCGCCGCTTCAATCTGGTTCTTCATCGAAATCCAAGGCATCACCAGCTTAAGAAACACAAACCATTACTTGCTGGATTACAACGTGTATTGGCCTCAAGCGATGCCATGGGTGTTTATGCTGGTCGGATTCTTCATCCTATTTGTATCGTGCTGCGGGTTTGCTGGAGCAAGGAAGAAAAATCGCGGCATGATCTTCCTGTACGTGATATTTGAAGGTATAGCTATCGCGGCTTTGATAGCTGCAGCCATCGTGGCATTGACTTGTGCTGACACTAAAAACACGGATAAATTCATGGAGGATACCATCTGGGATGTGTACACACACTCGAAGAACGACAAAGATATTGAACTGGCTTTTGGGAACTTCGAGAAGCGACTTCAATGCTGTGGC
This sequence comes from Laothoe populi, assembly GCA_905220505.1. Lineage (NCBI taxonomy): Eukaryota > Metazoa > Arthropoda > Insecta > Lepidoptera > Sphingidae > Laothoe > Laothoe populi. The sequence continues at coordinate 12,270,633 of HG992173.1, forward strand.
GCTGGTGGTCCTCGCGACTACCTCAACTGGAGAGCAGAGTTCCCCATCTCTTGCTGCGACACCTACTACCACGGTTGGATCGGTTCTTACAACATCGACTGTGACTTCACCAACAAGCTGGCTAACGAGAGGCACGGCTGTTCTGTCGTCGCTGCGAACTATACGCGAGTTGTGATCAAAGTGCTGGCTGGAGCGTCTGCCTTCACTGCTTTCATTGGTCTGATGACAGTCATTGTGGCAGTTGCGTTGCTCATGGGATCAAAGAAGAGGAAGCCGCAGATGGTGCTGGCACCTCACGAGCTGGAAAGCAAGAAAGTGCTACTATAATTTTGTTTAAGGACTTCAGACGAGGTATGTTCGTAATGTAAATTGATTATTAATTGTTCGAGTGCTGCATCTTTCAAAGACTTAATCAATTTTATTGTGATTGATAATTCATACCAAAGATACATTCCACCACGTTTTAAGAGATCTGACAGTTTTATAGTTACCTGATATTTGTCAATAGAGTTTAATGGAATACATCATACTGTGTTTATCCTTCGTATTACGCGTTTGTTAATCGTGTAGTGTAAAACCGCGTATAACAAGGCATCAAATCAGAAACGGTTACATAATAAAGTATATCGTAATTTGTATTTGGGTGCTGTTACATTGCAAAATAATGTTGTGTAATATATGTAGGAACTATTTGGCTATGTTAATACGTGGAAACTAAATAACCGTGTTAAATGAGTCACTTAATTATTATTGCTATTTGATTAGAAGTGATTCATGTTGTATAGCGTCTCTTTGGTCTAGTGGTAGTGTGCTTAGGAACTAATTAGGTCGTGAGTTCAAGTTCTAGGTCGAGCAATCACTACTTATATTTGAGTAGGCAAAATATCAACATTGGAATATCCATGATTGGAATTGATTTGTATCTCATTATGGGATGAAAATTAGGTCGGTGACGTTCAACATACTAGTTACATCCCTGCTTACCCTTTCGGAAATACAAGTGGTTAAGTTACGTACAACTAGAACTTTGTAAATGTTACAACGGTATTAAGTATAAAAAATATTTTTTGGTTATAGCGAATAGCGAAACCGCGTATATCGTAACCACGCTATGCGAGGGAGTATATTTGACATACTTTCCTTGTAGTAGTTGGCATTACGCAAGGGTCCCTTATGGGCCTCCGTTCTCCGTCTCTACATGGTAGAGACAGATCAACTGTGACGTAACGCGAATGGGTTTTGTTGGCTAACGTACTGGCAATGAGAAAAGTGCTTTTATAATTAAATATTAAGTAATAAATTATAGTATTTAAAATTTTGATATGTACTTATATTTGAATTTGGAATTAGTATTATTGTTGTTTAAAATTTATTACAAATTTTTATATACTGAAATGATATCATCTAAGTTTATATTCTTATGGGTTTTTAAATGACTCATATGTTTTCCGCGAATATGACTCACCATAACACTTTTTTATGGCATGTACATGACATGAATACACAGTTGTAGTCACCTTGAATGACCAACTTGTTATTTACCAACATCATTAATAATATAGCGAGAAGGAATCTGTAAAGAATTATCGAGTTTATTTAAAAATGTTTAAGTTTCGAATCGAAGATTCAGAATTTAAAATCTAAAAATATTGAATATTATTTAATTTTCGAGTTTATTGTAATCGAAAATTCCGAGTTTATAACGTATTAATAATTGTAATTTGTATATAATTAATTAATTTTTGACAGTGGCGCCACCTGTCATAAATAAAGAATAGTTTTAAGATTTGTAATTAATGTACTTTTTTAGATATTTATTGGAAAATGTTGAATGTTAAGGAGATGAAAATTAAGACCGTGTAAGCTAAAGATTAGGAGACTGCTTAGGGGATGAAAGACCACAGTGGTCGTGTATAGGATATAGTTAAGACATAATGTAATTTGATTTTAACTTTATAAAGTGGGAACATAAATCGCATTTATATGTAAAACTTATCTCCTTAATATTTTCGTCTTTTTTGTTATGAGACGAGCTATTTTGTAAAGTTGTTGCGTTCTAGTAACAAATATATAATATAAAAATAAACCTTGTTTCACTTGAACTGAAGTTATTTTAAGATGTGTTGGAAGTATGGGGATCTTCAAGAAGGGAGTAAATGAAAGCCTCCGTGTCGCAGTATGCGAGTAGCCGGCTGTGAAACGAGAGGCAGTGGGTTCGATTCCCACACCGGGACAAGTGTTTGTGTGACAGACAGATATTTGTGTCCGGGGTCTGGGTGTTGTGAGACCCTCGTAAGTCTCTCGTAGTCCCTGATACCCACAACACAAGACTCGTATCTTAGTGTTGGATCGGGTCTATATGTGAATGTTGGGTGTTATTATAAAAAAATCGTAATTTGTTTAGGACTAGAATGTAATATAAATACCCAATATGGTGATAAGAAAACCTCCATGGCGCAGCGGTCGAGTAGCTGGCTGTGAAACGAGATGCAGCGGGTTCGATTCCCGCATCGAGATAAACGATTTTGTGATTGTTATATGTTTCGGGTCTGTGTTGTGGGACCGTAGTTCATGATAACCACGATACGGTAGTGACCTATTGTGGGGTTAGGACTATGTGGGTGATTGTTGGGTGTATTATTATTATTTTTCGGGGATACCCGAGTTAGTTTTGAGCTTATTTTTTATAATTTTTTTAGTGCCTCGATAGACAGACGAGCAGACGGGTCACCTGATGGTAAGTAGTCACCGCCGCATATAGACTTCTGCAATAACAGGGCACAGTAAAGCCGCTGTCTATCATAGGTTTTTTTAAAATTCTGGCACTGCAAATTTACCATACTGCACCTGATGGTAAGTGCAGTGCTATCCAGTTAGAGTAACAATAGCGAGAGACAATCTATCGCCCGCTACTAATCACAATCATGTTGGCCTGCTTCTTCACACCACGCCATGGGCAAGAAGGCGAAGAAGCGGTCGAGGGTCTATTGTCAGAGTACTAGAAGGCCGCAAAACGGCCAAACATAGGATCAACGACAAAAACCGGATGTACACTGGCTGATCTCGGAACGTTTTTTTTTTTATGTTAAAAGGAGGCAAACGGGCAGGAGGCTCACCTGATGGAAAGTGATCACCGCCGCCCATGAACATCTGCAACACCAGAGGGCTTGCAAATGCGTTGCCGGCCTTTCAGGAAAGAATATGCTCTCTTCTTGAAGGTTCCCAAGTCGTAACGGTTCGGAAAGACCCCCGGCGATAACTGGTTCCACAGAGTGGATGTGCGAGGCAGAAAATGCCTTAAAAATCGCGCTGTTGTGGAACGTTGGACATGACACACTTGCGTGTGCCACTATGGCGGGTTTTACACCGCTATCCTGGTCGCTATCCAGGGGGACATGAATATCCTACCGCCATCAGCATGTTATGCTACTTAGTACAGAGGCATGCTATTTCAAGGCAAGGCCGGCAACGCATTTGCAAGCCCTCTGGTGTTGCAGATGTTCATGGGCGGCGGTGATCACTTTCCATCAGGTGAGCTTCCTGCCCGTTTGCCTCCTTTTAACATAAAAAAAAAATTACGACATGTAATGGTTCGTAATGCTTTTGTTATAGCTACGCTACAAATTACTCAATAAGTACGTACAAAGCAAACGAGCATGCTTTCTGGACGCATAAGTGTTCTCTACCTTGGATCGTCTCTACAAAGTTGTCGTCTAAGTAAATTTAGTTTCAGCGTATACTACTAGATGGCGCTTTACGGTAGGCAGCTGCTTTTGCTGTGCCCTGGCATTGCAGAAGTCTATGGGCGGCGGTGTCTACTTACCATCAGATGGCCCGTCTGCTTGTCTGCCTATCCAAGACCTAAATAAAAAACTGATTTTATTTGGTGTCTGGACGTCTGCCATTGAGATAAAATAATATTACCTTTCGATATTTATTTATATTGCCAAGTAAAAAGGGCCGTTTCCTCATGCAAATCATAACAATAGTGTCGGTTTCCAGGAAATTACTGAGAAGTCACTATGTAAAAAATGTATGTTGAATATATAAAATAAAAAAAATATATAAATTTCTATGAAACTGTACTAGTTCCATCTCTGCCAACTTATTCGGTGATACCGGCGTTATATATTAACTATCCATAAAACTATATAAATAGAAATTAATACCTTTTGTGTCATGTCAGAATAGACTGATTTGGTAATTTTTTTATGTTTTTGGGGAAAGAAAACTTAGAAAAGCTGTCTTATAAACTCGATTAAAATTATAGTTTTTCCTATTTTCAATCTCTTACTATACAGGTAAACGATATTGGCCAAAAGCTGGTATTTAAATATTTTCAAGGATTTAAATCTTTCAACAATTAGCGTTTTTCTGTATATATTATAGGAAATGAATTATCACCTTTCAATGCAAATTTTCTATTTAAACACAGTCTTTATTCAAATAAATATACTATGATATGTATTTAGAGTTGATTTTCGTCTGCAATAGGTTCTGTGACAAATGTTTTCACTTCATATTACGTGAGGTTATTTTGAAGTTACGATGTGTCACTTCAAACATTGCCAAATGTTAATACAGTATATTTAAATTGTCATCCTTCATCATCATCATCACATAAATTTTATTTACTTATTTAACTTTTTATTACGTGACATTGGCAAAATTGTGGAGTTGTTCCTCCGCAGAGGCCATTAAAGCAAGAAGAAGAAGAGTTATGACCCGAATGTCAATTTATCATGTACTATAGTGTAATACGTATATATACATAATACAAGAAGAAACTGCCTGACTGACTCAGATATCAACGCACAGCCTAAACGGCTGAGGTTAGAGACTTGAAATTTTGACAGAAGCTACCTTTTATGACGTAGGCATCCACTAAGGAAGAAAATTCCACCTCTAAGGGGGTAAAATAGGGAAGGAAAGTTTGTATAAACATACATATACACTCACGCCTGTAATCCCCGAAGGGGTAGGCAGAGGTGTAACCAGTACACCCACTTTTCGCCGAATTTCGGTCCCATAATGTGATAGGGGGCGAGCCTATCGCCACACCGGGCACCATTCCAGATTCCGGGTTAATACTGAGTATTTCTAGGTAGAAAAACCCAATATCACTTTACCCGACCCGGGGATCGAACCCGAGACCTCAGCACAGAAATCGTAACGCATGCGCAATTACAACTACGCCAACGAGGCAGAGCCCTATAACATTATGGGACAGTAATAACTTTATTTTTTTTAAATACTGGCACGGCAAAGTGACCACACTGCACCTGATGGTAAGCTCTGATGGTAAGTGCAGTGCCGTCCAGGTAGAGTATCAAGTAGCGAGAGACAATGTATCCCTGGCTACCCAACACAATCATGCCGGCCTGCTGTGTAGCTTCTTCACCCTACGCCTAAAGGAACCTGGCTTATTATTGTTTACTTCTAAATGTATAGCTGTAAAAATCTAGATTTATGAACGAATCGCAATAACGTGTAAAAATTACACACTTCATAACAAAATGGAGGCATGAATACACAATCCTATAATTGTGAGAAAAATACCGAAACGTCACCTTATTCATCTGGAGAGTACAGACAAACTTAAACCCTATTTGTTGTGAATTAAGTATATAATCAGTTGATCAGATATGTAAAGTCGCCTCAATGAAATTTGAACTCATTTCCAACTTATTAGAGTTGAGATTTGAACGTAGAGTTTGATGAATTGCAGGTTGAATATAATATAACGTATTTTGAACTTTAACACTATACGGTAGAGTTTATTTTTGAGTGCAGTGATGTAACCTAAAGGTACAAAGGTCCAGGTGTGCCACAATCAGGTTAACAATACAATTGATTCACAGAGCATTTGTTGCTTCGTTGGTTTTACAATTTTTGCTATTTTGTTAAATAATAATAATAGCCCTGTATTAAACACTGTCCCACTGCTGGACACAGGCCTCAGTAAGAGGTGTCAGTAGGCCTACTCTTAAGAGGCGACTAATAGGGGCCATCGGGGGTCGCGGGCGCGCAGCGGAGGGCTGTCAGCCCGTATCGATGCACTCCCAAATTCGGACGTGACGGACGACGGACGACATCGTGCGACCCCGAGATGGACGGCAGCGCGGGTGGTAAGGCCTCGTTCGCTGTCGTTGTTCGGTGCGCGGGGGCTCCTTAGCCCTCCATGGAGATGGGCTGCTACGCAGGGGCGATTCCGGCTGCAATTCTAGCACTCCTTAGAATACCCCGGGATCGCTCCGCAAGCGCCGAAGAAGGCCACCGCGGGGTTATAGCTGGTAGTGTCGGGTGGAGTGTACATAGGGGTTAGGGACTCGGCCCAGCGGCAGCACGGATAACCATCATCCGTGAAATCACCATCATTAATGAAATAGAGTAGTTAGTAAGTTAGTAACAAAAAAATCCGCCGTATTCAGTTAAATCGTGCGCTGGTGTTGAGTTCAAGAGTGCGAATTGTACAGTTTTTCCAATTCCACTTATAAATTGGAATCGTGTTTCAAGAGTAACCCTCTAGGTCTTAGTCCACCAGTCGCCGCAGTGCGTCCTGTCCTAAAGAGATGGCTAGACAGGCACCACGGTGCGCCAACGTTCCGGATGACGAAGTTACTGACGGATCGCGGGCGTTTCGGTTCGTTCCTGTGAGGGGAAGAGTCCGCCGTGTGCCACCAATTATCAAAAGCCTAAATATGAACTTTCAGATCCCTAACTTGAGGACTTACGGATTGCCCATACAAACTTTCAACCCCCATTTCACCCCTTTAAGATTATATTTTGTGACAATAGGCTTCATTCATCCGTTCAGATATTCCATCATCAGATCCTGACTTGGTGCCAATGAGACCAGCTGGGAAATATAGGATATATTTAAATAAAAATAAAAAATTCTTGAATCAGCCAAGACGTCTTCGAATAAAATATAAATAATCGGGGAACATACATAAAAAAAGATGCCGACGTACTGAGCATCTTCTCCTTTTTTTGAAGGCGGTTAAAAAGGCACTTAAAACAGGTCAAAACACAAATGGAAATCTTCCATACGGAGTGAATAATTATGGTTAATGTCGTAGGAGCTTGGAATCCACCGTCAAGGGCTGGTAGGTATAAAACGACGAGGATAGGACTGGAAAAGGAGAATAGAGGATCAATTGACTCCACGACCTCTCCTTTCACAACCAGCTACTCGTCCACTGTCCCAAGAAGGCTGTCAGACATTATGCATCTATACACATATACAAATGGATGTATGGTCCTTAAGGACTAAAAAACGGCTGAAGCAATTTTGATGAAGTTCTCAAGCAATCTTCATATTGCTTTGCTGGTGATAGGATATTCATATACGCCTGGATAGCGACCACCGTACACAGGGCGAAAAACCCGCCATAGTGGCACACGCAAGTGTGTCGCGTTCCGGGATCAGCCAGTGTACATCCGGTTTTTTTTGAGGGTCTAGAGTTGGAGTACCTACGATATTACTTCTTCACCTTCTTGCCCATGGCGTAGTGTGAAGAAGCAGGCCGGCATGATTGTGTTGAGTAGCGGGGGTGATATCGTCTCTCGCTACTCGATACTCTAATTGGATGGCACTGCGCTTACCATACCAGGTGTTAGTCACTTTGAAGTGCCAGGTATAAAAAAATGGCAAATAAATAGAAAATTAGTTTTTTTTTTGTGTACTTTTCCTAAATTTTTATCATTCACAATTTTCAAAAGAGATAAATTTAGGGTAAGTCGCGAATATTAAAATACTTTAACAATTAGAATTTACTCAGTCGTGATACAAAAGACGGTAAAAACTTAATAACTAAAATATGACAACCTTGGACCTCCATAGGCGGTCGTTTGGTAGCCACGCAACCATGGTACCACATAAAAAGTGTGTCACCGATAAGGTACTTAAGGTGTTACGAGATCGTTCGCCACTGGGGTCTGAGTAAGGCTCACCGTGTACTGTCAAGCCGACTGACGATAAAGACAGCGTGGCTTGATGGACTGAAAGGATATGATGAAATGCGGGCTGTGCACAATCAGTTCAAATAGATGTGACAGTCATATATACCGTAAATTAAAGGACAATGGGCGAATTTTTATGAGCTCCGTCCCTACCTATCAACAGCCACCATACATATAAATACTAGCTGTCCCGGCAAACTTCGTCTGACTAACAGTCAATGAATGAGCAGATTTCTCATTCGCGTGTTCCCTCCTTCCTATGACCTTGGGTCCTTTAGGCGTAGTGTGAAGAAGCTACACAGCAGGCCGGCATGATTGTGTTGAGTAACGAGGGATAGACTGTCTCTCGCTACTTGATACTCTATCTGGACGGCACTGCGCTTACCATCAGGTGCAGTGTGGTCACTTTGCCGCGCCAGAATAAAAAAAAGATTTAGGATATTAAAATTAATTCAAAATTATTGAGTTCAGTTTTTTATTAGGGTAATAAATAGTATAAATTTAAAAAAAATCAAATATTTTAATGACGTGCCAGAAAGATATTTGCTTTATTGGCAGATGACTTTGATTTTTTGACAGATGATTTTTTGACAGATGATTTTTTGATGATATTTTTTTTATTGATGAATATCATATTTTAATACTTATTATCCCATTCCCGACGAAGACAATTCCAAAAACACCAAAATCATAAAAATTGGTCCAGCCGTTCTCGAGTTATAAATGGTGTAACTAACACGACTTTGTTTTATATATATAGATTTGTTATTTTTCATATAAAACGTCTTACTACACCTTGCAAATTAAATATTTACGTAGGGACTGCCTAAAAAAATCCTATTAAATACTATTTTCGCCTGGTAAAATATAGAAAAACAACTTAGAGTATTTAACACTACTCTAAGAAAAACAACCAAATATAACTGCTATACATTTCGAGGTTGACCCCATACCAAAAATTATGACATTGCTTAGATTAATCGATTAATACCCATTTTAAACCTGTTAGTGGGTGGGGACACTTCACCCTTTGTCCTTTATATCGAAGTCTGTATTTAAGATCATTTTAATGATCTTTGTGTTTAAATTAATATATATTTAATTCCGTAAAACTCATTAATAAGTTGTAACGCTAGCCCTGTATTAAAAATAGTCCCACCGCTGGGCGCGGGTCTCTTCTACAAAAGGGGTTAGACCTTAGCCCACCTCACTAGGCTAATTCGGTTGGTAGACTTCTATGTGACTTATATGCAGGTTTCCTCAAGATGTTTCCTTCACCGTTAGAGCAAGCGATAGTTAACGATGAACATACTCCAGAAAATTCAGAGGTGTATGCAATTTGGACTGGTTTTGAAGTCAGACCTACGACTGTCGTCTTGGCTATTTTTAATAATATTAATTACAATAAATTGAATGATTCACAAAATAAAACCAGAAATATTAATAAAGTAATAATTTTAAATACAAGATCAGGAAGATAAGCTTCCCCTAAACATTTTGTATTCATTTTACCCTACCTTTGATCAGTTGATATTCCACAATCCACCCTTTAATATTGTATGAATCATACAGTTAAGTAATTCATAATTATATTTATTGCGGAAATTACGCAAAGAAGCGATCTCAAGAATAAACCATTAATTGAAAATGATTTTGTTTAATGATATTAGTTTTAATTTGAGTTATAACTTCTTGAACTACATATAAAACCAGCGATCTATATGTACTACGTACTAGATGCGGCGACCAGAACAAACATTATGTTCCTCCGAGTTGAGGTGTATACTCCACACCGACGTTAGTATGCTTTATGCCACCAACGAATGCACACCAGTTAATTTTAGTTATTTGTAGCGACATTCCCGAACAAACCTGCCTTAAATTAATTTACAGTGAAACTGTTAATAGTATATAAGGTAAATAACATAATTTCATAACGTTTAGAACGTAATATCAATAAATTTTAATTAATTTTAATTTTGAATACTGGAAGTCTATATTTTAAAACAAATTCATTATATAGTTTGTCCCGTTTTAGCGCGCGGAAAGTCCCGTTCGAGAGACAGTGACGGGAGTTTTACTTCCAAATAGTTCTTAGTAAAATGATAGATGGCATTAGTGGGCGGACAAGGTTATCGGAACATCTTTTTTCTTCGACAGTTCGTGTCTATAGAATATAAGTCAGTGTATAAAACACATTTTCTTACTCATTCTAAATTTTTTACATTTATGAAGACGGTAGAAAATATATAACACACTTCTCTTAAAATATTAAAAAATCTTGAGCGACCATTCGAAATTAAAATATTAATTCGAAATTTTCAGAATATTTTTATTTCCAACCTAAATAATACCGCCAAGAGACAAAAAAACAGTGTCGATTTTAGAATTATTAAAGAATTCCACACTTTAGTTGCCCGGAATTTGTGCCTAATATGGCGACATGCTATCTATCACTTTATAGTATAGGAAAAAAGGATTACGATTACGAAGTTTAACGATCCTAGGGTGCACACGCTATATCTTTGCATTGCCCTTTGTAGATAGGAAATTATATAATATCATTGCAAAATATTAATAAAATATGACTTGTCAAAAACATTTCTAATATTTGTGTAAATAAAACAAAAACACATCTAATCATACGTAACTGCAATTATAATATAAATTAAGAAATTATTTTCATAAAACCACACGCTAAATATTCACGTCCAGTCTAACGCGGTTAGCGAAATTATAAGTAACTTAGCAAAACCACTTTTATTTAAATAGTATAATCAATTCGTTCAACTCCATTGTTTTCCACGTACGTGGCACTAAATTATATCAACACTCAACATCTGGTTTCCTAATGACATATTTAAGTATTATATGAATTAACTTTGTAATTAAAAATTCATAAAAGTGGTTGCGCAATGCGGCACCCCTCATTTATTTGTCAACTATCTACGTGTGCAGTCGATAAAATGTCTAAAGACGATATTATACGTTCTATACTTCATATAGTGAATGTGATTTACGCTGTATTTGGCCTAGTAACTGCAGCCACTGGAATCTGGTTCTTCGTGCAATTATCAGAGCTCGTCAGCCTTAGAAACACCAACCACTATCTCTTGGACTATCGTGTGTACTGGCCCCAAGTTGCACCATGGCTGTTCATCATCTACGGAGTTTTTGTGGTATTTGTTGCATTTTGTGGATGGCGTGGAGCTAACATAGAAAGCCGAGGACTCTTGGGCTTCCATGGAATTTTCCTGATTCTCATCATAATTGGACAACTGATTATTGCGATACTGATCTTCGTGTATGTGGATGGAGACGCCACTGACAGTTTTATCACGGATACAGTGTACGATGGATATCACAATACAGAGTCGAACCATGATGCCGCCGAAGCTTTCGGAAGGTTTGAGAAGAAGATGAGATGCTGTGGAGCGAATGGAGCAAGAGATTATAAGAGTTGGAAGAGTGATTTACCTTTGAGCTGCTGTGAGGATGGGAACTATAAGACTACATGTGATTTTACGGATAAAGAGGCAAACGAAAGACTTGGCTGCGCGAAGGTTGCTGCTGTTTATACTAAAATCATCAGTTCTGCAGTTTCTGGAGCGTCTCTGTTGTTCTCTTTGGTGGAAATCGTGGGTGTTGTTATGGCTTGGAGGTTATTCAACTCGTTGAGGGAAGTGGAGCATTATATTTATGAAGAAAGGGGAGGGGAGACTGAGTGTTAATTAAGTGCCATGATAATGTTGTGTGTTGTGATATAAAACGGTTTTATTATCTTAGGTTTTTTTTATACTGGCACGGCGAATTGACCACACTGCACCTAATGGTAAGCGCGGTGCGGTCCAATTAGAGAGTACCGAGAGACAATATATCCCCCGCTACTCAATACACATGCCGGCCTACTTCTTCACACTACCCCATGGGCAAGAAGGTGAAGAACGAGGTCGAGGGTCTAGTGTCAGAGTACTCAGAAGGCCGCAAAACGGCCAAACATTGTACCCAACTCTAGACCCCCAACAAAAACCGGCTGTATACTGGCTGATCCCGGAACGTGACACACTTGCGTGTGCCACTATGGTGGGTTTAACACCCTGTGTACGGTGGTCGCTATCCGGGGGGAAATGAATATCCCACCACCAGCTGGTCAATTTTATATGTCAATTTTTGTAGTCAATTACAGTTTAGATTGATATAACTTCCATAAAATGAAACTAATTTTACGGATTCTATCGCGGTTTATTAAACTTTTGTAATCCCGACGTTTCAGTCCGCCCCGTGACCATGAAGGCTGTAAAGCTTTCGAAACGTCGGGATTAAAAAAGTTTAATAACCGCGATAGAATCAGTAAAATTAGTTTTATTTCAATGTATAATATTCGCGTAAACATAAGACACCATTATGTACAATATTTAATTTTTCTAAGATGATAAATATTCGACCTTGGACTTAGTAAAATAGACATACACAAGCATAATTCAAATAGATCTATGGAAACGCAATAGAAATACTTTGAGATTAATTTAAGTATGTAGTACCAACATATATTATAGTATATATAGTATGTTTAGACTGCCTCGGTGGCACAGTTAGAATTGCGCATGCGTTACGACTGCTGTGCTGAGGTCTCGGGTTCGATTCCCGGGTCGGGTAAAGTCTATCACATTTTGGGACCGAAATTTGGCGAAAAGTGGGTGTACTAGTAACACTTTTTTCCTCCACCAGTTTTCCTCTCCCTTCCATACCAGAACCACGCGTACTGGCTTGCGGAGCCATAGCTTCGTGGTGTCTACTACCCCGGCCCGAACCAAGAGGTTCACAAATCGTATTTTTGCCGCAGCATCAAGCTGTGGAACAGTTTGCCAGGTACCGTGTTCCCTCCTTCCTATGATCCTGGGTCCTTTAGGCGTAATGTGAAGAAGCTAAACAGCAGGCCGGCATGATTGTGTTGAGTAGCGAGGGATAGACTGTCAGTCGCTACTTGATACTCTATCTGGACGGCACTGCGCTTACCATCAGGTGCCAGAATAAAAAAAAACCTCTGCCTACCCCTTCGGGGATTACAGGCGTGAGTGTATGTATATGTTGGTTCCATTTTATTTATTTTTATATAAAATAGCTTGTCACCTATTTTATAGTGCTTACTTATAATCAATAAAGTTTTATATTAATTGCTTTTGTATTTATCAACAATAATAAAAGCTCTTAACAATTCCATCAATCAACGCATCAGTCTATCAAGCCGACTTGATCGTGCGCGCAATCCCACGCCACAATGGAGTTAAGGCGCGGCGTATACGTTCATAAAACTAGTTGCATCACCGCTGCACCTCTCATTTAGTCGACAAGAATCTGCGCGTGCGGTCGATACCATGTCTAAAGACGACATGATACGTTCGGTGTTGTACGTAGTGAATGTAATCTACGCGGTGTTCGGTCTCGTCACCGCCGCTACAGGAATCTGGTTCTTTGTGCAACTATCAGAGTTCGTCAGCCTCAGGAACAGTAACCATTACCTCCTGGACTATAGAGTGTACTGGCCTCAAGTGGCACCATGGTTGTTTATCCTCCTCGGACTCTTTGTGATGTTGATCGCGTTCTGTGGCTGGTGCGGAGCTAACAAGGAGAGCCGTGGTCTCTTAGGCATCTATGGAATCTTCTTAATTCTCATCATAGTTGGGCAAGTGATCGCTGCTACTCTGATCTTCGTTTTTGTTGATGGCGAGGACACTGATAGATTCATCAAGGATACTGTATACGATGGATATTATAATACGCAGTCGAATCCTGATGCGTTCAAGGCGTTCGGAAGGATCGAGAGGAAATTACGGTGTTGTGGAGCGAATGATGCTAGAGATTACAGGAGCTGGAGGAATGATTTGCCTCTAACGTGCTGCCAGGATAGTTATTATAGGTCTACATGTGATTTCACCGACAAGGAAGCGAATGAGAGACTTGGCTGTGCGAAGGTTGCTGCTGTGTATACCAAGATCATCAGTTCTTCGGTTGCTGGAGCGTCTTTGCTGATCTCGCTGGTGGAAATCGTAGGAGTGATAATGGCTTGGAGGTTATTCGATTCTTTAAGAGAAGTGGAGCATTATATCCATGAAAGAAAAGAGGGTGAAACTGAATGTTAATGTGCCAGTATTAATTCCGCCGATGCGTGTTATTTACGTTGACTATTACGATCGACTCGATATTTAGCCGTTTATAATCGATTATCCGACTCGATTTTAGAAAGTTTTAAAGCCCGTTTCTCAGTGATGTTATCTTTGTCTGGGCAATTGTCTAATTAAGGAATCTCATGCACGGGTCTTAGGTCAAAGATGGTCTGCGGAGTGGTAATAATGCGCCATTTCCTATTTAACTCAATTCAGCGTTGACTCAATTGTTGACTGACGTTATGCCCCACCATATGTTAGTTTTATTTGGGTATTTGACCAAACATTGCACAGTTACCATTATTTTTAGATATAGATTTTCTTTAAATGTTGTAGTTTCATTAATTGTAGCTTAAGCAATTGAGGTCTTAGTTATAACAGCTTTATTATGTAGGTGTGTCTGTACCTACAGTTAAAACAAATACCCAATTAGGTATATATTTAGGTCGTATCGTTTATTATAAGTTTCGTAATGTGAGAGTTGTTCAAGGTCGTTTATGAGAATTCGGGCCTTTTATTTAACAAGCTCTGTCCCACATATGTGTTGTGCAAGAGCTATTGGGCCGTTACGATAGTCTTCTATGCAGATTTACGCAACGTGTATTATGCGTGTTGAATAATGTTGAATTGGTTTTTGGGCTTTCTCAATCGCTCTGATTTAATAGTGTTTGGATAAATTTCATAATAAAAAAATACTATCATACATATACACTCACGCCTGTAATCCCCGAAGGGGTAGGCAGAGGTGTAACCAGTACACCAACTTTTTCCGAATTTCGGTCCCATAATGTGATATGGGGTGAGCCTATAGCCATACCAGGCACAGGTTCCAGACTCCGGGCTGATACTGAGAATTTGTAGATAGAAAAACCGAACATCATTTACCCGACCCGGGTATCGAACCCGACACCTCAGCAAAGCAGTCGTAACGCAATTACAACTGCGCCACCGGGGCAGTCAAAATTAATAAGTCACAAATAAAATAGTTTTTATTGTTTAAAAAAATTCAATAGATTTACTAAATTAAAAGATTGAGAAAGGCTAAATTATATAGTAGTAAATAAGTTAGAGTTACGAAATTTGTTCATATTTATGTGTCATTTATTAAGTATATTATTAACCCCACCCCTATCACCCTATCAATCCCTAACCCCTCCACCAATTGGGGTACCGCCTGTACGTGCCGTAATATTTAATTATACGGTAACCTGGTGCTTGAGTGTCATTACCCTAGTTAAGAGTCATTTTTTGGCAAAATTAAAACGTAAGTTGGCAGACAGATGGCGCTCTTATTTTTCGATGTTCGAATTTCAAATTTGACAGTTCTATTTGTACTTGGTGTATAATACATAGTTTTTATTTTTGTCCTATTGTATATCCGTCCTTTTAAGCCATAGCGCATATTTGTATGTCATATGCCAAAGAGTGAAATGTGGTACAAAACGGAATAAATGATTTTAATATATCCCTGCATGCATAAGGAGTTATAAAAACAGATCATATAGGACTGTAAAGAAAATGTGTGAAGTTAATTTTTAATTAAACACCTTCACATATTTTTTTTACCTTTCAAAATTATTATATTTTTTATACATGGGTAACTTTGAAGGAATTTTTAATTATTAGTATTTCTTTAAATACCTTACACAAAAGGTCCTTTATTTTTTAAATTATTTTGATGCATAGCAATGGTGACAATTTCACTAGCAGAAGTTTTTACAATAAATTTATCATTGCGATAAAACATTTCTGCATATCGATTCGCCTTCGAAGTTGACCCAAAATAAGCCGAAACTAGTCTTAAGAACGTTTAAATAAATTTACATTACAAAATTAAAACGAGTTTTTTTAATTATACCCCACTTTCGAAGTTGCGATACAATGACTCAATCTGAGTCATGAGTATTCGTGTGAAATCGTGGGGTTCAATTCTGGGAAATTACATTAGAAAGAACATTACGGAAATTAATTTTGATATGGCATTTTCGCACTAAATGTTTCTGCTAAAGACATTTATAAAATTATTTTTAAACATACAAACTTACATATACACTCACGCCTGTAACACCGAAGGGGTAAGCAGAGGTATAACCAGTACACCCACTTTTAGCCGAATTTATTACGATCCCACAACGTCATAGGGGGCGAACCTATCCCCATACCCGGCTCAATTTCAGACTCCAGGCTGACACTGAGTATTTCTAAATAGAAAAACCTAATATCACTTTACCCGATTCGGGGATCGATCCCGAGACCTTAGCACAGCAGTCGTAACGCATGGGCAATTACAATTGCGCCACCGAGGCAGTCTAATCTCGAGAGTCTAAAATAAGAATAGAGAATAAAAAAACAATAGCACAGTTTGCTATAGAAAAATTGGGAATCATATCCTAGACCTCAAATCTATCTAAACTAACGCAATTTTAACTTGGATTTTTTTGGTATTTAACTAATTCATTGCATCTCTGCCTATCCAGGGATGTAGACGATGGAATACATATTATTTGCTGACTTTATAAATCAATAAATATAGTTGAAACAACAACTTTGTTATGTAAACAATCAGTAGCGTTTACGTGTTTAAAATGAATTAATACTTACGTAAGAGTTGGACGTGACACTTCCGCGTTGTAGGAGAAATTGTTTTTATATACAAACCAAAGCCTTTTTTTAGACAAAGGCATAGGTTCACCACCATGCAGCCTGGTTTTTCGTTATTTTTTCAGATCAGAGCTAAAATTCAAAGTTTTCGTCTTCTCTGGTTTCTATAAATCAAAAGGCCAAAGCCATGTCTGTGGTTTTTATCCGTTTAAAAGGAGAAAGCCATGTACCATCCATGCTAAACAATGCTAAAGGCCGAAGGCATGTTTGACGTAGACGATCCATAGACATTCAGTTTATAAATTACTCTATAGTCTATTCGGAATTCAATCCGATAGTATTTCATTGACAAGCATATATCGGAAAAGTCGGTAGCGATCGCTATAAATAGTTTATTTATTAATAGTTTATTGGACATTTATACACTTATGAAATTATTTATTCTGATAAATATTATACAACATGTAAAATAAATAATAAATAAATTATGTAATTTTTTTCCTTAATAAAATTAGAACTAAATTAACAAGGAAGAATGGCGGGCAAGAGATCCCCCCTAAAATAATTAAATTTCTTTGGTAGGTAATGGCTAAGTAACTTTAGTCTGACAGACATCATTATTGAAATGTTAATAATGCTAGTTTATACACATTATTCTAAGTATATTATAATTACGTGAGGTTCAATATAAAACACGCCAACAAAATCACGTAGAATAGTTGCTGACGTCATTCTATTTAAAGTAGTTCTAACATTACTTCCTGGGTTATTTAGAATTTGTGAAGAAGCTTAGGCAGGCGTGCAGACAGGCCACCTGATGGTAAGTAGTCACCGCCGCCCATAGACTTCTGCAATGCCAGGGTAAAGCCTCTGCCTACCGTTGTCTACTCAGCAGATTTGATTATGTCGAGTAGTGAGGTATACTTATCTCTCACTTAACTCTAAGTAGACGGTACTGCAATTACTATCAGGTGCAGTGTGGTCACTTTGTCGTGCCAGGATATAAAATATTGGAAAACTAGCTATAGCTTGGGGCATGTGAAATTTGCTCGGCGCCCGGAGGTCCTATGGGTATCAGGTTAAAAAATCAGAATTCAGAGAATCTAAAAAAAGCAGCGATAGCCTAGTTGGGATTGGTACAGACTCTCGAAACGAAAATCGCGGGTTCGAAACCAAATGGCATACATCTGACTTTTCGAAGTTATGTGTGTATTTATTTAATTATCGTATACTTTACAGTGAAGGAAAACACCCCACCCCCCTTTCCCCGGAAATACCTACGCAAAATATTAAATGAAAAGTTTTTTAATTCTAAAAAGTAAACCGACTTCAATGAAAAACAAATTATGTGTCATTATAAAATATGTTTTTTCTTGATTTTTCTGAGATCCCATCATCAGATCCTGACTTGGTGCCAATGGGACCACCTGGGAAGTATACCCTTTTAAACAAAAAAGAATTACTCGAATCGGTCCAGGCGTCTTCGAGTAATCGGGTAACATACATAAAAAAAAAGATTCCGACGAATTGTTAACCTCCTCCTTTTTTGAAGTCGGTTAATAAAAATAAAGAGAGGCGAGGAGTATTGTATTTGTAATTATATTATTTACCCGGCGTCGGGACGTGACGACCCCATCGCCCGCTGGTGGGATAATCTTGTGACAGAGATTATTCCACCAGTGCAATCAGTCAACCCAACTAGTGGTAGTGCCATGCTGCGCACTTTCGGGTAGCAGCCGAATGGGCCGGCACGCCCGGGGAAGAACCACTCTCTCACAGAAAACCGGCGTCAAGTGGCAGCTATGCTGTCGCGTTTCGTTTGGTCTGTGAGAGTCCCGGAGGCCCACTCCCCATCCCTCCCCCACACCACTAAATAACATGGCAGTGCGAGATTTGGTTGATCTACCCCAGGAGGGTACCACCAGCGTACATCGCGGTGGAGAATCCCTCTCTGGGCGTCCACGCCCAGATCGTACACCACCTGTGCGTGGATGCCCAGGCTGCCCTCCGTATTCTGGGGGGGGCAATTTTGCACGTGTACGAGGCAAACGGAGCAGGCAACATAAGGCCACCCCTTCCACGCTTGCTGTGGATTTTTGCAACATAAGGGGGCTGAATTCCAACTTGAACGCCGTCCACTTCCATCTTGAGACGGCGAAGCCGGCCTTGCTATTCCTTACCGAGACGCAGATATCTTCTCCGGCTGACACCTCTTTCCTCTCCTACCCGGGGTACAAACTGGAACATTCCTTTGTACCGCGGGCTGGGGTGTGCGTGTACATTAGAGAGGATATCTGCTCTCGTCGCCTCGGCAGCCTTGAAGGGCGGGACCTATCCAACCTCTGGCTGCGCATAGACTGCGACGACCATCCGCGAATCTACGCATGCCTGTATAGGTCCCATAGCGGTAATGCCGAAACTGACCGACTTGTTGAGCACATGCAAATGGCTACAGACTCCGTGCTGCAGCAGATCCCATCCGCAGAGATCGTGATTCTCGGTGACTTTAACGCCCACCACGCCGAATGGCTTAGATCACGCACCACCGATCATGCGGGGAGATCTGTTCACGATTTCGCATTAGCATATGATTTGACACAACTGGTCACCTCGCCAACGCGAATCCCAGATGTGGAGGATCATACACCTTCCCTGTTGGACCTTCTGCTGACCTCTCATCCGGAAGGCTACCTGGTATCCGTCGATCCTCCTCTTGGTTCGTCGGACCACTGTCTTGTCCGGAGTACAGTGCCAGTCACGCACTCAACACGGCCTCGCTTTGCGGGCTGCCGCCGCGTGTGGCACTATAGGTCAGCGGATTGGGACGGAATGCGGTCATTCTTTGCGTCCTACCCATGGGGGCAGATTTGCTTCTCGCCGGATGATCCTGACGTCGTTGCTGACTCTATCACTGATGTGGTACTTCAGGGTATGGAACTCTTTATTCCGTTCTCTGCAGTGCCCATCGGAGGCAAATCCCAGCCTTGGTTTGGTCGCTCCTGCAAGACGGCATTACGCCGAAAGCGGGAATGCTACCAAGCCTGGGCTGTCGCGTCGGCGTCCAGTGATGTAAACACCGGCGCATTTAAAAAGGAGTTTAACTTTGCCTCTAGGTCTTTCAAAAGCGCCATTGCTAAGGCGAAGTCGGAGCACATTGGCAGAATTGGCGAGAGACTGGCACGTCTCCCGTCGGGAACACGTGCGTTTTGGTCTCTCGCCAAGGCTGTCTTAGGAAATTTCTGTCAGCCATCTTTTCCACCCCTGCACACGGAGGATGACTCGCTGGCCCATGCCGCGAAGGTGAAAGCCGATCTTCTGGGCTCTCTCTTCGCGTCCAACTCGACTTTGGATGACCGAGGAAATTCACCGCCGACAATCCCGCGGTGCGATGCAACGATGCCGGAGGTTAAGTTCCGGCAAAGTGCAGTTCGCAAAGCACTCCTGTCCTTGGACATTCATAAGTCGAGTGGGCCCGATGGCATCCCTCCGATCGTGTTGCAGACATGTGCTCCGGAGTTGGCACCGGTTTTAACGCGTCTTTTCCGGCACTCCTATACATTAGGCGTAGTCCCGAAATCCTGGAAGGCCGCTTTAGTGCACCCGATCCCTAAAAAAGGCAACCGCTCGGACCCGTCCAATTACAGGCCTATATCCATCACCTCCTTGTTCTCCAAGATAATGGAGTCCGTTATCAACTGCCAGCTCCTGCGGTACCTGGAGGAGCACCGGCTGATTAGCGACCGCCAGTACGGCTTTCGTCGGGGTCGCTCAGCCGGTGATCTTCTAGTCTACCTAACTCATAGATGGGCAAAAGCAGTTGAGACCAAGGGGGAGGCGCTTGCAGCCAGTCTGGACATAGCGAAGGCCTTTGATCGGGTATGGCACAAGGCGCTTCTTTCGAAGCTACCTTCCTATGGGCTTCCCGAGAAATTATGCAACTGGATCACCAGTTTTTTGGCAGATCGGAGCATCAAGGTCGTCGTCGACGGTGCATGCTCTGATCCTAAATTTGTCAATGCTGGTGTTCCACAAGGCTGTGTACTGTCTCCTACTCTGTTTCTTCTGCATATAAATGACATGCTGCAAATCAGCAACATTCATTGCTATGCAGACGATAGCACTGTAGATGTACTGTACACTGGCCGTGCTAATATTTCTCGGGAATACGTCGACGAGAGCCGGAACAAACTTGTGTCTGAAGTCGAGTCCTTGTTAACCAAAGTCTCGGACTGGGGTCGACTAAACTTAGTCCAATTCAACCCCAAAAAGACACAAGTCTGCGCGTTAACCGCTAAAAAGTCACCATTTGTCGTGACTCCTCATTTAGAGAACACTCCCCTGTCTGCCAAACCCAGTATCGGAATACTTGGCGTCGACATTTCGAGCAACGTCCAGTTCCGCGGTCAATTGGAAGGAAAGGCCAAATTGGCCTCAAAGAAGCTTGGTGTGCTCAATAAGGCGAGACGGTACTTCACGTCGGGTCAACGCCTAAATCTCTATAAGGCGCAAATTCGGCCCCACATGGAGTACTGTTCTCATCTCTGGGCGGGAGCCCCCCAGTACCAGCTACTTCCATTTGACCGCATTCAACGTAGGGCAGCTCGGGTTATCGACGATCAAGCTCTTTCCGATCGGCTTGATCCATTGGCTCTGCGTAGAGATGTTGGATCACTCTGCATCTTCTACCGCATTTATCATGGGGAATGTTCCGAGGAATTGTTTGGATTGATCCCGGCCGCTGAATTTCACCATCGGACATCGCGCCAAAACATAAAATTCCATCCGCACCATCTCGATGTCCAGCGTTCCACAACAGCGCGATTTTTACGGCATTTTCTGCCACGCACAACCACTCTGTGGAACCAGCTGTCGCCGGCGGTCTTTCCGAACCGTTACGACCTGGGAACCTTCAAGAAGAGAGCATATTCTTTCCTGAAAGGCCGGCAACGCATTTGCAAGCCCTTTGGTGTTGCAGATGTTCATGGGCGGCGGTGATCACTTTCCATCAGGTGAGCCTCTTGCCCGTTTGCCCCCTTTTTCCATAAAAAAAAAAAAAAAAAAAAAAAAAAAGTATAAATGATTCCTTAATTAATACTATTCATATTTTGATTTTTATTGAACCCGCGATACACAACTCTGGTAACGCCCTTGTCAACTGTTACTAGTTTTTGAGACAGGCTCTGTGGGTTAGCTAATTTATTTGTAGACAAAAGTGACTATACAACAGTCATACAAAACGAATACCCAGCACCAACATTAGTGTAAAATGTAATGTCCCACATCAAGATACCTGAAACACCGGAGTCGCAGATAAAAAATAACGACACGCACGCCACCGTAAACGTTTAAGACTACGCCACGGTAATGGCCTTGACGATTTAAGCGCACAGACCAGAAACGACGATAGAAACAGCGGCTGAGGTTGGGGTTTCGAGCGCTCGAGAGAGGGTGTTTTCGTGGTTTTTATTTACACTCACATCTTTCCTCGAAGGGAAAGAGAATTAACCAGTACACTCAGTAAGAATTTTGAACATTATTTGAATGACATGACAGAAAGTTTTATAATGAAGCCATATTTAGCATATCTAGTCTCTATCTATCTCGCGGTAGCGTGTCAAGTGAAGTTCAAGCTAACATAATGGCGAGCGGTACCGTGTGTATATAATGTAGCCAATTCAGACCTCAGGCTTCAATATATTATCCTAAGATATAAGAAGAAATTATATTTTAAGTTGTTATAAAATATTTTATGTATGTTGTTCTAAAAAAATTCAGGCCTGACCATTGAACTTGGTACCATTTAGCTTTTAGCTATTATATATAGAATATTTTAGATATTATATATAGACCATTTAGCTCACTTCTTTTGTGGTTGAAGTTAACAACCAAGGCATATATCATAATATTGAACTTGGCTCTCATTTCACATTTATGATCTTGATGGAATACTTAATATAGCTATTGGGTCCGTAGACTCCTCAGGAATAGCTAGGACCTCAACGCAATCTTTATCATCAGACGGCCTTAAGTTAGAATCACATAAGCGATTGCGAACTCACAAGGCCCTTCATATTCTGGGTTACGGTAATAAACACGACAAACATACAAAAAGTGTTATAAATACATAGTTTCTGTACATGTGCTGTGACCTAGAATAGTGCATTGTTGCGTAAGGTGAAGCGAATACAACATTTGACACCGACGCGACTTTTTGTAGCACATTCAAATGCAAATCTAAAAAATAATGGGCTTCCTGAAAACCCAATTCTGAAATTGCTAAATAGCACTATTGCACTTAGAGTCAAAGTAGATTCCTTTAGCTGAAATAAACTAAGTGGATATCTGGGGAACCTCATGGTTAGTGATATTGAATGCCGACGCACACAGAATACCAACGAACCAAAAATAATTGATTCAAAGAAATGTATCGTATTCTAAAGAATAATAATATAATAATAATAATAATAATTTATTTGACATATAAGCTTAAAATAAACATACAGGTTACATGTTACAGGTTACAGGTTGCAGGTTATAATTAATGATCTCTGTTCCTCAAACTAAGCTAAAAGCTTGTATCTTGAGGGACAGTTTTTGTTTTAAACTATTTCCGGACACAACCCGTGTAATACTACTTAAATACTATATGAAAAAGCGCTCGAGAGTGTGTGTGCGTGCGTGTGTGTGTGTGTGTGTGTGTGTGTGTGTGCGTGTGTGTCTTTGTAA
Source organism: Laothoe populi (assembly GCA_905220505.1). NCBI lineage: Eukaryota > Metazoa > Arthropoda > Insecta > Lepidoptera > Sphingidae > Laothoe > Laothoe populi. The sequence goes on from HG992173.1 coordinate 12,294,089, forward strand.
GTAGTGCTTAGCCAGATAATTAATGGAATACTATATCAAAAGATTTTCTGTATCATTACAGTCCAAACCCAACAGCCAATTTTTTTATTTGTTTTTACATGCATGTCTATTAAGTCTGTTAATATTTAAGATTTTATTAATTTTGTTGTACAATCTGGAGCTAATAAAAAGGTACTGCTTGTGTGCAAACATAGTACTATGAGGTTCTGTCGGGAATACAATGTCAGCACGGCGCCTAGTTGTAACAACAGGAGGAGTACGATGCTTTCTTATGATAGTATGGAGAATAAATAGTTGCCGAACAGTCAGCACCGCGCTGTCAGAGTATAACTGTTTAGTTGGGAACCTAAATGACTTGAATTCCATAACCTTCAGAATGGCTCTTTGAACTTTTTCTAACCTAAGGAGAGTGGTCTTATCAGACCCCAACATACTATACAATATGATAATACTGACTGGCATAAAGCATAATAAACTATCTTCAAAGTCTTCACGTTGGCAGATTGCCTCAAATTTTTAAAGATGTAGATAAGTTTTCTCATTCGAGCTACCAAGTTACATATGTGTGACTGCCAGTTCAGATGTTTGTCCACTTCGACGCCTAGGTATCGGACAGTAGTGACAACAGATACACATGGAAAAGAACAGTGCTGGTCTGAATTACCACACGAATGGATTCTAATAACCACAGGGGTTTTTGGTTGTGTTTTATTGGAAATTAAGAAAGGAATAACTTTAGTTTTATCGGCGTTTAATGTTAAAAGGTTTTTTGATAGCCAATTTGAGACTATATTCAGACTGGTTTCTGCTAAGAATATTTGAATCTCCAGAAGCATCAATCACCTTCTGAAATGCAACATCAGGCGGTGACACCACGTCGGTCCGTAAGGCAGTGCTTTACGATCGAATTCGTGGCGATAGGATCGCCCCCTATCACACTATGAGACCGAAATTCGGCGAAAAGTGGGTGTACTGGTTACACCTCTGCCTACCCCTTCGGGGATAACAGGCGTGAGTGTCTATGTATGGGTGTTCATTCATGCGCTGTAGATGATTTTTTTACAACGCTGCTGTTATTTAAGAAAGGGTGCTAAGCAAAAATTCTAAATCGTAACTATGCGCGCCGACTGAGCTATCATTGCTAAGCCGCAGTATGTGTGACGTGCCTTTATTATTGTTAATGTTTAGGTCCTAACATGACCTAAACAATAGGTTGTTATTATTGTATGTAGCAAATACACATGTATCATATCCAGTTACTTCAAGCCTATTAGGAGGGTACTGGACCATAATTGTATGCGACTGAATAGCACCATGCACATACTATAATTAAAACTAACAATATAGTTATCATGTAAGCATATAAAAGTCTCTTATTAAGATAAGGTATAAGTTACTTCAATGATTAAATGAATACCGCCTCAGGGAATTAAGAATAGGAAGAGGACGGGACTAGGAAAGGAGATAGGAACCACCAGGTGGGGTGTACATAGGGGGTAGGGACTCGGCCCAGCGGCAGCACGGATAGCCATCATCCGTGCGAGGGGGATGCTGGGTCGTATGACCGGCTAGTCCAGCATAACCGTTTTATTCTTATTCCGCTTCCCCCCGGAGCGAGCGGCAGTAATAAAATGCTTTCCCTGCGACAAAAAAAGGCCGGCATAATTGTGTTGAGTAGCGAGGGATACATTGTCTCTTGCTACTCGATACTCTAATTAGACTGCACTGCGCTTACCATCAGGTGAAGTGTGGTCACTTTACCGTGCCAGGATAAAAAAAAACACAGTTGATATGGATTATAATTGTGGTCAGTATAGTCTTAGACTTACCACGTATCACATAATGGTATGGAAGTAAGTGGATACTAGTAGCAGCTCTACCTATTTCTTTCAGGATATAGGTTCGAAATTAGCTATACTCTCAGTTTAATATGAAGGAGGTAGTTATACAATTAGCCCTGTGTTGTATTACTAATTGTTAACCACATTTATAACTAGTTTTCCTACTACGATGCAAAATTGAAAATTATTTGTTTTATTATTAACAACTTGTATTTGATAAAACAGTTGTAGTTAAAAAAGTAAAATAAACCGCGATATAATTCGTAAAATTTGTTTTATATCAACTTGTATTTTCCCCGTGAATATTTATTCTGAAATTAGGTCGGGTAACCATAATTGCTGTTTGAGTTTTGGATAAAAAATACCTATGAATGTCCAGTGTTCTTCTTCTTCGTTCACCTGTATCAACCCACTGTTGGGTATAGGCCTCTCCTCGTTCATGCCATTCGTTCCGGTCCTGTGCTAACCTCGTCCACCATGTACCGGCCGCCTTTCTGATGTCATCAGACCATCTGGCTGGTGGTCTGCCTCTCTTAAATTAATGTATCTATCACATTATAGATAAAAGCTTGGTTAAATGTGAATTTACTAGTTCCCTCTTTACATAACCTTTTGAGGATAAAACCATGGACTTATGTAACATTAAGTAGACAAACGATGTTCAATTGTGTAGAATCATACAAAAAGTGCGAACAATGTAATTCTTTGATGGCGTTGTATGAAGTAATTAAATGGTAATTATCAGCACCGTTATGGCTATTTACAGTTGCTATTTTAATGAATCCACTAATTATAATTAAAACAGAATACCGAAACTATAGGACAGAATTTACAAAAAGTATTTCTAGCGAGGCTTAATTTTATTTTCCTTCTACAGACACATATACACAGAGGTAATTCTGAACTCACACTACGACAAATTTGGTAGGTATGTAGGTACAAAGAATTACAGTCTACAAATGACCATGATTAACACCCAAATATTAGTGGATTGACAATTGTTTCGGGTTTTAATGGAATTCAGCTTACAGCTGCTATCGGTAGGCAGCTTTGTTGTGCCCAGGCATTGCAGAAGTCTATGGGTGGCGGTGACTACTTACGATCAGGTGGCCCGTCTGCTCGTCTGCCTATTAAAGAAAGAAAATAAATAAAGAAAGAAAATACATACTTTATAATCGGCGCACCATGAAGAATTATAAAGCTATCCTGTTCCAACTGATGATAGTTGTTAAGTCCATAGACTTCATACCAACCAACCAATCAATGGCAAGAACCAAGAGACTCGCTAATTCATATCTTTGCCGTGTCATCACGCTGTGGAATAGTTTTGCCGGCCCACATGTTCCTTTCTATCATCCTGGGCCCTTTAAGCTTAGTCTGACGAAGCTACTGAGCAGGCCGACATTATTTTGTTAAGTAGCGAGGGATAGTTGCCTCTCGCTACTTGATACTCTAACTAGACGGCTACTACTTTGGTTAAATCAGGTGCAGCATGTGCAGCAGGTGCCAAAATAAAAAAATATTCCTGTCCTACTTTGGAAAGATTTATGCCCATTACTACTTCGGTCCAATAGAGTAGTTGACTCCATTTTTTTATCAACAAATTATATTACCTTAAAGCTATTATCAAAAGAGTTCACGAATCCGAACAAAAATAAGTAAATTAGGCGAAGTGGTAGAGCCACGCTGTAAACATATTACATCTACAGCATGAATAGGCCGGCTCGACGGGGGTAGTACCACTGTCTCTCAGAAAACCAACGTAAAGTGACAGTTTACTGTCGCGTTTCGTATGGTAAGTGAGATATCCGGAGGCCCAGATTGCCCCTTCCCTTCCCTAATCCCTATTCCTGGTCCTTTAAGGCCGACATCGCATACATGACACTTTCGGTATTGTGGATGTTCACTGCGGTGGAGATCACTTAACATCAGGTGACCCACTGGCTCGTTTATCGGACTATGCTATAAAAAAAATAGGCGCCATTCAAATCTGCTGGAAGGGGTAGTTGTCAAATGACAGTAACAGGATGCATCATATGTCCCGTGATTTCACGGTTCTCAGAATGGCCATTTCTATGCCGTTGTGTGAAGGAGATAGCGATATGTTCCCACTATTTTTGCTCATTACCAATATTTAAAATAAATACTGTGACCTCAATTTTGATGGTTTTTTTTTGCGTATTATATTCGGTTGCATATCAAATAATGTACAAAATTAAACACAGGACACTACCGTATTTGTTTTCCAATTATGAGTTATATTGACTTTCTACCTATGAATGTCCGGATATTGTAAAAATACCAGAGTTATGAGTAATTTGTATTACGAATCGATGTTTACGCTAGAAACTGTTTCTTGAGTTAAGATTGATGCCTATTCTTTAAGGAGGCTGTAAGATAAGCCTTGAGTATCTAGATTAAAATTAAATATAAGCGAAGTCAAATCAAATCAAATATTTATTGAATCCATGTTATACATTACTTAGATTCAATCAATTTTTTTACTCTACCGCCAGTTTGGAATGCAGTTTCCCTAGAGAAGTACGGACAAGAAACAATATTTGGTTATACAGATTAAAATACGATTTAAATTTGATTAAATTCGATTAGAGCACCTCAATGTAAGTTAATTATATTGTAATATAGTGTTTACAAGGCCTAATGCCATACATGACCCTTGTGAGAGTGGTGAAATTCACGATTTCTTAAAGCATTTAGTCCTTAAACAGCTGGTGGTAGGATATTCATACCCGCCCGGATCGCATCGTACACAGGGTGTAAAACCTGCCACAGTGGCACACGCAAGTGTGTCGCGTTCCGAGATCAGCCAGTGTACATCCGGTTTTGTCGGGGGTCTAGAGTTGGGGTACGATGTTTGCCCATGTTGCGACCTTCTTAGTACTCTAACACTACACCCTCGACCACTTCTTCACCTTCTTGCCCATGGCGTAGTGTAAAGAAGCTACACAGCAGGCCGGCAAGATTGTGTTGAGTAGCGGAGTATAGATTGTTTTTCGCTACTCGATACTCTAATTGAACGGTGCTGCGCTTACCATCAGGTGCAGTGTGGTCAATTTGTCGTGCCAGGACAAAAAACTGTCTGTACAGAGCAGTCCACACAGCACCCGTTTACGAGTAATGACGCATGTGTCAGCCATCGGTGTGAAGAAGTACTCGGCGGTTATGATTGTTGTCTCTGTGACTAGACGGTGTCTACCATCAGGTGCGGCTTAGTCACTTTCAACCAGTCATTGTTATGTATCGTTAAAGTCTTTTCGCATAGGTAAAATAAAATTCATATCTCCTTCTTAAATTCAATAGTTTTAGTTCCAACTCGGACAATATATAGACCTGAAAAATCTTTATCATTTATTATTTTATTTTATTTTATTTATTTATTTATACACTTCATATACATACATTGTATATAGGCGGACTTAATGCCAGAAGGCATTCTCTACCAGTCAACCTTAAGGTGGTGCAGAGATGAACAAGGTAGGTGCATAAAGATATAGGAGAAGGGGACACAAAAAAAACTATGATATAAATATAGATGTACATATATAAACATATAGGCATACATACTGACTACATATTACTATTATATTATAAATACATAAGATACGTATAAAATATAAATATAGTAAATACATATTATATACAAATTATAATTTATATATCACTGAAGTGATTCTGCTACTCCATTGAGCAGTAGTTGACGAACTCTAAACTTGAAAGCCGACCGGTTGGTGCACGACCTGATTTCGAGAGGGAGTGAATTCCAGAGAAGTATGGATTGGATAGCGAAAGAAGAGTGAATGAAATCAGAGCTGTGAGCAGGGCACTTAAGGAGGAGATTGTTTCATTTAGGCAATATTCTGGTATTAAGAAAACTATAGCTAGTATATAAATGTCTCATTATCCCGGGTTCGATTCTGATTCGTCAACTTTTACGTTACGTGTTTTATAGCTTTGTGCCACTATCCGCATTAATTGATAGTGTAATGGTCTCATTGAACTTTTATATGATGGCTGTAATTCCGATTGCTACCTATCAAGAGACGGAATTAAGGTCAGTGAACTGTTTTATATCTTTCGGTATAGGTATGAGTTTTGAAGATATAAATAAATACACCAACACACACATAGTCCTGACCCCACACTAGGTTAAACCTGTATCGTGATATAACAGCCAAGAAGGACTACGGTCCCACAACACCCAGACCCGAAACAAATATCTGTCTGTCACTCAAACATTTGTCTCTGTGCGGGAATCGAACCCACGTTCTCTCCTTTCACAGCCACGTCAAGTTTAGTATAGTATGATTTCTAGTTATATAAACAATTGAATTATGACGCAAGAGACATTGTTTTTTTGGTATTATTTTAAGAGCCCTGAGAGTTGAAATAAAATATTGATTGCATTGATGAATTTAGGCAAAAAATATATAAAAGGTATACTTTTCTTAACCACATCTGAATAGAAAACCGGCTAGTTCCTTATACAAAGTAAATACTACATTCCGTTCTCTAAGGAAAATCTCGACTTAATCTAGTAACTGCTAGGACTGTGTGACGTCATCCAAGGTCGAACAATTATTTGTATGCGCCATGCATTGTTGCATGTACGTATGGATGTATGTTAATGCACGTTCGTTGCAAGTAATGGAATGTACTTAGACGGATTGAGGCGATCTCATGAGTCGCGTAGTCGGCTGTGAAACAAATAGCACGGGGTTTAGTGTTTGTATGTTCCACAATTATTTCTTCGGGTCTGAGTTATTATGGGACCGAAAGTCTCTGGTGACACCAACGAAATAACTTAATGGCAATTTATTTACTTCCTATATAAATGTATATAAAGGCCGACATAATATGACAACCTCCGTGGCGCAGTAGGCGAGTAGCCGGCTGTGAAACGAGAGGCCGTGGGTTCGATTCCCACATCGGGACAAATATTTTTATTACAGACAGATATTTGGGTCCGGGTCTAGGTGTTGTGAGACCGAAAGTCTCTCGTAGTCCCAGATACCCACAACACAAGACTGTCTTAGTGTGGGATCGGGGCTATGTGTGTGACTGTTGGGTGTTATTTATTATAATGCCTTAGGCATTCTCTACCTCTCAAACTGTGGGTGATGCAGAGATCAATGATGTAGGTGGAAATATATATATACTATCTACGTTATAGTATACACATAAGACATATATTTTGCTATGATTCCAGGAATTTTGGGTGTTGCTTTTTATGACATTGAGGTATTCAGCAGAGAGAAATGGCCACTACTTTATTTTTAGTAAGCGGTAAAGCCACGTTACAAGCAATTTATTTTCAACTTAAATGGTCAGTTTTTTTGTGCCTCGATAGGCAGACGAGCAGACGGGCCACCTGATGGTAAGTAGTCACCGCCGCCCATAGACTTCTGCAATGCCAGGGCACAGCAAGCCGCTGCCTACCGGTCAATTATCCTGGATTGATAATACTCATAGTAAAATATATAAACAAATATAAGACTGTTCATCTCGGTGGGACCCATGACCCCACCACACTTCCCTAAGTACACAAATCGAAGGCTAGTCACGTACAAAAAATTATCAATTGTGGTCTTCTTGCATGACCTTATCCGTTCACTATGCAATTTGTGGTTAAATGAATCAGCGGAGGATAATTTTTTGTTAATTCTTAATCCATCATAGGTCTTGTTCGTCTTTAAATTCGAGCTTATGTGTCAAATGCCAAGATGTCCTACTTACTTCTTACATATCCTGAGTGCTTGAAGTGTGAAGAAGCTACTCTGCAGGTCGGCATGATGTATTAATAGTAATAATAATAACACCCAACAGTCACACACATAGCCCCGATCCCACACTAAGATACGAGTCTTGTGTTGTATCAGGGACCTAGAGAGACTTTCAGTCTTACTACACCCAGACCCCGGACACAAATATCTGTCTGTCAAACATTTGTCCCGGTGTGGGAATCGAACCCAAGGTCTCTCGTTTCACAGCCGGCTACTCACCTACTGCGCCACGGAGGCTGTCGTATTGAGGTATAGTTGTCTATCGTCACTTGATAAGAGTATCAGGTAGAGACCTGGACGGCACTGCACACCATCAAGTGCAGTGTGGTCAATTCTCCGTGCCAGGATAAAAACATACTTACATTGATTTTATATTACTCTAGCGGGCTTGGCACACGTCGTCCTGTCCGGAAAAGCAGCGCCACACCGACAGCAGCGCCACCTACCGGGTCCATTTGTGAATCTAAACCATTCAGGGTGCCACTCAAACGCATACAAACAAAATCATTCAAATCGGTCCAGCCGTTTAGGAGGAGTTCAGTGACATACACATGTACAGTAGAATTATATATATCCGGGTGAAGTCATGTCAGGTCATCAGGCCGAGGTTGTGAGAGGGCTTACACGCCCCTCTCAGATCGCCAGATACAGCCAGGATGCATAGCGTGTAATAGTTCGGTAATAAAACAAGAATATCACATCATAGTCTATTTGAAGCTACCACCAGTTCGGAATGCAGTCATCCAATAGGAAAGATCCTGGCAATAAAACCTTTGGTTGCTCTTTTTAAAAATATCACGGTTTACATCAGTTCACAATTACACTTTTTACTTATTCAGTTCAATAATTAACAAAATCAACCAGCCTTCCAATAATAATATTTTTATATTCCTCTTGTCAAAAAATGGCGGGCAGACTATTAATATTTATTTTCAATAGATGGCGTTAGTGTTCTATTTAATTTATTTTCTTCACACTCCGATACGGCCATTCTGCAGTGCGATGCGCGCTCTGCATCGCTTGCTCAATCCCTTCTGTAATGCCGTCCTGATACGGCGATACCGCAGTGGGACGAGTACTCTGCACTGCTTGCTAGAGCCCTACTGGAACTTAAAATATCATCAGTATACACAGGCTAGGGTACACTCATAGTGCCCCTATGCCAACATTGTTAATATTTATTACAGTTATGGTCCACAAGACATAGTAAAGATGCTAGCTAGTAACCACTGTTCTTTTAAAATGATCAGAGTAAATATTAATAAAACTTAACTGTTGGCTCATCATGCCAACAGCAAAATTTGTTAGTGGTACGTGATATCATTTGTTAAAAAGTTCATTTCTGGTTACTATGTGATACTAGCTTACTTGTTAGAAAATATGTTACTGTTCACGACATGTGACAAATGTTCAATATGTATGCTCACTATTCGTGGCATTAGTTCAATGTGTAATGTTCAGTGTTAAAGGAAGGATAGGCCGGTGAGAGGTCGTAGCTGTTTTTCAACAGAGGTCCTAAGGAATTATAGGAAAGGTCGATGCTGTGCTCTGGGTGGCTCATCACACCGTGGTACACAGGGGACTAGGATAGAAATGACATATTGAACGCCGCTACACGTCAATAGTCATAATTCTTGTTTCTAGCTTTCAGTTTTTAGCTTTTAGCTTGCAGCGTTTTAGCTTGTACCTTTGTAGCTTGTAGCTTTATTTTTAGCTTACAGCTTTTTAGATTACAGCTTTTTAGATTACAGCTTTATAGCTTACAGCTTTATAGCTTGCAGCTTTTTAGCTTTGAACCTTAAGCCTAAAACATTGAGCTTTTTAGCTTTTAGACTTTTTAGTTTTTAAATTTTTCTTTGAAACATTCGGCTTTAAGATCTTTAGCTTTAGCGTTTTGTATGTGTGTGTATATGTGTGTTACACAAAAGAGAACAATATGAAATTGTTTTTAAGTTTGCGGCTTGTTTTTAGGCTTGCAGCTCGTTTTTAAGGTTGCAGCTCGTTTTTAAGCTTGCAGCTCATTTTTAAGCTTGCAGTTTGTAGCTTATGTTGTACACAAATGAGATAACAATATGAAAGTTGATCACCCAGTTTTACTGTCCCGTTGAATCAGCATGTTGGTTAGATGTCAGGTCCTTACCACTAGTGACAGCAAGGTTTTCAAAATACTTCGTGGCGCCCCGACTCGGCTATTCTGTAGTGCGATGGATGCTCAGCATCACTTGCTAGATCCTTTCTGAAACTTAAAATATCATGAGAGTACACACAATAGCATGATTTGTGAGAAAATATGTTACTGTCCACTCTACGTGACAACAGCGTAATGGTTTTTTTTTTTTTTTTTTTTTCTCTTTTTCTTTTCTTTTCGTTTTGTTTTTTGAGATTATTCGAATAATCATTGCCCATGAAAGGTGCTGCGGCAACACGGCCATTCTGAAATGCGATGCGTGCTCTGCGTCGCTTGGCAGGCCCTTTCTCAAACAGATTCTGAAACAGATTTATAATCAAAACCGAGCCTAGGTATTTCCACAGAACACTTAAGCACAATTATTAGAATGCATTGTAGCATTCAAATTATTATTCTTAGTAATCTGTTCACTCAATGTGACCACAGATAAATACTTAAAAATTACTAGTAAATAAGTAAGATTTGCTGTACATAGGAAAGTGTTTTTTTTTTTTTTTTTTTGTTTTGTTTTATCAGTGCAAACGCTCCACGCATTAATGCCTGATTTGATTTCTCGTAGAGAAGGATGATGCTGTGGTGCTGAGCGGTCCTGAACGCCGTGGTCCACAGAGGCTCTAAAGGAAATGGGAACTAGGGCGATGCTGGGGCCTAGGCCTTATATTTATGACCGTGGTCCCCAGAGGCTCTAAAAGAATAGGAAATAGAATTTCTCGTAGACAAAGATGTTTTTTTTTTTGTTATATCAGTGCAAACGCTCCACGCATTAATGCCTGATTTGATTTCTCGTAGACAAGGTTTTTTTTTTTTTTTTTTTTTGTTATATCAGTGCAAACACTCCACGCGTTAATGCCTGATTTGATTTCTCGTAGACAAGGATGTTGCTGTGGTGCTGAGCGGTCCTGAACGCCGTGGTCCACAGAGGCTCTAAAGGAAATGGGAACTAGGGCGATGCTGGGGCCTAGGCCTTATATTTATGACCGTGGTCCCCAGAGGCTCTGAAAAGAGTTAGGAAGAAAGCGGCGAATATGAATTGTAGTCTTACTATTTTGTAGTTTATGATGGTATCAACCAGTGAACAAAGACAGGCCAATAACTGATTTAAAATTCACAATTATTTTCAGTTTAATTATTGATTGTCAGTTTATGATCTAGGAACACATAAGTACTAGCAATCACAATGTTATTGAAATAAACTATTATTTAAACTGCAATACAATTTACAAAGTGTTACAACTTGATTAACTTTCTGTATTGACTAAGAGTAGTTATTAAGATTTGTTTTATATTGTAAATTTGAGAAAATTTTAATATTTGTTGTGGTTACAGTAACACTAAATCTGTAACCCTAATATCACTGCCTAATTAGCAGTTAAACAAAAACTTCAAATATTAATTACAGTACCATCAGTTTTAATAAAACTGAAAGAAGAATTACCATCAGATTTTAACACCAGAAATTAAAACAATAATCAATAAGGTAGGAAATAGAACCTGGTATTTTTAACTTAATGAATTGTTTAGTTTATCAGAATGAACAAAATTAAAACTTGTCCTGTTAATTTTAAAACCAGAAGCGGCTCACCAAATTTCAAATACATCCATGAGAAAATGACATATGTAGGTAGGCAGGCAAACAACCAGCTATCTCAGTACTTGCACTGTCAGAGAACCGCCTCAACGACTCCACAGCGCCAGGGGACACCATCCACAGCATATGGAATTTGAAACATCAAAATCATTAACACAGTAATCATCGACACTTCATTTTGACTATCGTTTAAACGATTTAGTTTGGAACATAAAATAAATCAAAATGATTTACAAAACTTAAGGGACTTACTATAATTTATAAACATAGCACATCCAAATGATTCTCAACATTCGCAACCTTGAAATTTACTGGAGACTAGCAAATTTACAGTACCATTGAGCACTTTTTACCAGGTGTAAAGCAGTAGCATATTACACTTTACCATCATTATTTTATTTCAGATGATAGAATTTCAATAATTTATAACTTTTTGCACATCCCCACAAAGTGCATAAAACTAATGATTAATGTTTTCCAAACTCTCAAACAACAAAAATAACATGGTACGAGACTGTAGGAATTACATCACCTGATTTACAATAGTGGATGTCGAGTTCAATCCTGCTTCTGATATCCGGGTGAAGTCATGTCAGGTCATCAGGCCGAGGTTGTGAGAGGGCTTACACGCCCCTCTCAGATCGCCAGATACAGCCAGGATGCATAGCGTGTAATAGTTCGGTAATAAAACAAGAATATCACATCATAGTCTATTTGAAGCTACCACCAGTTCGGAATGCAGTCATCCAATAGGAAAGATCCTGGCAATAAAACCTTTGGTTGCTCTTTTTAAAAATATCACGGTTTACATCAGTTCACAATTACACTTTTTACTTATTCAGTTCAATAATTAACAAAATCAACCAGCCTTCCAATAATAATATTTTTATATTCCTCTTGTCAAAAAATGGCGGGCAGACTATTAATATTTATTTTCAATAGATGGCGTTAGTGTTCTATTTAATTTATTTTCTTCACACTCCGATATATATATAAAGATATTCTAGAATTAAAAGTACATCCTTGGAGTGCGAATTATTTTTTTATACCAAAGTTTTAGCATAATTGATTTAGTAGTTTATTATTTTAGTATGGATAACCTATATTCTAATGTCCTTTGATATTTGCTATGGTTTTAATAGAGTTTTTAATATGAACTAAAATGTTTAGTTTCTGGGTTTTTTTTTGTGCCTGGATAGGCAGACGAGCAGACGGGCCACCTGATGGTAAGTAGTCACCGCCGCCCATAGACTTCTGCAATGCCAGAGCACAGCAGAGCCGCTGCCTCGTGCTCGTCTACTACTCCTATGTTTTTTTTTATCCTGGCACGTCAAAGTGGCCACACTACACCTGATGGTAAGCGCAGTGTCGTCCAATTATAGTATCGAGTAGCGAGAGACAATCTATCCCCCGCTGCTCAACACAATCATGCCGGCCTGCTTCTTCATACTACGCCAAGGGCAAGAAGGTGAAGAAGCGTAATATGATATCAAACTCTTGGCTAAGGGCAAACCTGTGTCGTAGTTATCAAGAACTACAAGATTATGGTCGCCTAACACCCAGACCCGAAACAGATATTCGATGATCTAAACATTTGCCTCTGTGAAATCGAACCCACGATCGGTCATTTCATAGCCGCTTGCTACTACACTGACAAATTGCATATGATTGTAACAACGACACTAATTCTCATCATCTGTATATATAAAAGAAGAAACTGACTGACTGTTCAATCAACGTACAGCCTAAACGGCTGGGGTTAGAAACTTGAAATTTTGACAGTGTGTACCTTTTATGACGGAGGCATCCACTAAAGAAGGGTTTTTGGAAATACCACCTAAGGGGGTAAAATAGGGGATGAAAGTTTGTGTGAAAATTCTTCATTTTTGAAGTTAAATTCATGAAAATTAGTATTTGGCCTTTTAGTTAAATATAAAATGTATATATTTCAGGATTTTTGGAAATTCCTCCCCTAACGGGGTAAAATAGGGGATGAAAGTTTGTATGAAATTCCTTCATTTTTTTTTAAGTTATACGCATGAAAATTCGTATTTTGTATAATATACTTTTTCTCCCAAACATGACCTCCACGCGGGCGGAGCCGCGAGCAACAGCTAGTATCTAATATGATATTAAACCTGTGTCATCGTTATCAAAAACTACAAGACATTTCACAGCCGCTTGCCACAAATGCTGTCAAACTGCATATGCTTGTAACAAGTCTCATCATTGTAAATGTCATTCGTAATTAATACAAATTGCGTGGAGTGCAATTACTGCAATTACTCCATTACTGTCAACTAGTCCCGGAGACGGGGGTTAATTAGATTAGTGAGAATATGGGGGGAGTGGGGAGAAGAGATAAATAGACCGGGCGGAGTTCTGATTGAATCAAGCAAGTTACTTAGCCATTATTGTTTCTATCGTAGTGAAGGTATGATAGAATACTCTTTGTTCATTGTTATATAAATTTTATTACAAATTTTAATGAATTTCAAAATTTTATTCTCACAGAAAACCAACGTATAGTGACAGTTCACTGTCGCGTTTCGTATGGTAAGTGAGATATCTGGAGGCCCAAATTCCCCCTTCCCTTCCCTAATCCCTATTCCTGTCCTTTAAGACCGACAGCGCATACATGATACTTTCGGTATTGTGGATGTTCATGGGCGGTGGAGATCACTTAACATCAGGTGAACCACTGGCTCGTTTGTCGGACTATGATATATAAAAAAAATATATATTACAATGTTCCAGCTGAAATATGTAATGTGAGGTGTGGTGACAGCCTCCGAGGTACATGGAGCGTGTAGCTGACTGTGCAACGAGAGGCTGTGGGTTCGGTTCCTGTACCGAGACAAAAGTTTGTCTAACAGTCATTTGTTTCGGGTGTTGTGTGACCGTTTCCTTTTAGTTCTTGATACCTACGATACAGATTTGACTTAGACTGGGGTCAGGAATATTTGTGTAACTGTTCGGTGATTTATTCAATGTTGAAATATAAAACATTGTAAAAACGATGGTGATTATTCTCATGCGAAGAAATTACTGCATTTAAACGCCCTTGGGTGTCGCAGTGGCAGTGGCAGCCATGTGGCAGTCGCTTGACGATCTATCAAATGTTATACAAATATCGCTCATGTCTGTACATGTAAAGGGATAGGTAGAAATGCAACTAGCAAAACCACAGTTCTCGAAACTTATTTCCGTCCTATGATGTGACAGATGACGAGGCCATTGCCATGTCGGACACAAACAACAATACGGTAGTTTTCTGTGTTTAATTTTGTACATTATTCTATTCTATATGCAACCAAATAGGTAAATTCGTAAAAGAAACTCTTTTGCGAAAACAGAATCAAAATTGCTGCGTATGGTTGCGTATTGAGAACATATTGCTATCTCCTCACAGTAATGAGGATTCTGAGAACTGTGACGTCACGGTACATATGATGCATCTATTTACTGTCATTTGAAAATTACCCCTTCTAGCAGATTTGAATGGAGTCTAATTTATTTATTTTTGTTCGGATTTATAAAATTCTTTCGATAATAGATTTAGGTAATGTAAATTGTTGATTAAATTAATAAAAAAATCGAGTCAACTACCCTATTATGATTTTACAAATAGACATAATTTGTAATTGCTCTTTCTTGGATTCAAATTCAAAGTTTAAGTTGGCTACGTCTGTATAAATTAAGCAATATTATTATAAACAAATCACGCCTTTACTCTATTGTTAACGTGACCATTTATTATTGTTAAAGCAGGACAACCTAAAATTATTTTTGATTAAAAAATAAAGCACATTAGTATATTTTTCAAAACATCTAGTTTTAAATATAATAAATAAATACACCCAACAGTCACACACATAGCCCCGACCCCATACTAAGATACGAGTCTTGTGTTGTGGGTATCATGAACAGCGAGAGACTACGGTCCCACAACACCCAGAACCGAAACAAAATATCTGTCTGTCACCCAAACATGTGTCTCGGTGCGGGAATCGAACCCACGGCCTCTTCTTTCCCAACCGGCTACTCGTCCGCTGCGCTACGGAGGCTCTCAAATATGAATGGAGCTGTTGGCACGAATTGTTTATTATAAAAATATAGAAATTTTATAGAAAACTAGCGGACCGTGCAGACGTCGTCCTGCCCGTAAAAGCAGCGCCACACCGACTGCCGCGCCATCTGCCGTGCTGATTTGTGAATCTAAACCATCCAGGGCGCCACCCAAACGCATAAAAAAAACATTCAAATCGGTCCAGCCGTCTAGGAGGAGTTCAGTGACATACACACATACAGTATAATTATATATATATATATATATATATATATATATATATATATATATATATATATATATATATATATAAAGATATACTTTGTTGTCAATATGAATGTGGATGGACGAAAGAGTCGTGGGAGACCCAAAAAGAGGTGGATGGATTGCGTGAATGAGGACATGCGCGTGAAAGGAGTGAATGCAGATTTGACGCATGATAGGGCTGCGTGGAGAGTTAAACCAATTGTGCCGACCCCACTTAGTGTGGGATAAGGGCAGGTAGATGGTGATGATGATGAAAGATATACTTTGATATAAAAATTAGTTTTAATACTACAACTCCTAATTGTGTTTGCTCATTAGTCCATGGCTAACTCTTTTGAGAAAACACTTTTGATGGTGCGTCACTGCCAACCTGACATAAGATGCACTAAGCTGTTACACAAAAGTTTAATTGAAATTATTAAATGCTTGCTATTCAACTCGCCGAATTTCAGCAGCAATACTGTAGAAATTACATACATATACACTCACGCCTGTATTCCCCGAAGGGGTAGACAGAAGTGTAACCAGTACACCCACTTTTCGCCGAATTTAGGTCCCATAATGTGATAGGGGGCGAGCCTATCGCCATACCTGGCACAGATTCCAGACTCTGGGCTAATACTGAGTAATTTCTAGATAAAACCCAATATCACTTTACCCGACCCGGGGATCGAACCCGGGACCTCAGCACAGCAGTTGTAAACGCATGCGCAATTACAACTGCGCCACCGAGGCAGTCACTGTTGAAATTCTTATGTATTTTATGCCTAGCCGAACATATACCTGTACATACCCGTCAGGACAAATCAGGACTGTCCTGCTTAAGTCAAGACGAATGGTCACTATCTACAAAGGCGAAATATCAAAATCAATATCGTATTCTCCCTGTCTACTTACGAAGGATAGGATCACAACAATGGCCATCTATTGAATACGGGTTAAGCTTTCACAAAATATAACATGATGAATTTGAACTTTATTACTATGATCATAAGGTTGAGTGGTCGTTAAGACACAAGTAGTTATAAACAAAAGGCGAAGCGTGGGCACCTGCCGGGTCAAGGTTCGGACTTGTGCGTAGTAAAAGTGAAGGCAGGAAGTAAGTTTAAAGGTAAGTTTAGTTAGCGATTTTTTTAACCTATCCCACTGCCCTACTGCTGGGCTCTCTCATAAGACTCTCCCATTACTTTTAACTGCTCCCAATTATTTATTTGTCTTTGGCGTCTAAATCGTCCCGCCATCTCTTCCTACGCCTACCACGCCGCCGGCCAGAAGGTACCCTGTAGCAGCAATAAAAGATTTATGCAAAAACTCTGAACATAAATTACTATAAAAATTGATATTTTTTGTGTCTCCGAAATCTAAGAACATACGAAAAACTTCTAAAGAACGACGCTTTCTGTCCTGCAGTTAGTAGTCTAGATAGTATTTTTATTATTCTTCTTCTTCTTCTTAGTCGGGCACTCCTGGCGGAATGGTCGTGGTTATGGATCGTCGTATTGGTCGGTTGCAGCATTTGCGATACGTCTCCATTCATCCCTGTTCGTGGCACTGCATTTTATAAGTATTTTTATAAGTATTCTCAAACGACATTATGCCTCCGTGGCGCAGTAAGCTAGTAGCCGGCTGTGAAACGAGAGGCTGTGGGTTCGAGACCGGGACAAGGGTTTGTGTGACAGATTATTTGTGCCCGGGGCTGGGTGTTGTGAGACCGAAAGCCTCTCGTAGTCCCTGATACCCATGACACAAGACTCGTATCTTAGTGTGGGGTCGGGGCTATGTGTGTGACTGTTGAATGTTATTTATATATTAAATAACGTAAGATAATCTTGTATCTGTATACATAAAAGAAAACTGATTGACTAACTGACATATCATCGCACACCCTAAACGGCTGGGGTTAGAGACTTGAAATTATAAGAGTAGGTACATTTTATGACGTAGGCTAAGGAAGGGTTTTTGGAAATACCACCCCTAAGGTGGTAAAATAGGGGATGAAAGTTTGTATGAAAATCCATCATTTTGTAGTAAAACGCATGAACATTTGTATTTTGTATTGTATACTTTTTCTCCCAATGATGACCTCCACGCGGGCGGAGCCGCGAGCAACAGCTAGTTTAAACTAAAAGAAAGGAATATATATGAATTTCATTGTTACGATTGTGGTAGTAAGGTGCATTTTGATTCATCTCTTTGTATCTATGTTCCTCTATGTCTAAAGCTTAGTAGCAGCGAAACACTATTTGTTGCGTTTGTATTTTGTATTGTATACTTTTTCTATACTTTTTTTTTATACTTTTTCTCCCAATGATGACCTCCACGCGGGCGGAGCTAATCTAAATCTAGTAGTCAGTATCTATATCTAGTATCTTATAATAATTTGTATATGTAGGTGCTGTGGGAGCGTAGTCCCTCGTAGTTCTTCATACCCACGATACAGGTTTTTTTTTTCGTATGGATTTGTGCTGTTAGCTTACACTTGCTTTTACATCTTCACCGAACATTGTGGCCGGCGCTTATGGCGCTCCAACCCGAAGAAGCAACTTTTGTCAACGGCTAGCTCAAAGACGCCTTCTATAAGACCTTTGATTAAGCCGTCGCGTCGCTTGGAATAGTTACAGGGCCTCTCGATACATTAGTGTATCGAGTATCTGAGCCCGGGCCGGGATCCTTGGACTTGTCGGCGAGTCCCACGTCGACGTGCGTTTAGAATAGAATTGTGATTGCCATTGGGCAGGGACAGTGCTGTCTCGACAGCGACCGTGATGGGATCATTTGTATCTCCCAAAACATGTTTAGGGCGACGACGGAGGGAGATTTCTTCACCAGTTATGGTATAGTTGGCAGCTGCCACAATAAGAGAATTGTTTGCATTTTATGTATGTTTGAAGGAGACGAGTGCGCGAATACAACACAGGCATAGGTCATAATTGGAAGAATACAGGTTTTATATAGAGTCACTTTGTTACGCAGAGACATTTTGCTTCTAATCATTGGATAAAGGCGGCCAAGAATAAAAGCCGCTTTGTTTCGAACGCGGGTAATGTGATCTTTGAATGTCATACGACTATCGAGAACAACGCCTAACAGTTAACAGATACCTAACAGTTTTTTCCCAAGGAATTGGGCCGTTGAATAGTCGGATTTCGTTTGGAACTCGGGGGCTGCCTCGAGAAAAGAAAATGGCGGCACTTTTCTCGGGATTAACGTCAATTCGCCATTTGCGAAACCATTTTCCTAGAGAATCTGTGGCCTGTTGGAGGTAAATCCTAATAAGTCTTCTGTTTACACCTGATACGTATAGTGCTGTATCGTCAGCAAAAAGAGCAAGATTAACTTTGGGGTGTTTGGGGATGTCACTAGTATAGAGTGAAAACAGAAGAGGCGATAGAGCGGAACCTTGAGGTACACCTGCTTTCAGGAAATGGTAAGTGGAAAGCGATCCTTCTACGCGGTACTGGAAGCTTCGATTTGTAGGAAAGTCCTGTATTATGAGTACGAGCCTGTCTGGCACTCCTAGTTGGAAGAGCTTGTAGATCAAGCCGTCGTGCCAGACTTTGTCAAATGCTTTTGCCACGTCAAAGAATAAAGCCCCGGTACGAATAGGTTTTGGTTTATTTAGGTTTGATAAGACGTGCTCCGTTATGCGGTGAACCTGATGAACGCATGAATGACCGGCTCGAAAGCCAAATTGTTCATCGGGGAGAAGTTTGTGGGCTTCAGCATGGCTGCTAAGACGGTTTAAGAGGACCCGTTCGTAGATTTTGCCAAGACTACTTAGAAGACTTATAGGTCTGTAGCTGGTAGGATTTGAGGCAGATTTTCCTGGTTTATACATAGAATACCTATCACTATGGCTTTCTTCCATATATCGGGGAAGGAGTGATGTAGCATAAATACATTGAATATACTCGCTAGTAAAAGAATGAAATGGGCCGGGAGATATTTGATGACTTTATTGCTAATGCCATCGTATCCAGGAGCTTTTCTATCTTTAAGACCTCTTATGATGGCGTAAATTTCTTCGGGAGATGTTTGAGTAAGGGTATCGGATGGTGTCATGGACGACCTACGCTCTGTTTCCTCGATTACGGTGTCAAAGTGGGTTGGATCTGAAGACTCTTGGCTTGGCGAGCATTGGGACTCTAGAGTGGTAGCCAAGTATTCGGCTTTGTCATCGTCGTCGAATGCAGAAGGCATACCGGGTCTTTCAAGGGGTGGCATTCCAGAAGTGGAATCTAGCTTGAGAGATCGGGCCAGTTTCCAATAGGCCTGATGTGATGGAGCTATATCAGCAAGCCGGGTTTGCCATTTGTCGTCGCGGATTTCTTTAATTTGTGTTCTAAATTCTCGTCGCAAGGTTTGTAGCCTATGTTTGTTTGCATCCGTAGGGGCCGAGTCGTATGCCCTAGTTGCAGCATTTTTGGCCCTAACTAACATCTTCATGTCTCTAGTAAGTTCCCAGCGGCGGTCGTTTGCAACTGGGGTCTCTATGGAAGCTTTCTCTACTACAGCCTGAAGATAATTAGTGAAGGCCTGTGCTGTCTTATTGGCGTCTTCTAGAGATAGAATTATATATCATATCAAGTTCAGGTGGACTTCTCAAATCAAGAATTGTCTTGAGTTTTTTCCAGTTTACAACCCTTTTAATTACTGGGGAGTCGTTTGTTGGATCGCCCAATCGCAAAAGTACTGGACGATGGTCTGAATCTAGTTCGTGTAACGTTTCTATTGAGCGTAACCTGAGTGTCACGTTCTTTAGAAGAGCTATGTCAATCACATCTGGTCTGTAGTGCGGATTTGAGGGGTAACGCGTTGGGTGCATTGGAGCAATAACCTCAAAATTTAACACGTCAGTGAACTGCTCTAGTGCCTTACCGTTTGTTGTGGTGGTATGGGAGTTCCAGCGTTGGTGTTTGCAATTAAAATCACCAGCCAGAATGACGGAATTACTAAGATTAAGAAGCATTTCGATGTCTGTTCTAAGTAGACTTTTGTCTGGGGGAAGGTAAACAGAAGCCACGGTGATAGCTTGATGGCCTGTCATGGCCAAGCGGCACACGGTGGCCTCTATATTGATCAAGGGTGGTGTGTCTATGGGAATACAGTGAAGGGATCTTTTATAATATACTAATGTACCACCACCTCTAGAAGTCAATCTATCGTTTCTTATGACATTAAAATTTGCAATTTTAGGATCGCGCATGCCGGGTTTAAGAAATGTTTCCTGAACAAGAAATATATCTAGTTGGTGATCTTTAAGAAACTCGGAGATCCCTTCGCGTTGGGATCTGATGCCGTTGGCATTGAAGAATGACAGAGTGAGTGCGCGAGGCTTAGTTCTTTTGGTTGCAGCAGCCATTGGGAATTTTAATTAGAGGCCTTAAAGGCTTGGATGGCGGTAATAAGACCCGCATGTTCCATCGCCTTTTTCAGGCGGTCGCTGGGTGTTTTTTCAGTCCGGCGTAACTAAGCTGCTAGTATGCGCAATTCTTCAACATTTATTATGTTGATGAAGTCGCTTACCAACGCAAAATCAGCCACGATGTCATTTTCTACGATTCGCTTGGATACTGGGATGGGTATAGGCGCCTCTTGGGGTAGACATGTCGGAACGGACGATACAGGTTTTCGCCAGTGTGGGGTCAGAACTATGTGTGTGACTGTTGGGTGTATTTATGTATTAAAAAGTTATGTATGTACATAAAATACCATCGTACCTTCTTGCCCATGGCGTAGAGTGATGAAGCAGGCCGGCATGATTGTGTAGAGTAGCGGGGGATAGATTGTCACTTGCTACTCGATACTCTAATTGGATAGCACTGCACTTACCATCAGGTGCAGTGTGGTCACTTTGCCGTGCAAGAATAAAAAAAAGTGAGATCATTAAATTGGCAATACTTAGTAAGAGGTTATAAATACATATAAATCCATAATTTACTCACTGCAGCTTTACTGTGGCATCAGAATGCTTACGAAACTAGTAGTACGTTGTGCGTACGAGATCGGCATGCGACCGGACCCCCCGCGACCCCCTGCGACCCCCCGCCCGTGGACCCACGAGTTATGTCATTAGGAAAGTGAGAGTGATGTAATGAGGTCGTGCATCGTCTTCTAGAAATATCGATTTACGAGTACCTAAATAAAAAGTCATGCTTGTTTTGATTTTTAACCGACTTCAAAAAAAGGAGGAGGTTCTCAATTCGTCGGAATCTATGTTATGTATATTCCCAGATTACTCGAAGACGCCTGGACCGATTCGAGAAATTCTTCTTTTGTTTAAAAGTGTATACTTCCCAGGTGGTCCCATTGGCACTAAGTCAGGATCTGATGATGGGATCTCAGAAGGCAACTCTGAAATTTTATTATTATTAATAAATTTTTATGAGGCGTAATTTGTTACTTATTGAGGTCGGTGTACTTTTTATGAATTAAGAACTTTTATTAAAGTACGAGAAGATGAGTCACATGACCACGGGGCTACGGCTGCATGCCATTGCGTACCTTATAGCCTTCGACTTAAAGAAGAGAGTGGAACACCGCAGGGTTCAGTCGTTAGAGTGGTCTAGGCTGGTTATTCCGACCTACATGTACCTATCTCAACTGCGACCCTTATGGCTTTCGACTTAAGGCAGAGAGTGGGACATATCATGGTTTAGTCGGTATAGCGTTCTAGGCTGGTGAGGCCGACCTACCCTCGGGCTGAGGCAGAGGTGTAACCAGTACCGCACTTTTCGCCGAATTTATTTCGGTCCCATAATGTGATAGGGGGCGATCCTAACGCCATACCCACAATTCCACACTCCAAGCTGATACTGAGTATTTCTAAATAGAAAAACCTAATATCAGTTTAGGGATCGAACCCGAGACCTCAGCATAGCAGTCGTAACTCATGCGCACAACTGCGCCAGCGAAGCAGTCTTTTCTTAATCTATAAAATGTGCATACTGCATTCTGAACTAGAGGTAGAACAGTAAAAACAAACGCGCAAGAAACTTGAGCAGTGCTTTTTTCAACTGTTTTTTTTTTATTATTTTATCGTGGCTCGGCAAAGTGACCACACTGCACCTGATGGTAAGTGCAGTGCCGTCCAGTTATAGTATCAAGTAGCGAGTGATAATCTATCCCTCGCTACTCAATACAATCATGCCGGCCTGCTGTGATTTACAATGTTTCAATTGATAAGATGTATGAAAGTGGAAAAAGCGAAAGATCGTAGCGGCACTCATAATCTCTGCTTATACCATGTAAGTAGTGTGTATGTTACAAAGAAGGACAACAATTAATAAAATTCCTAAAAAGTACACCGATTTCAATAAAAAAACAAATTATGCGGAAGTATACCCTTTTAAACAAAAAAAGAATTTCTCGAATCGGTCCAGGCGTCTTCGAGTAATCATAAAAAAAGATTCGGCGAATTGAGAACCTCCTCCTTTTTTAAAGTTGGTCAAAAATACAATTTAAACGGGATTCTTTTATAAAAATAAGAAAACTTTGTGAACAAAATTACTCAATACAAAAAATCTTTCGTCATCTCTACAAATGCTAACAAATAGTGAACATTGCACATGACAAAACATAAGTAGGTATTTAAAGATCACTCTGGTACTTCTCAACCTTGGGCCGGTAGCTTCTAATTGTTGGTAGTAAAGCCAGGCCGCTCACACAAGGCTGTATGAGGCAACACTTCGAAAAATTCCAGCCTACATTATCAATTCGGTGCGTAAAAGTTTGAGAGAATGCGTTCGTAGTTTTAATGGTATTTCTCTAGCTTTTGCCCGCAGCTTTGCATGCGTTATGTTTAATGGCACCGAGATTGTGCTCTATACAATAAATAAGTACACTCAACACTATGTAAATATTTTTCCATGGCGAGAATCAAACCCGTAGTCGGATAAAATAAAATATAGATAATAAAATTAGTTCCGATGCTTCGAAAACTTTAGAGCCTCCATGGTCACGGGGCGGAGTATGTATGTTTTTTTATTTTTTTATTCAGGCGCGGCAAAGTGACCACACTGCACCTGATGATAAGCGCAGTGCCGTCCAGATAGAGTATTAAGTAGCGAGAGACAGTCTATCCCCCGCTACTCAACACAATGATGCCGGCCTGCTGTTTAGCTTCTTCACGTTAGGCCTAAAGGACCCAGGATCATATAGATATCATAGAGCCTCCATGGTCACGTGGCGGAGTATATATGTCGTCACACTAAAATATTGTTAGGTTTCTATCTTCAATTAATTTTAATTAATTATTCCATAATTTAACGTAGATGTAAAATAAACCGCAATAAAGTTCGTAAAATTCAAATAAAAAGCCAATTTTTAATGAATCGGCACGTACCAGATAATACCGCTTTAATTCTATCAGTTCGTAATAACATCATCATATTTGTTTACTCTGACATAGTAAATTTCTAATATATTTTAGGATATCTATGTCAACAAATCAGACGAATAAAGAAACCAGTTCTTACGTAGTGTTTGCCCATATTTTGTTAGTGATGTGAGATTTAGATTACATCATTGGTATTCTTACAGTTCCACCATTAAATACCCATAGACTTATACTTAATAATACGACTTGACAATTTCCCTATGTATGTGAGATTAGATTTGCTAGCTTTTTACGTTTTTCATTAGGGATCATTGCATTTTTTTATCTATTTTTTACTATATATAGGCTTGCTATTGACCACTATCTCGCCTGCTGGTAAGTGATGATGTGGTCTGCGGTAGAGCACGCTTGCCTAGAAGATATCTATTCACTCTTGATTTAAAGATACCGAGGTTATAATTTTCGGGAAATATACTCTCTAGCGGTGCGCATGATAAATGGAACATCTTCTTAATACAATCAAATGCTTTTAAGTGAGACCACTTTATTACCGGTCCATTTTTCTTCTGGTGTGGTGCCTCTTACTGCTTTACTTGCTTTCGTTACAAGGGTGAACGCGATACAACGCAGGGTTTGGTCGGTAGAACAGCCTAGGTCGGTAAGTCCGGCACATTTCCTACTTAGATCTGTAAAGAGATTCCCCGGGTAGAAAAAAACCGTGCGAGATGTGTGAAAACTTGGTTTTGAATTATGGTTAAAGATCAACTCTGTTTAGCAGGTCACTTTTTTGACTGTTTGTGATGGTTACTATTAATGACATAGTTTTAATAATTTTAAGCAGCGATAGCCTAGTTGGTTGCGGTACGGACTGCCAAGACGAAAGTCGTATGTTCGAAACCTAAGTGGCATACACCTCTGACTTTTAAGTTATGTGTGTATTAAATGTTAATTATCACTTGCCATAACGGTGAGGGAAAACATCGTGAGGAAACCTGCTTATCTGAGAATTCTAATACGAATTTCGAAGGTATGTGAAGTCTACCAATCCGCATTAGGCCAGCGTGGTGGACTAAGGCCTAACCCCTCTCATTAGTAGAGGAGGCCCGTGTCCAGCAGTGGGACAACGTTGATTACAGGGCCAGTATTATTATTATTTAATAATTTTAGGAAAAATCACTTTCAGTTCATTCATAAAAAACTACTTTTAGGGTATACGTTATACATAGTGTTAGGTCTTCTAATTAGAGTATCGAGCAGCGCGAAACAATCTATCACTTGCTGCTCGACATAATTATGCCAGCCTGCTTCTTCATACCACGCCATGGGCAAGAAGGTGAAGAAGGTGTCGAGGGCCTAGTGTCAGAGAACTCAGAAGAGAAAAACCGGATGTACACTGACTGATCCCGGAACGCGGAACACTTGTGTGTGCCACTACATAATTTGATTGTGTTAATCTTCAATATAAAACTTCAAGAAATCTTACAAAATTTTTAATCAAAATAAATTACGAATGTGGGAACATTTTTACATTGTGTTTGATTTTAGTATATTATTCTAATTTTGTTACCACGGAAATGTCTTGTAAGGTGACGCAGTGTTTTCCTGGTATACATCATCGAAGAATGGTTGCCGTTCTTAAATAAACGGAATTTGAGTCTATTTGAATCTCAATACTTCGTAAATGTTCCGTGGGACAGTTACTTGGCCGATTTTTTGTATTTTGGCACGACAGAGAGCACACAGCACCTGATGGTAAGCGCAGTGCCGTCCAGTTAGTATATCAAGTTTTTTGTGTATATTTCAATGGGTTTCTAGATGGTTTGAAAACACAATTAGACCCGGTAGGTGGCGCTGCTGTCTGTATGTCATCAAATTTGATTTGTGGGGGAAATGCCAAAGATTGTGATCTTTAAAATATCCCATTTAATGTGGCGCTGCTTTTCCGGGTAAGACGACGTCTGTGGTCCAGTAGATTACGTATAAAAGTGCTAAAATGTAGTAAAGATTCTTTACAAAATCCTTGCAAAAACAATTTATTATAAGTATGAACCTATCAAACGCGTGTTTTGTCACGTAGGTAGCTATTCGACAAGTCAAGGGCGCACACATACTAAAATCAAGTATGTATGTAGTCAATTATGCATAGATGTAGCCGTGGGAACAACCTATTTACTTGCGAATTGAAGTTAATTAACAGTTTTTGCAATGTCTTGTACAGATGTTTATGCCGCTAGATGGCGCTATATTAAATTTATCTCCAGTAAAGGGTATACAGAGGTGTAACTTATGCACCCACTTTTCGTCGAGCTTATTACCGTCCTATGATGTGGTAGGGGGTTAGCCTATCATCGTAAAAGACACAAATTTCAGATTCTGAGCTGATATTGAGTATTTCTAAATATAAAAACCCAATATAACTTTACCCGACCTGGGGATCGAACCCAAGACAACACAGCAGTCGTACCGCGTGCGCAAGTACAACTGCACCAACTATAAATGCAGTCAACTATAGATACAATACTTATAACCTATAGAATAGTTCCTTCTCGTATAAAATGAACGCATCCAAGTAGAATCTAGACATACATAGCGCCATGAACGTGGCCCGCAGATTACATTTTTATCTGCTCCCTAAAAGAAATCTTAAACAGGGCCGCGGTCGCTGTGACATATGTGCCAGCCCTGCTGTCTGGCACATCTCAGAGCTTGACATTGTTACACCACTTTTGCTTTTTTAAATATTGAATAAGGTTGCCCTGAAAAAAAAAATAACACCCAATACACACACAGCTCACACGCATAGCCCTGACCCCATACTAAGATGCGAGTCTTGTGTTGTGGGTCTCAGGGACTACGAGAGACTTTCGGTCTCACAACACCCAGACCCCGGACACAAATAACTGTCTGTCACACAAATATTTGTCCCGGTGTGGGAATCGAACCCACGGCCTCTCGTTTCACAGCCGGCTACTCGCCAACTGCGCCTCGGAGGCTGTCTATGCCTGTCTATGGCTGTATACGCCTATGTAAATGAATCTATTGCCACTGCCAAACTCCATGGTATGAAGTATTTAGCGTTTAGTTAATTTTGAGGATTATTGTGGCAAGGAAAGTCATTAAAAATTGATTTAAACAAATTTACGACTGGGATTAATATGTACTTTTCTGTATCCTACAAAAATATGTTTTATTTTGTGCCTCGATAGGCAGACGAGCAGACGGGCCACCTAATGGTAAGTAGACTTCTGCAATGCCAGGGCACAGCAAAGCGAAAACTAAAAGCTGTAGCGATTTAATTCTAATAAGATTTGTCTGCAGACATGCGTTGGCATGAATATTACAACTGATTTAACGTTTTTTAATGTTACCGAACTTTTTTTTTATCCTAGCACGGCAAAGTGACCGCACTGCACCTGATGGTAAGCGCAGTGCGGTCCAATTAGAGTATCGAGTAGCAAGAGACGATCTATCCTCCGCTTCTCAAGACAATCATGCCGGCCTGCTCCTTCACACCATGCCATGGGCAAGAAGGTGAAGAAGCGGTCGAGGGTCTATTGTTAGAATACTCAGAAAGCCGCAAAATGGCCAAACATTGTACCCCAACTCTAGACCGAGAAAGTAAGAGAAAGAAAGAGAAAGAAAGAAAGAGAGAGAAAGACTTTAACATAATCACATTTATGACAAAAAAATATGTCACCATTTACGCTAGTGGGATGCTCGCACCGTTACCAGCAACAACGATGTTAACAACGGATAACGTTAACAAAATAACGATGATGAAAAAATAACAAAAACTTCCATGTCTTATCATGATAAATTTACTAAGATCTGGGATCTTCCAATTATAATAAAACTGAAACGAGAACATTGTCAAACTTCCTTCTTATTCTTGTTATAAAAATTAATCAAATTAAAAAACGAAACTTCGACGATGTCTCATACGCTACAATTTCGTCGAAGTATGAGAGGACACTTTAGTCTACTTTTTGAGAATCAATAAAAAAATCAAATTACATCATCATTAGATTTCAATAAAAAACGTTTTAAAATACTTTAGCTGTGCCATCATCGTTTTTAAAAGCGTTGACTTCACAACTTGGTTGTAATTAAACGTTTTTGTATGAACTATAAGCACGTAGGATCTGTACGTTTTATTTTTAAATAATATAATGAAGAGTTATCATCTTTGCATGATGAGGCACCTTCTCTGCTTATGTTAGGATACACTGATGTGGTTGGTAGACATATTTTCCAATTCTTTTTCTCATATCTTTATATATATAATTCTACTGTACGTGTGTATGTCACTGAACTCCTCCTAAACGGCAGGACCGATTTGAAAGATTTTTTTTGTAGGCGTTTGCGTGGCGCCCTGGATGGTTTAGATTCACAATTGGACCCGATAGGTGGCGCTGCAGTCGGTGTGGCGCTATTTTTCCAGGCAGGACGACGTCTGCACGGTCCGCTAGTAATTTATATACTTATCATGAAATTTTGCTGAGTCAAATTCTCACGTCTGTGGACGTTTCTGATATATAAACAAAATGACAAATGCAAAACATAAGCTAATCTATATAAAAATAAAATAGGATTTATCTACATTTTGATAAAGGATTCTTTTTAAGCTCATGACTTTCTGTCTGTTTGTCCAGGCTAATCTCCGAAACAACTATATCAATTTTGAGACGGTTTTCAATAGTCAGTAGAAGACTTTTCATAATGTAGTATGTAGCATACTTTTGATCATAGATATATTTTTTTCTTACTAAAATTTTAAAATATCATGAATTTTGGGGTGAAAGTCAAACTGCTTTTTTCGAAGTTTCCACTGAATAATACAGGATTATTTTTGATCTTGTATATACTGTATTTACCGAGGAAAAATAATAACTAGAAAAATAAAGATTCTGCAACCGTCCTAGTGTCGAGCTTCTAGTCTTTCTCCGCATTTGTATGCATCCTTCGCGGCTCGGAAATACCCACGCCCTAACAGCTCGTGTTAAACGCCGGATTTACCTACTGCCTCCATCCCGACCCTTATGTACACACTACATAACTCAGGGATTATTGTAAATATATGGGACATTTCTTATAACGATGTCACATTGACAGGGTCGTAGTGGAGAATAGACCTGTTTTCACATAGGTCTTCTTCTTGGAAAGAGTGCGATTTTGGATATTGGTTGGACTGATCTATTATAATCTTGTAGTACCTATTAGAGGTATATACACAATACTCACGCCCGTAATCCTCGAAGGGGTAGGCAGAGGTGTAACTAGTACACCCACTTGTCGCCGAATTTATTACGGTCCCATAATATGGTAGGAGGCGAGCCTATCGCCATACCGGGCACACTTCCAGACTCCGGGCTGATACTGAGTATTTCTAAATAGAAAAACCCAATATCACTTCACCCGGGGAGAGCTCAGCACAGCAGTCGTAACGCATAATTACAACTGCGCCATCGAGGCAGTTTACGAATGGGTGATTTTGTTTTGTTTATAAAATTATGAGAAGGACATGTCTCATAGAAGATTTGACAAACCGATGGTTGTATTTATGATCTAGAGGCAGCATAATTAAGCCATGAATCTGGTAAAGATCTGGAATTAATTTTCAATCATTGAAAAATATTGTGTTACTTTTTTTGATTGCAAACTGTTGCCTCTGTGACATCTGTGAGTTTCTTGGTGCTTCTCAGACCAGTGGGCATTTGCGTAGCACCGGTAGACTTAGATTTTAATTATGACATGTAAAAAGTGCCCCTAGTGGCCTAATTTACAAAATAAATGATTTGATTTGATATCATAATATAAATAACCTCAGTGTATCAGATGTTAGCTCTTTGTTGATAAAAATAAAATCATGTCCTATACAATATTATGGTGGAACATATTCGCCGGTATAAAAATACAGGCCACAAAATATTTATCACAATGAATAAACTTTATATAAAAAATTCCTTTACACGTAAACGAAACGGGGCGCCAATTTGTGCGCACAGCGGGCGTCTGGCGAAATTGTTCCACGATTTAACAATGTCGTTACTTGGTCGTGACGCGCCCGTCACGGCTACTACATCTGTATATATAAAATAACAAACTGACTGACTGACATATAAACGCACAGCCTAAACGGCTGGGGTTAGAGACTTGAAATTTTGACAGTAGGTACCTTGTATGACGTTGGCATCCACTAAGGAAGGTTTTTTGGAAATATCACCCCTAAAGGTAAAATAGGGGATGGAAGTTTGTATGAAAACCCGTCATTTTTGAAGTTTCTTCTTCTTCTTCAGGTGCCTCTCCAATTACTGAAGGTTGGCCATCAACTCTGAATATCTATCTCTGTCCCTTGCAAGGCGGAACAACTCTGCAGCACTCTTGACTCCAGTCCACTCCCGAATATTCCTGAGCCACGACTTTTTTCTTCGGCCCACACCTCGTTTCCCAGCTACTTTGCCCATCATGATAATTTGCAGTAGGTCGTACCTCTCATGTCGAAAAACATGTCCAAGGTAGCCAACCTTCCTGTGCATGACGGTCTGCATGAGCTTGCGGTCTTGACCAACTCGCCTCAAAACCTCGATATTAGTGACCTTTTGGGTCCAGCTAATGGATAGCATGCGCCGGTATACCCACATTTCAAATGCCTCTATACGTTTTCTAAGATCTTCTTTAATGGTCCAAGTCTCGCATCCGTATAGAACAATTGGCCAGATGTAACACTGAACAAGGCGAGTACGCAGGGAAATACTGATGTTCCGATTGGAAAAGATTTTCTTCATTTTGTTAAATGCGTTTCGGGACATCTCAATACGTGCTTTTATTTCTAAATCACTATCCCATTCCTCATTTAACCAAGTGCCCAAGTATTTGTATTTGCGCACATTTTCCAGTCGTTCACCAGCTACAACAACACTCGGAAGTGGACCTGTCTTCTTTGAGACGACCATGACCTTCGTCTTCAGCGCATTCATTCGGAGTCCAGCCCTCTCACTACACTCACTCAACCGGTCTACCATACGTTGGAGATCCGATTCTGTCGATGCTATCAGAACCGTATCATCGGCATATCTGAGATTGTTAATATTTCTTCCGTTAATCTTTACGCCGCAGTCAAAGTCTGATAAAGCTTCCGATATTATAGCTTCTGAGTAGAGATTGAATAGTGTAGGTGAGAGGATACAGCCTTGTCTTACTCCTCGCTTAATGTGAACATGATTGGATTCCTCACCTTCCACACGAATCGTTGCGCACTGGTTCCAATACAGATTTTGAATGATTCGTATGTCTTTTCCATCTAGTCCGATGTCTTTTAAAATGGAAATGAGGCGATCATGTAAAACTCTATCGAACGCTTTTTCGTAGTCAACGAAACATAGATAGACATCCCTTTGCATATCCTTACATTTCTGTACTAGAACCTGCACCGCAAACAGAGCCTCACGCGTGCCCACTCCAGCTCGGAATCCAAACTGACTATCACCAAGTTGTTCATCACATTTCTGCCTTATACGTCCGTGTATGATAGTAAGAAACAATTTAAGCACCTGACTCATGATAGATATTGTTCTGAACTCTTCACATCTCTTAGCATTCGGCTTTTTAGGTATGGTCACAAAAACTGATTGCAACCAGTCCTCTGGAAGATGTCCAGTGTCGTATATTCGATTAAGAAAATGTGTCAAAGAATTAAGATGGTCTCTTTCTATTAGTTTTAGTATCTCTATGTGAACTTCATCGGGCCCTGGAGATTTGCCCGTTTTTGCTTTCTGCAGCGCTATAGCAACTTCCTCCCTGAGAATGGGGTATCCATCCAAATCACAAGGTGGGGATATAGGGTTCCTCGTATTATCAGCGAACATTTCCCCAATATATAGTTCCCATAGGTGTTTTTTCTCATCTATACTCGACACCGGGTGGTTGTTTTCATCCCATAATTGGAAAATAGGGGGCTTTATACCAATCATAGATTTTATTTCTCTGTGTAAATTAAAAGCATCATGTTTATTTTGTAACTCTTCCAGATGTTCACACTTTTTACGATACCAGGAATCACGAGCATACCGGACCTCTCGTCTTATTTGTTGGTCAATAGTATTGTATTTGATATCATCAATACCTTTGTGCATTCTCCGTTCTTCCATTAGTTCATGTATCTTTAAATTCATCCATGATTGTTTAGGAACCCACGTTTTCGGTTTTAAAAGCTCCCCATTTATCTTGTGCACCCTTCCTTTTAGATGAGACCACATTTCCTCAACCGAATTGGAGGTGGTTTGTTTTGCGTCTCTGGCCCACTCGTTAATTTCGTTGTGCACCATCGGTCGTATGTTTGCTTCGTGTATCATTCTGATGTCAGTTCTATTCCTAGGCTGCTTCTTTCGCATTTTCTTGAGCACACATGATAATTCCGCAACAACTGGATTATGGTCTGATCTCACATCAGCTCCGGGATATGTCTTAGCACTCTTGACACTATTGCGAAAGCGTCTATTAACCATAATGTAGTCTATCTGGTTTCGCATTATGTGATCAGCGCTATGCCGTGGTGAGGTCCATGTATACAAACGTCTTGATGGTAGTTTGAAATACGTGTTCATAATTGCCAAGTCTTGTTCCTGACAGAACTGAACAAGTTTATCACCTCTCGTGTTTCTTTCTCCGAGTCCGTATTTACCGACATTACCCGAAACCTCTCCACTGCCCACCTTGGCATTCATATCGCCCATCACGATGTTGACGTCATGCTTTTTTAGCGAACGCAATAACTCCTCAGCTTCACTATAGAACTGCTCTACATCTTGGTCCGATCCATCATTAGTCGGTGCGTATAGTTGGATGATGTTTATATTCCTAGGCTTGGCTTCTATCGACAGCATCATGGTTCGGTTTGATTTTGGTACAAAAGCTGACGGTTTC
Organism: Laothoe populi; assembly: GCA_905220505.1. Lineage (NCBI taxonomy): Eukaryota > Metazoa > Arthropoda > Insecta > Lepidoptera > Sphingidae > Laothoe > Laothoe populi. Next base: position 12,327,103 of record HG992173.1, read on the forward strand.
AACTTTTTTGAGCTGATTATTACCCCTACGCCATGTTTATTAGATGAGTCATCAGAGCCGGAATAGTAAAGCACAAATTCGTCATCTATGCAATGTTTTCCATTACCTCTCCATCTTACTTCGCTTAAACCTAAGATATGAATATTCAGGCGTTTCATTTCCTTCGTCACGTTATGCACCTTCTCAGGACTTTTAAGACTGCGTACATTCCATGTTCCTAACCTAAGCCGCCCGGGGATTCTTCGCACCCCTGTCCCATTTAAGGGACGCCGGGCACTCGGGGCCGTGGCTTTCGGAGACTTTTCCATGAGTTGATTTACCAGGGAATAATAGTGCAGTGGTTTCCCGTTGCCTTCTGCACCAGTCATTTTAGAAGTTATTTAGACTTCAAGGTCGCTGTAGCCTCTTCTAGCCTACTGGCTAGGTGTATGGTTATACCGCCATTGCTCGGTCGCCATTGCCTCGTCAGTTGTCCAGCAGGGAGCACCACGACGATGATATTATGATCGTCGCCGTCATGTGACGCGTGCAGGTGAGGTTGACATTTGGGCCGGGTTTGATGTTGTGTCCGCTCTCCCCTTACTCCCCTTGAAGTTTAACGCATGAAAATTGGTATTTTGTATTGAATACTTTTTCTCCCAAACCTGACCTCCACGAGGGCGGAGCTGCGAGCAATAGCTAGTCAGTTTATCTGTACTTCAGAGGAGATTTACTCTATTTTTATTTTTACCATCAATGAAATCGCATAACCAGGGTGCATTATCATGGTTAATCTGCCTCGGTGGTGCAGCACATGCGTTACGACTGCTGTGCTGAGGTCTCGGGTTCGATCCCCGGGCCGGATAAAGTGATACAGGGTTTTTTTTTAGAAATGCTCAGTATCAGCCCGGAGTCTGGAATTGTGCACGGTATGGTGATAGGCTCGCCCCACACAAATAAATTCGGTGTAAAGTGTGTGTACTGGTACTCCTCTGCAGACCCCTTCGGGGATTACAGGATTGTGTGTATATGTATGATATGTTTTTATATAGTGATAGATTCAGCATTCCTAGAATTTCTTGGAACTTAACCCAATATAATTTTTAATTAGCAAAGCATTTGCTAAATCTCCTCGAAGCTTCTAGATTTTTGTGAAAAACAACTCGGACTAATCTCCGCTAGACAAGTGACACAGTAATAAAAAAATTAAAACCCAACCGCGGCAATACGAGATTGGTTGGCGTTCGCTTCTCGATTCGACAACTTTTACACACATCGAAAAACGACAGATGATGAAAAATAACCTTTATGTCAATGGATGAAGGTTGCTAGTGTTATTGTTGACTGTTTTCAGTTTATTGTGAAAATTGAACGAATGAAAAACAGAAATACCCGGTTTTGTTTCCATTATTTTTGTCCGTGGAATTCTTGTTTGCTGAATTACAATAGTTGGTAGTGTAGTGAAATTTGACGGCAAGCAAATGTTATGTTAAATTCTTGGTTCCAATTCAGCGATCTATATGTACTAGGTACTAGATGCGGCGACCAGAACAAACATTATGTTCCACCGAGTCGTGGTGTATATACTGCACCGAGTATGCTTCATGCCACCTACGAATGCACACCAGTTAATTTTAGTTATTTGTATCGACATTCCGGAACAAATCTGCCTTGAATTGATTTACAGTGAAACTGTTAATAGTATATAAGGTAAATAACATAATTTCATAACGTTTAGAACGTAATATCAATAAATATTAATTAATTTCAATTCTGAACACGGGAAGTCTATATTTCACAACAAAATTCATTATATAGTTTGTCCCGTTTTGGCGTGCGAAAAGTCCCGTTCGAGAGAAAGTGACTGGAGTTATCACAATTCTATCTTCCAAATAGTTCTTAGTAAAATTAATAGATGGCATTAGTGGGCGGACAAGGTTTTTGGAACATATAGTTTCTTCGAAAGTTCTTGTCTATAGAATATAAGTCAATACTCCAATTAAAACTTTTCAGACAAATAGTTATGATGAAAATTTTATAATAATGTATTTATTGTAGATATTCATTCGGAGACTTTTATATGCTATATTTTTTTTATCAAGACACGGCAAAGTGACGAAACTGCACCTCATGGTAAGCGCAGTGCCGTTCAATTAGAGTATCGAGTAGTGAGAGACAATCTATCCCCCGCTACTGAACACAATCATGCCAGCCTGTTTTGTAGCTTCTTCACACTACGCCTAAAGGACCCAGGATCATAGGAAGGAGGGAAGCTATAGCTATATATAATACGGTAGCTGGCAAACTGTTCCACAGCAGAATTTGCGAACCTCTTGGTTCAGGCTGTGTTATGTGTTAATATTAATCACTGAGATATGTAACAGTGATAATTAAATAATAAAATGGTAATCATTGTATTTATATATGCCTTTTAACCGACTTCAAAAAAGGAGGAGGTTAACAATTCGTCGGAGTATTTTTGTTTTTATGTATGTTACCTTATTACCCGAAGACGCCTGAACCGATTCGAGAAATTCTTATTTTGTTTAAAAGGGCATACATCCCAGGTGGTCCCATTGGCACCAAGTTAGGATCTGATGATGGGATCTCAGAAAAATCAAGGGCAACCCTCAAATTTAGTAGTGTATATAGTGACGCATAATTTGTTTTTTTATTAAAGTCGGTGTACTTTTTATGAATAAAAAACTTTTATTATGAATTAAAAAACTTTTATAAAGTATCCATCTTGCATAGTTTTGTTGATGTTGCTAACGGTATGTGTGTCTATTGGGTAGTGAATATTTACAATACATATTGAGAAAATGAACTTTAAGTAATAAACGGTAGGCAGCGGCTTTGCTGTGCCCTGGTATTGCAGAAGTTTATGGGCGGCGGTGACTACTAACCATCAGGTGGCTCGTCTGCCAATCCAAGCAGAAAAAAAATGATAATACCTAAACTCACGCGTGAAAACCTGCGCGCAGTATCTAGTAACTCATAAATATGGCAAATTGCTGCGTAAGACGTTATGTACCGTAAATAATATTAAGGAGGCCATTTAGGATATAAAAAAACTGTAAATTCCTCAACAGAGCATATAATGTGTTATAAATTGTTATTATAAGGAGATAATGTTTAATTTCAAACTGTAAATGTAATTTTGGTAATTATATATTACGTAATCTTTTTTATTTGTATAGTTAACTCGGTAGTTAAAAGCAATAGCCTAGTTTCAAGTTAGTTCTTGACCAAATGGGATACACCTCTAACTTCTCAAAGTTACGTGTGTATTCATTGTTAATTATCGCATGCACGGTTAATGAGGAAGTTTGTATGTCTGTGAAATCTGAATTTGAAAGTGTGGGAAGTCTACCAACCCAGATTAGACCAAGTGGACTAAGGCCTGAATTCTCGTTAGTAGAGACCCCTGTCTAGCACTGGGGTAAGTTTTTAGGGCTGGTATGAAATATTGAGTTCTAGATATAATAGATTCGTATAATGGTAGAGCCACGCTGAAGACATATTTGTCTACAGCATGAATGGGCCGGCTCGACCGGCGTAGTACCACTGTCTCACAGAAAACCAACGTAAAGTGACAGTTTACTGTCGCGTTTCGTATGGTAAGTGAGATATCCGGAGGCCCAGATTCCCCCTTCCCTTCCCTAATCCCTATTCCTGTCCTTTAAGGCCGACAGCGCATACGTGATACTTTCGGTATTGTGGATGTTCATGGGCGGTGGAGATCACTTCACATCAGGTGACCCACATGCTCGTTGGTCGGACTATGCTATAAACAAAAATACATATACGACCAACAAACATAAAATGTTTGATTAAATTAAGTCGGTTCCTAAATAAGTAAACATATTTTTTATTTAAACAGACTGCTATTTCAAGTAACAATTCGAACCAAAGCCGTCCTCAACAATTGTCTATTACAGGTCATTTGCTCTAACGACTGCAGCCTTCCGACCCCTATAGAGAAATTAATTTGACACAATTACATGGAACTCGGTGCTAATAAGAACCATAACTTTGATATAGAAATAAATAACACCCAACAGTCACACACATAGCCCCGACCCCAAACTACGAGTCTTGTGTCGTGGGTATCAGGGACTACGAGAGACTTTCGGTCTCACAACACCCAGACCCCGGACACAAATATCTATCACACAAACAATTGTGCCGGTGTGGGAATCGAACCCACGGCCTCACGTTTCACAGGCAGCTACTCGCCTACTGTGCCACGGAGGCTGAATGGAATTCTTTATTTGCTTAAAACTTGATACAGTAAAGAACTTATAAATGGTTCTGATCAAGCTACTTATGTCAAATTATGGCATGCAAATATTATGTGAAAAGGAAACAAGAATAAAAATATTGGAAACCAGCATTACGTCAATTATCATTAATTTCGGGAATTCAATTCAATAATTTGAAAAATTAAAATTAAATACATGTTACAAAGCAAAAACATAGATTTCAAAAGTCCTTTTAGCAGTTTCTGTGTTTAATTTTGTATGTATTTGTACCAACTGCATAAAATGGATTTCGAGAAAATGCCGTTAAAAGAGTTGTAATTACTTATGGTATAACTATCTGAATAAATTGACTGAATGGATAGTTTCCTTGAAATATATACTAAAACTAGCGGGCCCGGCAGACGTCATCCTGCCCGTAAAAGCAGCGCCACACCGACTGCAGCGCCACCTGCCGGACTGATTTGTGAATCTAAACCGTCCAGGGTGCCACCCAAACACATACAAAAAAAACATTCAAATCGGTCCAGCCGTTCGAGGAGTTCAGTGACATACACACGTACAGTAGAATTATATATATAAGGATAAGATAATTTTGGGTTTCAATTGTGTAAAGTAAGTAGGATCCTTTGTTAACTGAATATACAGCCTCCGTGGCGCATTTAGCAAGTAGCCGACTGTGAAACGAGAGCCGTGGGTTCGATTCCCACACCGGGGCAAATGTTTGTGTGACAGACAGATATTTGTGTCCGGAGGCTGGGTGTTGTGAGACCGTGCGTCTCTCGTAGTCCATGATACCCACAACACAAGACTTGTATCTCAGTGTGGGATCGGGGCTATGTGACTGTTAGGTGTTATTTATTTATATACTAACTAGGCTCGGAACGCGCCTTACACGATGGAGATTCTATGACGAGATTTTTTATTAAGTGAGCCTCATCCAATTGCATATAGATATGTATTAAATGTCCTCTCAACAGTGATGAGATTTATGCATTCATATTTAATACGGGACGCTGTCTTTGTAAAAGTCGTAGCTATTGGTTTTCCATACCTTGTAACTTTGTAAAGTAGGAGAGCAGCGATAGCCTAGTTGGTTGCGGTACGGACTGTCAAGACGAAAGTCGTATGTACGAAACCCAAGTGGCATACACCTCTGACTTTTCTAAAGTTATGTGTGTATTCTTTGTTAATTATCGCTTGCTTTAAAGGTGAAGGAAAACATCGTGAGGAAACCTGCATACCTGAGAATTCTCAAAAAAAATTCGAAGATCAAGTCTACCAACCCCCAATAGGCCAGCGTGGTGGACTAAGGCCTAACGCCTCTCATTAGTAAAGGAGGCCCGTGCCCAGCAGTGGGAGTGTTTAATACAGGGCTAGTATTATTATTAAAGGAGTGAGAGTCCATGCTATGGCTGTTTCGGAGGATTATTTTATCAAACGAAAGATAATTTTATATAATAAATAAAACGCATTCAGATTCGTTCACGCGGAGAGGACATCTCGGCTCATTACACAGCACAAAGCGGGCTAGTTAAATAAATTGCCATTCGCAATAGAGCCGCCATGTTGTTTAAGTGCCGCCATTTTGTGAGATTTTCGCGCGCAATATTGTGTTTTGATTTAGATATTTCTTAGTTGCCAAATGTTTTCATCCAATCGCTATTTGATAAATTTTAATGAAATCATTATTTGATCGAAGATTTTGACGCAAAATTTGGCACCAGCCAAATTATGATAAGACGAGTATAAACTAATTAGACAACAATATTAAGAATATAATACACTTGCAATTAAATATACTTTAATTTCCTGTGTAAATTTGAATATTTTGTATATAACCGACAAAAATTAGAAAAAGAAACCCTTTTGCGAAAGAATAATCAATATTTATTCAACAATGATTGTTAAAGTGCACAGTGGGAATGTATTTCTATCTTTCTCGCACGACTGCATCGTAACAGCAGATTTACGATGGTGACGTCATTATTTATATCGTGCATCTTTTTCTATCATTTGATAATAAAACCTTCCACTATATTAAAATAGCTACTCACTTATTTTCGGGTTGTTTTTCTTTTCCTGGCACGGCAATGTGACCACACTACACCTGATGGTAAGCGCAATGCCGTCCAATTAGAGTATCGAGTAGCGAGAGACAATCTGTCCCTCGCTACTAAACACTATATCATGTCGGTCTGCTTCTTCACACTGCGTCATGAGCAAGAAGGTGAAGAAGTGGTCGAGCGTCTAGTGTCAGAGTTCTCAGAAGGCCGCAAAATGGCCAAACATCGTACCTCAACTCTACATCCCCTACAAAAACCGGATGTACACTGGCTGATCCCGGAACGCGACACACATGCGTGTATACACAATATCCTACCAGCAGCATTTATTAATTAATTTATTAAATTGTTTCGATATCTTAGACAAATATAGTTATGGATTAAAATAATGGAGTCTACTACGTTAACTATTAACATATATTATCTATTGTTCAGTGTTCTAGAACGATCCTGACTATGGCCGTACCTAAAAATAAACAACTTTCACACATAAAACCGAACAAATCTCTCGACTAAATGAATCAGCCCAAATCTCAATTTACTTTATTGTTTCAGCGGTTTTTGCAACGTACAAATTCCATTACGCCGGGGCGTTTAAAATCATAATCTCGAGACAAAACCCATTTGCGAGATAACACAAGTGACGTACACAGAGTAGACGCGCCTTTTAAATCCACGAACAAATTGAGCCGTGTACTCACTTGATGATTGATGTTTATAAAAGTAGGCTGACAAATAAGGTAGCACAAACTAAAAAGTATTTATATGGAACGTCGAAATTTCGAATACTGATGTTCTTTATTTAAATTTATTCAAAAGGTATTCGTATCAAACGTCAAAAAGTTGAATTAAAACGAATTTTACGGATAACGTTTAATTTCAATGTATAATATTCGCGTAAATATAAAAAAAGTTAATGTTTTTATATTTGGAACAAATACTGACGTTCTTTATTCAAACACATATTCGCAATTCGATACCATTATTATAGGTTGGCCTCGTATATACATCTACCATACCACAGTAATTAGAGGCATCTTGTCGACAGCATCTAACACATAAGTTAATGTAAAGGAACAATCTATCCCCCGCTACTCAACACAATCATGCCGGCTACTAAGTACTCAGAAGTCTGCAAAACGGCCAAACATAGTACCCCAACTCTGTAACTCCGACAAAAACCGGATGTACACTGGCTGATCTCGATAAAAAACCGCCATAGTGACACACGCAAGTGTGTCTCGTTCCGGGGTCTAAAGTTGTGGCACGATGTTTGGCCGTCTTGCGGCCTTCTGAATACTCTGACACTGGAGTCTCGACTGCTTCTTCACCTTCTTGCACATGGCGTATTGAGAAGAAGCCACACAGGAGGCCGGCATGATAGTGTTGAGTAGTGAGAGATAGATTGTCGCTACTCGACACTCTAATTAGACGGCACTGCGCTTACCATCAGATGCAGTGTGGTCACTTCACCGTGCCAGGATAAAAAAAGAGCTGCTAATTGATATTCATATCTCGGTATTGTCTAGTAATAAAATAATTTACGTTTTCTTGAAACCGTACTTTGACATGTGTATTCCATGCTTAACGCTACACAAGTGGTATAGAATATAGACAGCAGAATAGACACGCGTTTTAATACAAACAAATAAAGTACGACGACGCGACATAAAATGGAATGCGATTCGTTTCTTTTTATTGCGAGTTTTGGAGATTACATTTGTGTGGATTCACGAGTTTTGACCTTGGAGCGAAGGCTTCAAATACTCTCTTTTATCATTAAATTGAAGGCGTCTGCTTGACTTGACGCCTTGGGTCGACGAGGTTATTTCACCATCGATCTTCAGGCAATAGGCTAGTTGGCTGTTTTTGGTAAACCGTTTTATTTTATTCTTCATGGTCTACTTTATTAAAATATTATCGTTAATAAAGATAAAACACAAAATTTCAAGATTTAACTTGCATACCACTATAACGCTACCAACTGTCATGTCTTGCGACGTGACCATCCGCAAAACTAATAGACGTTTGGCTCAGCGTTTTAGATGTTTCGGTTACGGTGACGTCATGCATGACTGATGGGTGATTGATGTCACGTGATAAAATGCTTTATTTTTTCTTATTTGTTTCTTGAAAATATTAAACATATAACTTAACAAATTGATTTAATTTTCGATATTCTTAGACTAAATCTAGTGCCCTTCTTATAGCCGCGGCGAACATTATTTTTCTTGGTACGAATAAGTGACCAGACCAGATGGTGCCAGATGGTGCTGGTGCAACAGATGGTAAGAGCAGTGCTGGCGTCAGCCAACAAATCAAATAATTTATTTAGTAAATCAAGCCACTAGTGGTACTTTTTACATGTCATAATAATTATTAACCATCATCGATTAAACACAAGAGAGATTACACACACCGATATCGACTTTACGGCCACTCATTAAAACCAAGCTAGACTCCCATTAGTTTCGTATAGAGTGTATAGACTGCCCCTGCGAGCGTTGAGACTTTCCTTTATATAACAAATCTTTCCCCACCGAGTCTATAACTTATCCAATCTACCCACAAATTTGTTGTAATTGGCCCCTAATATTTCCATAAAAATCTAAAGTACCCTTACATAATGTTAAAGTCTACTGGTGCTTCGGAAATGCGCACTGGTCTGAGAAGAAACACCAACTATCAAGGAGCAAGAGACAACCATCCCTCGCTTCTTGTCACAATAGTGCCAGCCTGGTGAGTAGCTTCTTTACACTATGCTTAAAGGACTCAGGATTAAAAGAGAGAACGTGGGTCGGTGAACTGTTTCACAGCTCGAAGGTGAGTTAAAGAAACGAACTTGTGAACCTCTTGGTTCGGGCGGGGTAGTAGACACCACGACAAAAAGTAGTGTATTCAACATTTCAGGATGATTGGTCAAGCCGTTTTTGAGTTAAAACCAGACAGAAATACAAAAGTTTCAAAAAAATTAAAATTGGAATTAGTGAGTCATAAAATGAATAATATTTCACGTAAAATTGTGTGGGTTACTCAAATGTACAGACAGACGCTACAGATTTATATATTAGTATAGATAAAGCGGTATACAAGTTAGTTTTTATCAACCGACTTCAAAAAAGGAGGAGGTTAACAATTCGTCGGAATCTTTTTTTTATGTATGTTACCCGATTACTCGAAGACGCCTGGACCGATTCGAGAAATTCTTTTTTTGTTTAAAAGGGTATACTTCCCAGGTGGTCCCATTGGCACCAAATCAGGATCTGATGATGGGATCTCAGAAAAATCAAGGGAAACCCTCAAATTTTATAGTGATGCATAATTTGTTTTTTATTGAAGTCGGTGTACTTTTTATGAATTATAATGCACTACAATCAGGTACTCACTGTTTTTAAGTACAGCCCATTTTTAAAATATAAAAATAACATTTAATTAGTCAAACCCTGCGTAATCTAGTTTGGCAGTGCTTTAGGGTGGTAAATGGCCGCAGTATCTGCGCCGCGGTAAATCATATGATATCATATCGTTTCACTCCATTTCTTTTGGCTGAGTCGTTTGTAGCGAAGATTGTTGGGGAAAGATTTTTACGGAGCGTGCTGTTAGATAGAATATATAATAATAATAATAAATAATAATACTAGCCCTGTATTAAACATTGTTCCACTGCTGGGCACGGGCCTCCTCTACTAATGAGAGGGGTTAGGCCTTAGTCCACCACGCTGGCCTAATGCGGGTTGGCAGACTTCTCATACCTTCGAAAAACTCTCAGATATGCAGGTTTCCTCACGATGTTTTCCTTCACCGTTAAAGCAAGCGATAATTAACATTTTTAATACACACATAACTTTAGAAAAGTCAGAGGTGTATGCCACTTGGGTTTCGAACCTACGACTTTCGTCTTGACAGTCCGTACCGCAACCAACTAGCCTATCGCTGCTATCTAGATAGAATATATGGTGTTTTATTCTATTACACTTGGTAATTGTATAATTTGATTACATGCACTCACTACGTTAGATTTGCTAAATAAATACTTAGAGAAAAATTGTAATTGTATTGATTTGATTGGAATGATACGTGAGTAGTACTTAATTATTAAAGAAATTGTAAAAGTAAATGTATTCTTTATAAACTCACGTTTTATAAATACTAAGTATGTTTGTTTAATGTTAATAGTATTTTTAGAATTATTCAATATTTCATTTGATAGCTTTAAATAATTATGTTGCTGTATTGACTTATTGGAAAGTAAAATGAAGGAAGGGGCAAGGTTTGTATAAAAAGTGAGCTTTAGGTGGCTCTCGTGTCATTATCTTATGAAAAGAGATAAAAGCAATAAAACCTATACAATCAAGAATCAGTTATTTCAATGGGACTCTGCTGGATTTTAAAGAAATAACACCCCCGAAGCTATTAACTGTAATGTCCGGGTAGGCAGAAGTCTAACCAGCACATCCACATTTAGCTAAGCTTATTACCTTCTCATGATGGATGATAATAGATCCTTTAGGCGTAGTGTGAGGAAGCTACGCAGCAGACTGGCATGATTGTGTTGAGTATCGAGGGATAGATTCTCTTGTTACTTGATACTTTAACTGGACGGCACTGCAATTACCATAAGGTGCAGTGTGGTCACTTTGCCGTGGCAGGATAAAAAAAACAAAATATGATAGGGGCCTATCGCCATACCAGTTACAATTTATCAAGTTTTTTTTAGTGCCTCGTTAGGCAGACGAGCAGACGGGCCACCTGATGGTAAGTAGTCACCGCCGCCCATAGACTTCTGCAATGCCAGGGCACAGCAAAGCCGCTGCCTACCGTTAAATAATAAATCACTTTCTGTTGCATATTGAATTAATAAAATAAACAGCTTGAACAAAGGCAGGCGTTCTGCTGTAAAAGCACTTTCTGAGGTTACCTATCATATTCCTGCGATCACGCATTTGTGCATTTCTGCTCTTGGCTTGGCTTGGCAGTTTGAATACATATTATAAAATTAAGGAACGGGTCTTAAGCGCAATATGAAGTCACGGCCGATGCAACTCTGTTGGAACGCCGAGAAATTATTGGAACCATTAAATATTGTATGATTAAGACCAGTTTTTTATAATATGATTACTTTTCATAATATATTATTACTCGGAATCTCTGACCGAAAATTTAATTACGGAATATAATATTAAGATTTTGATAAAATAAATCCCTGGGTAGAGACTTGTCTTGAGAAATATTTTAATTCAATCTGTATATATAAAAGAAGAAACTGACTGACTGACTGACTGACTGATCGATCAACGCACAGCCTAAACGGCTGGGGTTAGAGACTTGAAATTTTGACAGTAGGTACCTTTTATCACGTAGGCATCCACTAAGGAAGGGTTTTTGGAAATACCACCCCTAAGGGGGTAAAATAGGGGATGAAAGTTTGTATGAAAATCCGTCATTTTTGAAGTTAAATTCATGAAAATTTGTATTTGGCATTTTAGTTAAAAATAAAAATATATGTTTCAGGATTTTTGGAAATTCCGCCCCTAAGGGGGTAAAATAGGGAATGAAAGTTTGAATGAAAATCCGTCATTTTTAAGTTAAACGCATGAATATTGGTATTTTGTATTGTATACTTTTTCTCCCAAACATGACCTCCACGCGGGTGGAGCCGCGAGCAACAACTAGTTGTTTATAAAATATTATGTAAATAAGAATTAGTCAAATATGCTAATGCGGTTATTAACACCAATTGTAATTTGATGATGTGTTGTAAGTCAGCTTAGCTATGGAGCTAAGCTTTAGATAAAATAATACCAGCCCTGTAATGAGAGGGGTTAGACTTTAGTCCATTACGCTGGCCTAATGTGGGTTGGTAGACTTCACATAATTCAAATTCAAATTCAAAATGTTTATTCATGACATCGGGTACATATTATTATATTGGTCTTAGGTTATAGGTAAGGTCCGCCGAAATCTGCTTCTAGAGCATATGAATATGTAAAAGAGTTCCATAAAAGCTTAAGATTAATAATTATATTTGTAACTAGTCTATAGTAAACAAGCAGTACATATGAACCGTATATATGAACTACTAGCTGGTGCTCGCGGCTCCGCCCGCGTGGAGGTCATGTTTGAGACAAAAAGTATATACACTACAAAATACCAATTTTCATGCATTTAACTTCAAAAATGAAGGATTTTCATACAAACTTTCTTACCCTATTTAACCCTCTTAGAGGTGGTATTTCCAAAAACCCTTCATTAGTGGATGCCTACGTCATAAAAGGTACCTACTGTCAAAATTTCAAGTCTCTAACCCCAGCCGTTTTGGCTGTGCGTTGATCGATCAGTCAGTCAGTCAGTCAGTCAGTCAGTCAGTTTCTTCTTTTATATATACAGATAACAAACTATAATGAATAAGCATCACTAAATGTATTTATACAAATTCATTTATGATATCACTTTAGTGAAAACATTTTATGAATTACTACTTCTTAAAACTACTTGAAATATATCTTGAAATTCTTATGAGAATTTTCAGGTATGCAGGTTTCCTCATGATGTTTTTGTTCAAGCCAATAATTAATGAATAGACACGTAACTTTAGAAAAGTCAGAGGTGTATGACATTTGGCGTGGTTTCGAACATACTGTCGTCTTAACTGTCTGTACCGCAACCAACTAAGCTTTCGCAGCTACTAAGCCTGAGAGATAGAGGAACATTGATACAAAAAATGAATCAAATGCACCTTACTACCATAATCGTAACCGGGGTACAAGTACCCTATGTCATTTTCTGATCCCAGAACTGCCACTATGCGAAAGATCATGTCGATCACTTGCTGTGTAAATACTATCCCACGGGCACTGTACATTTTCCGGGATAAAAGTAGCCTGTGTGCTATTCCAGACTATAATCTATCTCTGTGCCTTTCAACCAGATCCGTCCAGCCGTTGTAGCGTGATTAAGTAACAAACATCCATCCATCCAAACACTCGCATTTATGATATTAGTAGGATTTTTTGCTAGCCTCTGTGTCACTGGCAGTTTTTATATATTTATTAAACCACAAACGAAATATATTTTAAGATTGCTGAAAAACATAATTCTGCCGACGAATTCACACAACAACCGACCAGAAAAAACCATTGTCTTTTTTATTAATGTCTTATCTACGCCAACGGTTTTAGCTCTATTCAACCATATAAAAAAAAATTGAGGTTATGCGTTATATGGCGGCAGTTTTTATTGGTTTTTATTAAGAATGTTGTGAGATTTATAAATAATAGTAAATAACACCCAACAGTACATATAGTCCTGATACCACACTATGATATGAGTCTGGTGATGTGGGTATCAAGGTTTACGAGAATCTACGGTACCACAACACTCAGACCCGATTGTTTGTCACACTAACATTAGTCTCGGTGTGAGAATCGAACACACGGCTCTCGTTTCACAGCCGGCTACTCGCCCGTTGCGCTATGACGCTGTCGAAATAAATCTTGTTTTAAATTCGTGACAAGGATTGGGATTTTAAAATCCATCTGAATACAATTATTAGAATATTGATAACAGCCAAAACAGATGAAATTAAAACAAATTCCAAAATACCTCTGCATGTTTCTAAAGTGATTGCAATATTGCTTACATTCACTTGACCCGAGTTTCGAAACGATTTGTAATAAATTAATTTATAATGAACAAGTTATTCTAACATTTCTCAAATATTTTGCAAACAGCGAAATGGTTACATAAATTGTATTGGTGCAGATGTTATAAATTATGATGGCGTAGTAATTTGACAGTCTTCGTGGTGCAACGGGTGAGTAGCCGACTGCGAAACGAGAAGCCGTGGGTTCGATTCCCACACCGAGACAACTGTGACAGAAATATAATTGTTTCGTGTCTGGGTGTTGTGTTTTTATTATTATTATTTATTAATACTACAGCCTCTCTGCTGAAACGAGAGAAGCTGTAAAACAAGAGATTGCGCGTTCGATCCCCGAAACAAATGTTTGTCTGAAAATTTTAATTCGAGTCTGGGTGTTCTAAACGTAAAAGTCTCTCGTAGTTCCTGATACTATGGGTTTAATAATATGTTATTATTGAGTATATTTATTGCTTAAGAAATCCACACTCCAAATATTACATCCACTATTCAATTCATATAAAAAACATTTCAACTCGACTTTTCATACTGTTCAGTAGAGACGTAGAGTCGGTAGAGCGTCCTCTAATTGTACATCCGGTTAAAAATGAAATACAGCCCTCTCTCTATTCGTGTATTTTTAAAGCTTTTTGTTCTTATTTTGATTTATTGTTTAATAAAAACTCGTTTTTTATTAACGGACATTTTATATTACGTTTTGTTTATGGATAAGCTTTGATTCGACGGCGAGGGATGTTTTTTTACATTTAATTGATTTATGCCTAAAATAGCAATAGTTATTCTGTGATTCGTTGGACTTTAGGTTTAATTCTGAAAAGTAAGTTTTCGATTAGTAAGATTTGTTTCTCTTTTTTTTACATGTTTGCGTTTGACCACTATCTCGTCTGATGGTAAGTGATGAGCACGCTTGCCTAGAAGATATTCACTCTTGACTTAAAGATACCCAGGTTATAATTTTCGGGAAATATAAAAAAAAATGTATATATTTGTCCTTCTATTAGTGCTTATAGTAGCGACAGTTTGTTCAAATACTCTCGTTCATTATCTGAAACAAATGATGAACAAATGTGAACCGATTGGATCTTTAATTATTTCTCTAAAGTTTGCCAAGTGGTATCGAATCATATCTCACGAAGGTCATACGGCAATAGGTTTTGTAATAAGTTTTATTACAAAATATTACAATAAGCCAACTTAATGGCAACTACAGCATGAATGGGCCGGCTCGACCGGGGTAGTACCACTGTCTCACAGAAAACCAACGTAAAGTGACAGTTTACTGTCGCGTTTCGTATGGTAAGTGAGATAACCGGAGGCCCAGATTCCCCCTTCCCTTCCCTAATCCCTATTCCTGTCCTTTAAGGCCGACAACGCATACATGATACTTTCGGTATTGTGGATGTTCATGGGCGGTGGAGATCACTTAACATCAGGTGACCCACTGGCTCGTTTGTCGGACTATACTATATAAAAACAATTAACATACATGGGGATAATGGTTTCTTATGTTTACGCGAATATTATACATTGTAATAAAACGAAATTTACGGATTCTATCGCGGTTTATTTTACTTTTTTAACCCGACGTTTCGAAGGCTTTACAGCCTTCATGGTCACGGGGGAGCCTCAGTTGTATGTCGTCACGAAAGTATAGTGCAATGTTTCTACCCTCCATATAGTTGATATTTAATTTTTATTTTGTTGTAGTCCGATCTACGCAGAAAGAGCTCACAATGTCTTGAGGTCTGGCAGTTGGTCTTTTGGGTTCCGATTTAATTAAATGTATAATTGGATCCCAGGCTGGTGCTAGCTTCCAACCATCTTCTCTATTGAAATTTGGATGTTTTTTAATTTCAATAGCCTCGCGAATCATCCTAGGCAGGAATCGGTGTTCTTTGGCAAGGATTTGTGGTTTGTCAAATCGAAGATAATGCTTGGAGCCTTCCTCTGAATGTTCAGCAACTGCAGACTTGGTAGAGCGTCGGTGTTTTACGTCAGCTATATGTTCTTTGAACATAAAGAAAAGCTATATGTTCTTTTCTTTATGTTCAAAGAACATAAAATCCTTGCCAAAGAACACCGATTCCTGCCTAGGATGATTCGCGAGGCTATTGAAATTAAAAAACATCCAAATTTCAATAGAGAAGATGGTTGGAAGCTAGCACCAGCCTGGGATCCAATTATACATTTAATTAAATCGGAACCCAAAAGGCCAACTGCCAGACCTCAAGACATTGTGAGCTCTTTCTGCGTAGATCGGACTACAACAAAATAAAAATTAAATATCAACTATATGGAGGGTAGAAACATTGCACTATACTTTCGTGACGACATACAACTCAGTCTCCCCCGTGACCATGAAGGCTGTAAAGCCTTCGAAACGTCGGGTTAAAAAAGTAAAATAAACCGCGATAGAATCCGTAAATTTCGTTTTATTATACATGGGGATGCTCTAATCTAATGTAATCAAACTGAAATCGTATATCGATGAACAAATATCGTTAACCGGTGTTCGAAAAGAGCAACGCTAGCGATTCTTGTCCGTTCGAAGCGAAACTGCATTCCAAACTGTTGGTAAACTTAAAAAATTAGTGAATCTACAAAATGTAGAGCATTTCTTGGATTCAATTTATATTTGATTTAATAATAAAACCAGTCAGTCGTGCCGTCGTGGTCGGTACAAAGAAATAAACAAGAAAATTTATTTAACATCTTCTGTGCATCTTTTTTTTTTAGTGCCTCGATAGACAGACGCGCAGACGGGCCACCTGATGGTAAGTATATACTATATTTATAATATAGTTTTTTTTTGTGTCCTCTTCTCCTATATCTTTATGCACCTACCTTGTTCATCTCTGCACCACCTTAAGGTTGACTGGTAGAGAATGCCTTCTGACATTAAGTCCGCCTATATAGAATGTATGTATATAAAGTGTATAAATAAATAAATAAGTAGTCACCGACGCCCATAGACTTCTGCAATGCCAGGGCACAGCAAAGCCGCTGCCTACCGTTTGTTAATGGTCGTGTAACATTTCCCACTTGTCTCACTGCTGGGCACTTGCCTTTTGTACTAATAGAGATATTTTATCTTATTATAAATGTTATGAACTACGTAGTTTTCTAGAATCATAGTAATCAAGTACACTGACTTCGTGAGTGTTACGCAACATTCATTCACAAAAGAATATTAAAAGCATAAATTTTTAATATTTCCAATTTTCCGAATATCCGTTTTTACGGGCCGCTAGTATGCTGCTCACTAATATTATTAAAATAAAATTTATTAAAATTAAAAAGTATATTCTCCATCAAAGGGTTGTTTTATTAAGAGTGTTTCGAATGCGTGATTTTTGTTTATCCTGGCACGACTAACCACACTGCACCTGATGGTAAGCGCAGTGCCATCCAGTTAGAGTATCGAGTAGTGAGAGACGATCTATCCCCCGCTAATCAACACAATCATGTCAGCCTGCTTCTTCACACTACGCCATGGGCAAGACGGCCGCAAAACGGCTAAACGTCGTACCCCTACTCTAGATTCTCGACAGGAATCGGATGTACACTGGCTGATCCCGGAACGCGACAACCTTGCGTGTGCCACTATGACAGGTTTTACACCCTGTGTACGGTGGTCGCTATCCCGGTGGATATGAATATCCTACCACCAGCAAGATATCCTACCAGATACATTTATCTGTACTGTAGGAGCCTTAAATCGCTTAGGAAAAGCATTCTCAATGTTTCCGAAATTCTTCAATAAATATTCAATGTTATTTAATTCCAAAAATCTTTTTCTATATCACAAATATTTTAAAGAGGAGTGAAATGGATCCTGCCGTTGTCAAGTTATGCTGATGTCGGTTGGTAGACTTCACATACATTTGAAATTCTTATAGTATTCTCAGGTATGCAAATGCGTTTTCTTTCACCGTTAATTAACGGTAGGCAGCGGCTCTGCTGTGCTTTGGCATTGCAGAAGTCTATGGGCGGGGGTGACTACTTACCATCAGATGGCTCGTCTGCTCGTCTGCCTATCCAGACACTAAAAAAAAAACGAGCGATAATTGACTATAAATATACACGCACTTTAGAACAGTCGGAGGTGTGCCATTTAGACTGGTTCTGAACTTACGACTTTTGTCTCAACGATCCACTGCCAACTAGGCTATCGCAACCACTAAAAATAGCTATGTTTAAACAAAATGGAAAATGCACGATAAATTTCTACAGAATCTTGCAGCTCCTTTTTACATATCCTGTGGATAATACGCTCGGTTGCGCAATCCACGCGTCGTCGATCCAGTGTCGCCAAATAGCCGGGCTCTGGGGATTGTTACTACCCGCGAACACGAAACAACACACATACACTCACGCCTGTAGTCCTCGAAGGGGTAGGTAGAGGTCTAACCAGTACACATACTTTTCGCCGAATTTCGGTCCCATAATGTGATAGGGGGCGAGCCTATCGCCATACCGGGCACAGATTCCAGACTCCGGGATAATACTGAGAATTTCTAGATAGAAAAATCCAATGTCACTTTACCCGACCTGGGGATCGAACCCTAGACCTCAGCACAGTCTTAGCGCATGCGCAATTACAACTACGCCACCGAGGCGGTACACGAAACAACTTGGGCTTTATCTATAAATATTAGGATACTGTTATGGCATGGTGATAGGATATTCATATCGGCCCGGATCGACCACCGTACACAGGGTGTAAAACTCGACATAAAGGCACAAGTGTGTCGCGTTCTGGGGTCAGGGTGTACTAAAAACAGCTTTGTAACAAACATCTAGGAGTTCGGACAGCATGACGCTCTAAGCTGAACTACAACTAGACTATAAGGAATAGGCCGACGTGATCTAAACAGGTTACAACCCTCTGACTGTACGACTACACCGCTTACGAACTGATGGTAAACTGGCGATGGACTGACTATCGGAATGTTACGGTGGTCTCTTTTATTAACCGACTTCAAAAAAAGGAGAAGGTTCTCAATTCGTCGGAATCTTTTTTTTATGTATGTCCCTCGATTACACTAAGACGCCTGGACCGATTCGAGAAATTCTTTTTTTGTTTAAAAGGGTATACTTCCCAGGTGGTCCTATTGGCACCAAGTCAGGATCTGACGATGGGATCACAGAAAAATCGAGGGCAACCCTGAAATTTTATAGGGACACATAATTAGTTTTTTATTGATGACGGTGTCGTTTTAAGAATTAAAAAACTTTTTGTGTGCAAATGTGAACCTTCTGCACCCCGCTCAATCTACAAACTTAATAATCTACCCGATATACCTTCGGTATTACTAATAAATGGGAACTACCCTCACAATATTATTTTCACCGATTTTACAGAATTTTGTCTTGTTGGTTCGTGTCGCATACCTCTAATAGTTTGCTCTAGCAAGTCTGACCCGCGTCTGTAACAGATCGCGTGCATCAACTGAGACTATCCGACCATGGTTTTCAGTAACGACTTGGCGGGACATTTTAAAATTTTTGGATTGGTTAATGTATGTAGGACTTATGCAATAAAATTAAGGGTCGGCAACGTGCATGTGATGCTCCTGGTGTTGCAAGCGTCCATAGGCTACGGTAACCGCTTACCATCCATGCTGGTGGTAGGATATTCATATCCGCGCGGATAGCGACCACCGTACACCGCAATCTATCCCCCGCTACTCTCAACTCAATCATGCCGGCCTGCTTCTTCACACTACGCCATGGGCCAGAAGGTGAAGAAGCGGTTGAGGGTCTAGTGTCAGAGTACTCAGAAGGCCGCGAAACGGCCAAGCATCGTACCCCAACTCTAGACCCCCGACAAAAACCGGATGTACACTGGTTGATTCCGGAACGCGCCACATTTACGTCTGCCACTATGGCGTGTCTTACACCCTGTGTACGGTGGTCGCTATCCGGGTGGATGTGAATATCCTACCTGTTATATTTACCTTAAAAAACAGAACTGCGTAATCTAGGATGATATTCACAACATTTATTTTAGTAGTCCGTTACATTTCCAGCTTGACTTTTGCTGCATCACTCACAAGAAAATGTATGACCCAAACCAAACAACATGAAACTAATATAAAACTTCCCCAAATTGGTTAGACAAAATCGTTTAACAATTACCATATATAACTCTAATTCTCCCTTGTGATTAGATGGAACTTGGCATCTGTTCAATCTTGCATCTCTTTTACACAAATGGATTCGAAAAGGAAGGAAAACGTGGTAAAAATTGATCGTTGTTAATCAAAGAGTGGTCCTATGATTTGAATTAGAGGCACATTGTGTCGTAATTCTGTAAATTAAGGTTCATAATTGCTTTATTAAAAGTGATGATGGCCTCTGAGGCGTAATGGGGAAGTAGCCGGCTTTGACACCAGAGGTCTCAGGTTCGATTCCGTAATACACGATCAACAAATATTGTTTTCAGGTCTGGGTGGTGTAGAACCGTAGTCTTTATTAATACCGAGATTTTACCTAGTTTGGACTGAGACATTTTTAGTAATTTATTTTACTGTAGCATACATACATACATATACACTCACGCCTATAATCCCCGAAGGGGTAGGCAGAGGTGTAACCAGTACACCCACTTTTCGCCGAATTTCAGTCCCATAATGTGATAGGGGGCGAGCCTATCGCCACACCGGGCACCATTCCAGACTCCGGGTTAATACTGAGTATTTCTAGGTAGAAAAACCCAATATCACTTTACCCGACCCGGGGATCGAACCCGAGACCTCAAGCACAGCAATCGTAACGCATGCGCAATTACAACTACGCCACCGAGGCAGTAGTTTTAACTGTAGCAATAACACAAATATTCAGTAAATCCTTTAAAAAAAACGAGAATTTTCCAATCGCTTTAAAAAAACACATTCCAATAAAACAGTTTCCCGCGTATTAAGCTATTATCCCGGTCCCGTGTCCCGTGTCCCGGTATACGGAACAGCGCGTGGTTGTTACCGCTTTAATTGCATTCCCCTTGTCTTTTGAAAAGAAACAAAAAGCCATTGGACTCCGTCCTCTAATTTATTCGGGAATATCCAAAGCTTTTGTAGATATATTATGGTTTGTTACAATTTCTTATGAATAGAAAGTCGGTTCATGAAAGAGAAACTTTCATGATGAATAGACTTGTTTCAAAATAGAAACTTCTCCATTCGACATGGCTAATTTTTGTTTTCATTAATGTTCTAGTAGGTCTCAGCTTGTTATTATTACCATTCACTCTCTCTATAACTTTCCTCCAGAAGGTTAGGTTAGGTTAGGTTATAAAATCCTTCCTGGCACGACAAAGTGCACCTGATACCGTCTAGCAAGAGTATCAAGAAGCGAGAGGTAAAACCTGTTTGAACTAGTGTGGGGTCAAAACTATGTAATCTAATTTCATGTAATTTAATATAACTTAATGCAGTCTATATATGTGTGCTATTGTCGGTATTATTCTATTTCTATTATCGTGCTCACTCTTTTTTTATGAATGCCGTATGGCTTTAATTGATATTCATAATTGAGGCTGTCAGTGCAAAAGTGGCCTAACCCTCAATTTTTCATAATCTGACTCGTGTACTACAAATTATTTAAAATGTGCGAAAATTTAATGAAAAACCGGCCTATCTCTAGTTTCACCAATTGCCAATATGATGACAACAAGATGGCATTGCAAAAATTGCATTTATGTACATTGATTTAAAATTCATGGATATACAAACCCCATTATTTTCATACTCATTGTCTCAAGCTTAGGCCACTTTTGCGCTGACAGCCTCAACTGTACTTGTGCTGTGTTAAATAATAATACAATGTAATTTATGAATGTTGTTGATGTACCTTATTAAATAAATAAACGTATATATGTGACTGTATTTATTGCTCAGATAAAAAAAAATATATTGTCCCATTTTTGGCCCATTTTAAATAATTATTGCCAACCAAAAAGTCCTGACCTCATAGTAAGATAATTATCCTGTTGTGAGTATCAAATAACAAAGACTTTTAAAACACACCTAAACCTAAAACAAACATTTTTTTTATCCTGGCACGGCGAAGTGATCACACTACACCTGATGGTAATCGCAGTGCCGTCCGATTAGAATATCGAGTCGCGAGAGACAATCTATCCCCCGCTACTCAACACAATCATGCCGGCCTGCATCTTCACACTACGCCATGGGCAAGGGTCGAGGGTCTATAGTCGGTGTACTCGGGAGGCCGCAAAACGAGCAAACACTGTACCTCAACTCTAGACCCCTGACTAAAACCGGATGTACACTGGCTGAACCCAGAACGCGACAAACTTGCGTGTCCCACTATGGCGGGTTTTACAGGGTGTAAAACCCGCCATAGTGGGACCCGCCGTGTACGGTGGTCGCTATCCGGGCGGATTTGAATATCCTACCACCAGCAAATTAATATTATAATTAATAATTGTGAATCAAATATGAATCTCGGCACAGTAACCACTCCTGCGACTTTTCGTTTCACCTTCGCCCATACGCCTCGCATAATAAAATAAATAACACCCAACAGTCACACACATAGCCCCGATCCCGCACTAAGATACGAGTCTTGTGTCGTGGGAATCAGGGACTACGAGACACTTTCGGTCTCACAACACCCAGACCCCGGACACAAATATCTTTTTTTTATACAAATATCTAGCCGGT
The DNA here is from genome assembly GCA_905220505.1 of Laothoe populi. Classification (NCBI taxonomy): domain Eukaryota; kingdom Metazoa; phylum Arthropoda; class Insecta; order Lepidoptera; family Sphingidae; genus Laothoe; species Laothoe populi. The sequence continues at coordinate 12,349,757 of HG992173.1, forward strand.
CTTACGACCCAGCATCCCCCTCGCACGGATGATGGCTATCCGTGCTGCCGCTGGGCCGAGTCCCTAACCCCTATATACACCCCACCCGACACTACCAGCTAAAACCCCGCGGTGGCCTTCTTCGGCGCTTGCGGAGCGATCCCGGGGTATTCTAAGGAGTGCTAGAATTGCAGCCGGAATCGCCCCTGCGCAGTGCTGCGTAGCAGCCCATCTCCATGGAGGGCTAAGGAGCCCCCGCGCACCGAACAACGACAGCGAACGAGGCCTTACCACACGCGCTGCCGTCCATCTCGGGGTCTTGATGGCGACTGGACGCCTCCTCCCGGGACACAAATATCTGTCTGTTACACAAATATTTGTCCCGGTGTGGGAATCGAACCCACGGCCTCTCGTTTCACAGCCGGCTACTCGCCTACTGCGCCACGGAGGCTGTCAAATTCAATATTCATTAACAAAATAAATTTCCGGGTAACATTGTGACCCATGTGGGATTGTCTGTGTGATAGGATATAAACGAGCTCTCCAGTTAATAAGCTCCCGGAGATGTCCCGATAAAGTGGCCTGAGGGATCTATTAGTTGGACTTCATTAGGAGGGACACAGTACAGTGCAGTACAGTAGGACAGTGGGATTGAGTTAGTTATAGAGGGTGCCTGCAGTTATAGTGTATATTGGATTGCGTGGTTAATCGAATTTAATATAATTTAAAAGTATTATAATTCATAAAAAGGACACCGACTTCAATGAAAAACAAATTATGCGTCTCTATAACATTTGGGGGTTTCCCTCGATTTTTCTGAGATCCCATCATCAGATCCTGACTTGGTGCCAATGGGACCACCTGGGAAGTATACCCTTTTAAACAAAACAAGAATTTCTCGAATCGGTCCAGCCGTCTTCGAGTAATCGGGTAACATACATAAAAAAAAAAGATTCCGACGAATTGGTAATCTTCTCCTTTTTTGAAGTCAGTTAAAAAAAACATACATATACACTCACGCCTGTAATCCCCGAAGGGGAAGGCAGAGGTGGAACCAGTACACTCACATTTCATCGAGCTTATAACTGGTCCATAATGTGATGGGGGCGAGCCTATCGCCATACCGGGCACAAATTCCAGACTCCGGGATAAAACTAGATAAAAAAAACCCAATATCACTTTACCCGACCCGGGGATCGAACCCGAAACCTCAGCACAGCAGTCGTAACGCATGCGCAATTACAACTGCGCCATCGAGGCAGTTATGTTTTAATTAAACAAATGATGTGTGAATATGGAAGAGGCGAAAGAAATATGTCAGAATAGTATTGCACTCAAGAGCCTCTGCCTACCCCCATGGGATAAAGTCGTGAGCGTGTAGTCGCTAGTATTTCGCTTGTTCTTCTCTAGCGAAACTACATTCCAAAATGGCGGTGAAGTAAAAATTATGGACGGAATCTAAATAAAGGATTCAGTATAATTTTGATTAGGAAAAACATTTTATCCGACATTCCAGTCAGCGAATACGTAACTTTAAGCCGGCATAAATATAGCGATCGTCAAGAAGCGATAATAATAGCTGCCCTGTATAAAGACTGAAAGACCTTAGGGCTTAGCCCTTAGTCCACCACGTCCAATATTTTATCGGGTCTGAGTGTTGTGACACCGAAAGTTTCTTGTAGTTGATAATACATACGACACAAGATAATTGTATCTTTCAGTGAGGTGTTTTTTCCTCGCAAAGTGACCACACTGCACCTGATGGTAAGCGCAGTGCCGAACAATTAGAGTATCAAGTAGGGAGAGACAATCTATCCCTTGCTACTCAACACATGCTCTACTCATGCTTTCTTCTTCACACTACGCCATAGGCAAGAAGGTGAAGAAGCGGTCGAGGGTCTAGTCTCAGAGTACTCTAAAGGCCGTATAACAGCCAAACGTCGCTCCCCAACTCTAGACACCCGACAAAAACCACTGAGATCAGGATTATGTGTGTTATTTCTTAATATTATTAATAAAACGTAATTTCGGAACACAATTCTTAAAAAAGCTACAAAGAAGTGCCTTGTGAAATAAATAGTTTCAAGTGTGAAGATAATTGCAGTAAATATTCCGCAATTTTATATTTAATAACTGTGTATAATATTTTACAATGAAACAAGTTCTCACGGCCGATGAATTAAACAAAGAATACATCCAAAATTTAGAAATTAATTTATAATACATTTTCATCTAATTAAAAATATATTACATTTGGTTTCCGAATGTTTTAACATATTAAATATTAAAATAAATAAAAATTGTTTATTACAGCAAAACACATAAAACGTGACATACAAATAAAATTAAACTTAACTTAAAACAGTAGAACAATGTATTTTGCTGATCACAATGTATCTGCGAACTATTTCCTTCAATTTCCTCACTAGGCAAGCCTGTATCGAGGAAATCGTCCTACGGAAATACAATTTGTGTTCAGATAGCACTACAAATCTAAATAACTTATATAAAAATTAAAAAATAAAAACATTTCAGAATATTTCTTTAGAATTGAAATAAAACTAATTTTTACGGATTCTATCGCGGTTTATTTAACTTTTTTTATCCCGACGTTTCGAAAGCTTTACAGCCTTCATGGTCACGGGGCGGACTGAGTTGTATGTCGTCACGCAAGTATAGTGCAATGTTTCTACCCTCCATATAGTTATTTTAATTTTTTAATTTATTGTAGTCCGATCTACGCAGAAGGAGCTCACAGTGTCCTGAGGTCTGACAGCTGGTCTTTTGGGTTCCGATTTCATTAAATGTATAATTGGATCCCAGGCTGGTGCTAGCTTCCAACCATCTTCTCTATTGAAATTTGGATGTTTTTTAATCTCAATAGCCTCGCGTATCATCCTAGGTAGGAATTGGTGTTCTTTGGCAAGGATATGTGGTTTGTCAAACCGAAGATAATGATTGGAGCCTTCTTCAGAATGTTCAGCAACTGCAGACTTTGACTTGCTACTTGACACTGTGACACTGTGAGCTCCTTCTGCGTAGATCGGACTACAATAAATTAAAAAATTAAAATAACTATATGGAGGGTAGAAACATTGCACTATACTTGCGTGACGACATACAACTCAATCCGCCCCGTGACCAGGAAGGCTGTAAAGCTTTCGAAACGTCGGGATAAAAAAAAGTTAAATAAACCGCGATAGAATCCGTAAAAAATAGTTTTATTTCAATGTATAACATTCGCGTAAACATAAGAAACAATTTCTTTAGAAGTTTAACATGCTTAAAAATGTGGGTTGATCTATTTTCATTGTTTTTTTTCAATGCCTGAATAGACAGCCGAGCAGACAGGCCACCTGATGGTAAGTAGTCCCCGCCGCCCATAGACTTCTGCAATGCCTCTACATGTACTAAGATTATTATTAATTTGTTTTAATTCTCCTCCCAGTATACATCTGTGAGTTATTTAAATATACCTCAAACCGAGAAGAGCGGCCGCCAATAAGTTTTTGAATCCAGGCCAATTGAACTACTGTTCTTTCTCTGTGGCAAAATCTGGCCGAGAGTCTGTAATTACAAAACGCTGACGCAGTCAAACGGATCACGTATCGAATAGTTTTCTAATACCGTGTCTAAGGAACTTTGTTTTGTTCCACTGTTCTGAAGATAGTATTTCCTAATATTAGTTTGGGGCCAAAAACTTAGGAGGTAACGTAAGATAGAGACGACATAATTCGTTTGTTTTTATTAATATTCAAAATAATGATTTTACATTTGCTACAATTTATTTAATCAAGCAATAATACGATTGGTAAAGCTAAAACGAGCTTTAGCCAATCGTATTATTGGGTAACGCAAAATTATTCGTAATGTGTTTCCATTCTGGATCTTCTGATTTTTTTTAGTTCCTGGATAGGCCGACGAGCAGACGGGCCACCTGATGGTGAGTAGTCACCGCCGCCCATAGACTTCTGGAATGCCAAGGCACAGCAGAGCCGCTGCCTAGATTGCTGATTAGACATTAACGAAGTTTAGAATATCTACAATAAATTTACCCCACGTGTTCTCTCCTTCATATAACCCTGAGTCTTTTAAGCGTAATGTAAAGAAGTTACTGAACAGGCCAGATAGTCGCTTCGTTATTTGATCCGAGTACTCTGACACTATAATATTGTAATAAAACGAAATTTACGGATTCTATCGCGGTTTATTTTACTTTGTAACCCGACGTTTCGAAGGCTTTACAGCCTTCATGGTCACGGGGGAGGCTGTGTTGTATGTCGTCACGAAAGTATAGTGCAATGTTTCTACGCTGACACTAGACCCTCGACTTCTTCACCATTTTGCCCATGGCGTATCGTGAAGAAGCAGGCATGATGGTCCCCATGGAGATGGGCTGCTACGCAGCACCGCGCAGGGGCGGTTCCGGCAGCAATTCTAGCACTCCTTAGAATACCCCGGGATCGCTCCGTAAGCGCCGAAGAAGGCCACCGCGGGGTTTTAGCTGGTAGTGTCGGATGGGGTGTACATAGGGGGTAGGGACTCGGCCCAGCGGCAGCACGGATAGCCATCATCCGGGCGAGGGGGATGCTGGGTCATAAGACCGGCTAGTCCAGCATACCCGTTTTATTCTTAATCTGCTTCTCCCCGGAGCGGGCGGCAGTAATTAAACGCTTTCCCCTCGACAACAAAAAAAAAGGCATGATTGTCCCGAGTAGCAAGGGATATCTGTCTCCTGCTAATTGATACTGTAACTGGACAGCGCTACGCTTACCATCAGGTGCAGTGTGGCCACTTTGTCGTGCCACAATAAAATATAATAAGAGGTAAACATTATGACTAACGCATGACTCACAAGAATAAAACGATATATTAGTATTCAACGCGGCTATAGCAGTGTGACATTATATTCCCTAAAGGGTTGTGCCCTTGTAGGGCAAGGGATTTTGCGATAGCGATCAAACTGAGTAATACGAATTTTGCGGGGGTTTTGTTTTGTTATTATTACATATCACAGTTGATCTTTTGAAAGGGTTGACAGAGGTGTATATATTTATTTATTTTATTTTTATTTAGTATGGAAAACAAACAGTTTCTTAAATCTATAAATATAACAATTTAGTTTACATATTACCATTTACAAGTTTTCGCATGTTACTAAAGATAATCAATGCTTGTTAATTTAATTATATACATTAGTAAATATTTAATTTAATATTAAACAATATAAAAGCAGGAACTATGATAATAACAGTCATTGAACCGATCCAAACTAGTGATTTGTTAAAATATTAAAAAGTGGTACTTAAAAGTGCGCGAACTTGAGTTAAATATGTCCAATTCAGGGATGTCAACGAGTTCGTTGATAGAATTCGAAGTTCGAATAAAGAAAGAACCTTTTCTGTAGTTGGTGTCACTTTGAGGAGTGTGTAGAGGAAAATGTCGTCGAAATGTTTTCGTGGGTACGGCAGCAGTATCATAGAAAGGAGTCGAGGAGAGTCGATTTTGCTTTGAGCTAATTTCACCAAAAAAGAGATGTCTGCTAATTTCCTTCTCTCTCGTAATGGTAGCAAATTGTGTCTTTTACATCTCATCTCATAATCTTTGTCATGTGTCATAAATAAATACATACACGAGTTCTAGGTGATATTAAATAAATAAATACACCCAATAATCATAGTTAGCTGTGGGTAGGATATTCATATTCGCCCGGATAGCGACCAACGTACCAACGTAAAACCCACCATAGTGGCACACGTAAGTGTGTCGCGTTCCGGGATCAGCCAGTGTACATTCGATTTTTGTCGGGGTCTAGAGTTGTGTTTGGCCGTGTTGCGGCCTTCTGAGTACTCTGACACTAGACCCTCGATCGCTTCTTCACCTCCTTGCCCCTTGGCGTAATGTGAAGAAAGCCCACAGCAGGCTGGCATGATTGTGTTGAGTACCGAGGGATTTATGGTTTCTCGTTACTTGATACTCTAAATGGACGGCAGCTGCAGTGTGGTCACTTCGCCGTGCCAGGATACAAACTGTGCATACTGTGTGTGTAGTCCTGTCTACCTCAGAAATTAACAGGTGTGAGTGCATATATGTAGATAGAAATAATAGACATTTGTATAATTCCACTTTGTAAAATACTAGTGATCCCAGGCAGACGTTGTCCTGCCATAAACCACCTTCTCCGAAATTTAACGAATATTGGTAGAAAAAATAAGAAATTCAGACAGACAACAGCGCCACCTATCGGCTTTAAAACCATCTTATCTTTTAAGTTAGACTCAACCATACACATACACAAAATTTCATTGAAATCGGTTGAGTAGTTGCAAAGTCTATAACGGACATAGGTAGAAACCATTTCTGAGTTTTTTTTTATATTTATTGAATCCGTAAAGTGTTATACATCATTTAGATTCAGTAAATTTTTTGCTCTACCGCCAGTTCGGAATGTAGTCTCGCTAGAGAAGAACGGGCAAGAAACTCCAGCGTTGCTCTTTTCACACCGGTTAACAATATTTGGTCATACAATTAATATACGATTGCAGTTTAATTACATTAGATTAGAGCAGCTCAATGTATGTTAAGTTGCCTTATTGCAATATTGTGAAATAGAACTCATTACAAGACCTAGCGCCGCACATGACCATTGCCAGAGTAATGAAAATCTCGATTTCTTAAAACAGTTGTTCCTACGTTGTTGACTACGAATTCATAATATTATTAACTATTATACCGGTTTGTAATTTGCATTTAATATTTATGTATTCGTAGTTCAGTCTTGTGGTATTAGGGGACTGTGAAACCAGTATTAGGATTCAATTCCCAGATCAAGAAAAATCGTACGAGTAATAAGAAAAATATAAAATATTTTCGTGAGTTAAACGAGGTTTCGATTATTATTTACAACTTACACCTCTGCTGACTATTTCAGAATTACACGCGTGAACATATATCATCATCCTAATCTATAATTTTATATAAATCAATACCTAACGAAAACATATTTCACATATCGGAAACTGGGCGTAAGAAGGGACATTGTGGCGTAAATTTCCGAGTCGGGACAAATTGTATGGCCCGGAAATACGAGGTCCATGTCGAAGTATTGTGGTAGTAAATATTACTTGTAGTTCTTGAAACAGGCATTTGTCTGCCCTGGGTATTTTAATCTGGGATTGGATTGTTATAAGGTCTCGGTATTTTTAAACAGTTGTCTGCTTGGAGCGATTCTAAGAAGTACCATTAATGAGATTCGAACCTACATATTATCTATGATTTTTTTTATCCTGGCACGGCAAAGTCACCTCACTGCATCTGATGATTAGCGCAGTGCCGTCTAATGAGAGCATCGAGTAGCGAGAGATGATCTATCCCCCGCTTCTCAACACCATCGGCCTGCTTCTTCACACTTCACCATGGGCAAGAAAGTGAAGAAGCGGTCTTGGGTCTAGTGTCAGAATAGGTACTCAGAAGGCCAAACGGCGAGGTCAACACATTTGCCTAGAAGTATTTTATATTTTTGACCGACTTCAAAAAGAGGAGGTGGTTCTCAATTCGTCGGAATCTTTTTTTTATGTATGTTCACCGATTACTCGAAGACGCTTGGACCGATTCGAAAAATATTTTTTGTGTTTAAAAGGGTTTAATTCCCAGGTGGTCCCATTGGCACCAAGTCAGGATCTGATCTCAGAAGAATCGAGGGCAATCCTCAAATTTTATAGGGACGCATAATTTGTTTTTTTAATACCCAGTATGTTCAATATCAATTGCTACATTTATGATTCAATTATATGTCTTGTTTGATAAATGTAAAAAATATATTTTGCGTTTGTTAGGTAGGCACACCTATATATCTACTTTCCTGTAAAATAAAATTAAATATAATTATTTGTTATGTATTGAACTCCCTAATTTCTACGGTATACAAGACTTGTTAATTTATTATGATTGAATTAGTGCCTTTTCAACAATCCCTACTTAATCCAGCTAAAAAACAATACGTAAAAAGTTGTGATCAAAATTCCGTTGACGACATTACACAGCACCCCAACACGAGCTCTAATTAACATTAAACATGAAATTAGCTATAATTACATAATCAGCTATAAATATGTATTAGGGGCTGTTTGCGGACGACAAATCACCCCCGTAATTAATGCGCAGCGCCTGTTGTTACAATATTAGCAATGTTTACTACTGAATTAATGATGAAATTTTATGCAGGCGCTTGTTTATTGATTCTTATTTATTTATAACTAGCTTTTGCCCGCAGCTCCCTCTATGGTTTTTATTTTTGAAAGAAAGGTATAAAAAAAACATGGGGACAACTTAAGCTATTACGTTTTTCTATAATATGCTATCCAATAGGAACGATGCATTTTCCGGGATAGAAACTTGCCTATGTGCCATTCCAGAATATAATCTATCTTTGTGCAAAATTTCGACCATATCCGTTCAGCCGTTCTGGCGTGATTGAGTAACAATCACCTATCCAAATATTATAATATAAGTAAGAAGTAAGATTACTAAAGTTCTGGAAAACTTGGATTATGAATTTTAAATGACTTAGACTAGGTAGAGCCACGCTGTAGACATATTTGTCTAAAGCATGAAAGGGCCGGCTCGACCGGAGTAGTATCACTGTCTTACAGAAAACCAACGTAAAGTGACAGTTTACTGTCGCGTTTCGTATCGTGAATGAGATATTCGGAGGCCCAGATTCCCCCTTCCCTTCCCTAATCCCTATTCCTGTCCCTTTAAGGCCGACAGCGCATACATGACACTTTCGGTATTGTGGATGTTCATGGGCGGTGGAGATCACTTAACCCAGACCCGAAACAAACATCTGTCTATAACAGATATATTTGTTTCGGTGCGAGAATAGAATCTAAGGACTCTCGTTTTACATCTATTGCGCCTCTGAGGCTTCCATATTGCAACACAAATATTTTCAATAATAGTAACAGTATATTTTCACAAATCTATATTTTGATTCCAAATCAATATTTGTACGACTCTACATCAAAAATACAGTGAACAAACTATTCCTTTGTTTCCAAAGACATTTTATGTGTGAGCTCGATAGATTTTCATATTCCGCTATTTTCTTTGAGTTTTATATCTGTCTGATCTCTATAGGAATCAGAAACTATCACAATTTGTGACTAGTACCGCTGTTACCGCAAATGTAGATACGTGGTTTTTAAAAGTTCGCTATACATTGCTCCTTTAGAAAATTTGAAATAAATTGGGTTTGATATATTGACGTAAGCAGTTTCGTAATTTGTGAGTTAGATATATAAAAATCATACGCTCACGTCTGTAATCCCCGAAGATGTAGGCAGAGGTGTAACCAGTACACCCACTTTTCGCCGAATTTATTACGGTCCCATAATGTGGTAGGGGGCGAGCCTATCGCCATACCGGGAAAAGTACCAAACTCCGGGCTAATACTGAGTATTTCTAAATAGAAAAACCCAATATCACTTTACCTGACCCGGGGATTGAACCCGAGACTTCAACACAGCAGTCGTAACGCATGCGTAATAAGAAATGCGCAACTGAGGCGTAGTAAGTTAGACTTTTTTATATCAACTAAAAATGAATATTTTTTTATATGTTTTGTAATATCTTCACACACGGTAAATTTGCTTTGGATCTTAGGTAAACTAAAATGTTTGGTTAATCCGCAGCTTCCGCGATATAACAGGCGAATAGTTAAAACAAGAGGCACTCATTCGATTCCCGCACCGAGGCTAATGCTTGTGAGGTTTACAAAAAATGTTATGTACGGGGTTACACGTTATTAGGTGGCCCTGTCAATTTAATTTACATGTTTGGGGCATACTATAAATATAATATAATAATCAGACAAAAAATTGAAAACTCCAATGGATCAAAAATCTAAACTAGAGATCTTTTATAGAATTCTCCATTTCAAATTTGGTATAGATAAACATTTCATCAAAATTTATTTAACCAGCAATGTATATTGAACAGTTTTAAACTTCTCAATCGAAACTCAGCCAACTTGCAGTTTTCAATTGAGCCAACGCTGAAGTTTGGAATTTCCGCAACTTTTTTGATGTTCGTTCGCATTTGGAAATCAAATTCATGATACCATTACTTGTAAACATCGGAACTTTCTCATTTCAAAGTGCTATTATAATAAAATCATAAATTAATACTTCATTGCTCTCTACACTGATCAGACACACAAAAAACACTGCACCATACTAAACATCAGGTATGTAATCATGATTCGTCCGTTAGAAAACTGGATAATGAATTGCCGATTACTCCTGGCATAAAAATATATTATGTATATAAAGACAACATGGCTATTCAAATTGTCACAGGCGCTTTGTAAAGTAAAAAAGAAAAATATTGACTTAAAAAAACAATTAGAATTTTAAATAAAATCTTTTTTATTTCACTATGCTCTGTAGTGAGAAAATATGTAGGTATTATAAAACTAATGCTTACCAATAATTATAATATTAATACGTATGCAGAATCAAGCAAGTATGAAGTTTAATTGGTTCATTAATATTAAATTCACACACGTATCAGTGTCACAATTGTTACAATCCTGATACCGTGATAACTGTATCGTGGGTATTAAGAACTACAGTAAATCCGGGCCCAGCACCCTTACCCGAAATAAATATATGTGGATTACAAAACATCTCATTTCGGGGACTGCATCCCCAATTTTCATATCACAACCAGTTATCCGTGTAAAAATTATATTGCCACACAAAAACCTGACAATGATCCCTTGCTTTCGATAAGTGAAGTTCTAGATGTGAGCTCCAAAAAGATCTCAATTATTTTTAATATGAATATTTATCGGCAACCATCACCGGCTGTCGACCTTACTGCAGTAAAGACACTAAAAGAATAGCCAATCAAATAAAATTAATTTTCGTAACTAGAATTTGGACGACGAGACAGTATGAAATAAATCCTCTATTTGAAACGGATTTTCAAATCTAATTTGATTCTAAAGTGGTTTTAGACTTTCAATATATTTCACAATTTCATAATTTTTTTTTATCTTAGCACGGCGAAGTGACTACACTGCACTTGATGGTAAGCGCAGTGTCATCCAGTTAGAGTATCAAGTAGCGAGAACTATATCTCGCTACTCGACACAATCATGCTTGCTGAGTAGCTTCTTCATACTAAGCCTATAGGACTCAGGATCATAGGAAGGAGGGAGCACGGTAGCTGGCAAACTGTTCCGAAACTTAATGGTGCGGCAAACATACGAATTTGCGAGCCTCTTATTTCCGGCCGGGCTAGAATTCCGGACTAGACTGCTGGTGGTAGGATATTCCTATCCGCCCGGATCAGCCAGTGTACATCCGGTTTTTGTCGGGGATCTAGAGTTGAGGTACAATGTTTGGCCGTTTTGCGGCCTTTTGATTACTCTGACACTAAACTCTCGACCGCTTCTTCACCTTCTTGCCCATGACGTAGTGCGAAGATGCAGGCCTGCATGATTGTGTTAAGTAGCGGGGGATAGATTGTCTCCCGCTACTCGATACTCTAATTGGACGGCACTGCGCTTACCAGCAGGTGTAGTGTGGTCACTTTGCCGTGCCAGGAAAAAAAAACAAAAAGACACCATGAAGCTGTGGTTCCGCAATCCACTCTAAACGAACGCAATGTATAACCTAAATCCACCAATTTATGAATGCAACTCAAACATACGTATAAAGTAATGTAAGTCTTTATGTAAAGTTTGCAATCCGAGACAGTGTTTGCTCCTATAATGGTTATGGTCCCGAGGGAGCGGCGACGAGTGCCCCAAATGTGGTAGAGTATATTGGTTATGTAGTTGATAGAGATGTTTAGTTTAAATGCTGGAGTTTGAGGTTATGATTTGAATGCATATTTAGGTTTAGTAACAACGTAAACAAGAGGTTATGATTTTAAAGTATTTGGCATTGTGGCTTACTAGACCAATTTAAATATGATTTGTATCATATAGCAGCGATAGCCTAGTTGGTTGCGGTACGGACTGTCAAGACGAAAGTCGTAGGTTCGAAACCCAAGTGGCATACACCTCTGACTTTTCTAAAGTTATGTGTGTATTAAAATGTTAATTATCGCTTGCTTTAACGGTGAAGGAAAACATCGTGAGGAAACCTGCATATCTGAGTGTTTTTCGAAGGTATGAGAAGTCTGCCAACCCGCATTAGGCCAGCGTGGTGGACTAAGGCCTAACCTCTCTCATTAGTAGAGGAGGCCCGTGCCCAGCAGTGGGACAATATTTAATACAGGGCTAGTATAATTATATCATTTGGATTTAATTAATAATTTAAATAAATTCTATCAGTCCTATATACCGTACCACTACTGGATGATAATAAATAAATACACCCAACAGTCATACACATAGTTCTGACCTCAAACTAGGTAAAACTTGTATCGTGGGTATCAAAAACTACGAAGGACTATGGTACCACAACACCCAGACCCGAAATAAATATTTGTCAGTCACACAAAAATTTGTCTCGGTGCTGGATTCTGTCTACTAATACTTGTCTACTAAGGTGTTAGGCCATAATCCACCACGCTGGCCTAATGCGTTGGTAGACTTCACATACCTTCACAAAATTCTTATGGAGTTTCTGACTCCAGATCAGAAGGTTGCGTGTTCAGATCACGTCGGGGTCACCACTTTTGGTTCGCCAGGTGCAAGTTGACGACCTATACAGGTGCGGGGTGGTGACCCCAAAGAAAAGGCGTGTTCGACAGTAAAATTTTTATATTAAATTTTATATTCTTACACACGTGTTATATGTTTCGCTGGTGCTAACACACTGTGGGGCCAGCGCCGGGCGGGAACGTTGTGTGCGCAATTGCAAAGTGTGCAATGCGCCTACAGGAGTATTCCAAGATATGGAAATTCCTCACGATGGTTTTTTCTACACCGTTAAGGCAAGCGATTATTAACAATGAATAACACACACTTAAAAAGTCAGATGCTTTTTAAATGGGTTTTAAACTTGCGGCTTTCGTCTCAGCAGACTATACTGATCTCAACCAGGCTATTACTTAGTTAAAAAATTTTATTTTGTAAAACATGATTGTTACTACATGTTTTGCCATTTACGGCGTTTATTTCATTTGTATATATTAGTGCCTCAATAGACAGATGAGCAGACGGGCCATCTGATGGTAAGTAGTCACCGCCGCCCATAGATTTCTGCAATGCCAGGGCACAGCAAAGCTTTAGCAAAACATTTTTGCTAATCGTCACCTAATTAAAACTAGATTAATATAAAAAATAGATTTACATATATCGAAAATCATATTTAATAATTTACAGAAATGTTGTCTATTGCATCTTATCTAATAATATTTTAATCGCACTGTTTGCTAATTTGTCATTTGGATTGAATTTATCTAATGGTTCACTATTACAAATAAAGAATGATAAAAAAACAGCCAAATCGTTCCAGCCATTCTCAAGTTCACGAACAAAGAATAGTCATTTTATTTATACACATGATTAAAATATATACGTAAATGTTATCACGTCTTTATCCCATAAGGATAGGTAGAAACTTTAAACTTCCACTTTGCACGATCCTGACACCAATTTAGCTTCATCTACTTTCATTAAACTCTGTATTCATGTCGGTTTAAAGTACTTCTTGTATAAGATAATTAGGGTCGGCTACGTGTATGTGATGCTCCTGGTGTTGCAAGCGTCCATAGGCTACGGTAACCGCTTACCATCAGGCGGGTCGTAAGCTTGTTTGCCACCATCGTGGTATAAAAAAAAGAAAGATTCAACACCCAACAGTCACACACAGCCCCGATCCTACACTAAGATACGAATCTTGTGGATATCAGGGACTACGAGAGACTTTCGGTCTCACAACACCCAGACCCCAGACACAAAATATCTGTCTGGCACACAAACATTTGTCCCGGTCTGGGAATCGAACCTACGGCCTCTGGTTTACAGCCGGCAACTCGCCTACTGCGCCACGGAGGCTGTCAAAGATAGTATACAAAAATAATTAGCGGCTGGATAGCTTCAATACTATTTTCTTTTAGATCAATGTAATACGTTACATTTCACGTCAGCAAAACATTTTATCAATGACACAGGCCGTCAGTCGAGATTTATGACTCATATCGACGGTGAGTTCGCGAAACTCGTTGCCCGGGATGTAAAAAGTTGTCAAGTAAATCACATGGCTATCAGACGGACCCGTGTCAGACTGGCCCTTGGAGATTAGGGTGGTTATGGGGATTGTTGATGTAAGAACGGTTTTAAGTTACGAGAAAACTTTTAAGGAACGGTTTTAAGTAAAGGTCATATATATACATATACACTCACGCCTGTAATAAGTAGAGGTGTAATCAGTACACTCATATTTCGCTGAATTTATAATATGACGTGGTAGGGGGCAAGCCCAGGGGATAGGGGGTACGATTTTCCAGAGTCCGGGCTGATACTGAGCCTTTGTGAGTAGAAAAGCCCAGTATCACTTTACCCAACCCGGGGATCGAACCCGAGATCTCAGCACGCATGCGCAATCACAACTGCGCCACCGAGGCAATCTAACCAATAAATTACCAAAAAACCTATGATTAATAGTTTAAAGTACTCTACAATTACTTTATACAAACTTTAACAGACTTCATGTTTTGGAAACCCCATCTAACAATGATCTACTAAATAAAAATCTTATTTTTAACCGCCTTCAAAAAAGGAGGAGGTTTACAATTCGTCGAAATCTTTTTTTTATGTATGTTACCTGATTACTCGAAGACGGCTGGACCGATTCGAGAAATTATTTTTTGTTTAATAGGGTATACTTCCCAGGTGGTCCCATTGGCACCAAGTCAGGGTCTGATGATGGCATCTCAGAAAAATCAAGGGCAACCCTCAAATTTTATAGTGACTCATAATAGTAAAACGCATATAGTTTTTTATTGAAATCGGTGTACTTTTTATGAACTAAAAAACTTTTACTTATTCCTATTATGTTGTGTCTGACTAAACAGAATAAAAAAAAAAGTTTATATATAATAATAATAAATAATACTAGCCCTGTATAAACATTTTCCCACTGCTGGGCACGGGCCTCTTCTACTAATGAGAGGGGTTAGGCCTTAGTCTACCACGCTGGCCTAATGCGGGTTGGCAGACTTCTCATACCTTCGAAAAACTCTCATATATGCAGGTTTCCTCACGATGTTTTCCTTCACCGTTAAAGCAAGCGATAATTAACATTTTAATACACACATAACTTTAGAAAAGTCAGAGGTGTATGCCACTTGGGTTTCGAACCTACGACTTTCGTCTTGACAGTCCGTACCGCAACCAACTAGGCTATCGCTGCTACTAAAAAAAAGTTTAAGTAATTTAAATTCAGTCTAGGAAAAGTGACTACACTGTATCTGATGCTAAGTGCCTTTCAGTTAGAGTATTAAGTAACGAGAGACAACTATTGCTCACTACTACTACGGTAGGCAGCGGCTCTGCTGTGCCCTGGCATTACAGAAGTCTATGGCGGCGGTGACTACTTACCATCAGGTGGCCCGTCTGCTCGTCTGCCTACCGAGGCACTAAAAAAAATCGACATAATCATGCCGAGTAGCTCACACTACGTTCAATTTCATCAAGTCAATCTAACATCTACAACTCTCTATTGTTTATCTTATTTATTAAGCACATCCACATCATGTATATTGTCAATTTCTCTTAAATTAACTTATCTGATAAGTAGATCTGATATACACGACACTTATGGAGCGCAAAACACTTGCTGAATAAGTAGCATGTATATTATATATATGTATTACAGTCTTACACTAATAGTATTTACTAAAACAAAAGGGTAATTGAATTTAAAAATACATCTAAAATTAAGTAAATTAAAATTGAAATTACAACAATTGAAAAATAAAGACAAAATAATAATAATTAAAAAAAATTATAAAAAGCAATAAATGAGACTATTAATTCCAATTGTACAAACTAACATTAATTCGGCCCTGTCGATATAGTTTATTAGCATCCATTTGATATTATTCCTATAAGTACTACATTTTAGTTGTTTGACAGCAAAATTTACACTATTATAGTAAAATCCAATAAATAACTAAAATCATATCCTTCTAAATAGTAATATTATTTAAAGTATTTTTGTTTATTTATATTTATTGGTGCTTTTAATCCTTTATTCTTTAGACTGCCCTCTCTTTCTCCTTTTCTTATATCCATCCCATGGTTGTCTGTATGAAATTGCCTAGAGCGATAAGACCGCCATTTGTACTTTTAATATATAAATGTAATCTTTCTTTATTTTAATCTTAAGTGTACAATAAAGAGTAAATAAATAAAATAAATATCGTGTTAATATCGGCCCACATAATACTCCCCCAAAGATGCTGCCATTCAGCGGCGCCCGTTTGATTTATATCAGCAGGTAGACCGTACATCCAATACTGCAGATATGCTCACATCTGGGACTGATATGGAGAAAAGACAAGGAGTTTTTATTAAGAAAACTAGCAGGCCACCTGATTCAAAGTCCTTGTAAGATCGATACAAAATAATTAAATCGGCAGACTCCATGACACAACGGTCTATGCTGTATGACGAGTGGCTAAAGTTCGATTCTCGTAGTAAGAATAAAGCAGAAGTATCATCTGGACATATTTTAAACTGGCAATACTTGACGTTGTTTATGTGCGTATTAAGCGTATTTGTAACGTTAATATGGAAATAAAGTTGATTCTCGCTTGTATGTTTACTAGTAATTACCTTTTTCCGAACACGGGTGTCCGTGAGATAAAAGTTGTTAAGGGTAAGCTTATGTATGTCATGGTAGTAAGAGTTTTTTTTTAGTACCTCGATAGGCAATCGAGCAGACGGGCCACCTGATGGTAAGTAGTCACCGCCGCCCATAGACTTCTGCAATGCCAGGGCACAGCAAAGCCGCTGCCTACCGTTGAACCTCGATAGACAGACGAGCAGATGGGCCACCTGATTGTAAGAAGTCACCGCCGCCCATAGACTTCTGCAATGCCAGGGCACAGCAAAGCCGCTGCCTACCGTTGAACCTCGATAGACAGACGAGCAGATGGGCCACCTGATTGTAAGAAGTCACCGCCGCCCATAGACTTCTGCAATGCCAGGGCACAGCAAAGCCGCTGCCTACCGTTGAACCTCGATAGACAGACGAGCAGATGGGCCACCTGATTGTAAGAAGTCACCGCCGCCCATAGACTTCTGCAATGCCAGGGCACAGCAAAGCCGCTGCCTACCGTTGAACCTCGATAGACAGACGAGCAGATGGGCCACCTGATTGTAAGAAGTCACCGCCGCCCATAGACTTCTGCAATGCCAGGGCACAGCAAAGCCGCTGCCTACCGTTGAACCTCGATAGACAGACGAGCAGATGGGCCACCTGATTGTAAGAAGTCACCGCCGCCCATAGACTTCTGCAATGCCAGGGCACAGCAAAGCCGCTGCCTACCGTTGAACCTCGATAGACAGACGAGCAGATGGGCCACCTGATTGTAAGAAGTCACCGCCGCCCATAGACTTCTGCAATGCCAGGGCACAGCAAAGCCGCTGTCTACCGTTTCCACTTCTATTAGTCTTGCTAAAATAACCATTCGTTATCTAAGGTTACTAGAGCTTTAATGAAGACCCTTGTACAGAAGGTTTAAAGGAGAAAAGTTTAAAAGCTCTGAAAACGTATACTTTACGAGTATAGTAAAGTCTTCCGTTACAATGGAACCGTGTCGTACGGACTTCTAAACTATGTAGAGTCAGCAAAAAAAACGAAAACGAATCGTATTTTTAAGTCGTTAGGGTACATTTTCCAATACAGCTTGACAAGAGTGTTTACGAACAATGTATAGAAATCAACTATTTGGAAACTATGTTAAAAGTTTGAGTATAAAAGAATTCCGTCCTTAAACACAGTATATAAAGTTTGTTTTCGTCCGTCTACTCTAACATTTTATGTCAATTACGTCTCAGCTATTCACGTTAATTCGAGTTGAAAATTAATCCTATTTTAAAATCATTAAGGTTTATAATCCATTGTCATGGTGTTGATTGTAGAAATATATGACGCAGTTTGAAACACCGTATGTGGAGCACGCCAGCTGATAAAAATGTATCTTAATACTATCGATATAAGGTAGAAATTACCATACATAAAATATGGAATAAGAAATCCGAAGGATCGAACTTTTCGAGTGAAGTCAGTTTAGGGCCTTTAAAAAGTCATAGAAACAGTAAAATGCGTGGTTTTAGAGAAAAATACAATGAGTCGGACCATTTCAAGCAGATACATGCTATTTAGTGTTTTAAATGAAAATTTTAATATTTAAAGGATGTTACAGTATCTTCTACTTGTCTTGTCTAAAAAACCTTCGAAACTCGAATAAACATATTGTCGCCTATTTGAATTTAATTACAGCATACTTATAGTAGAAAACTGGTACGACTTAGGTTTAATTTCTAGGTAGAGCAATTACAAAAAGTGATTGTGTTTCAAAAAATCCCCTCCTTGAGATGGAATTTTGGATTGGATATAGGTTCGCCACTTATGGAACTATTGGTGCACTAGTTGCATCTCTACCCACACTTCCGAGGACACAGGCGCGAGCTTATGCTATGTTATTGATTTTGTCGGGATTGGCCCCTTCCCCCGGGACGCGTTTCACAGGGGCCACCGTTTATTACAATCCTACAAAAAGGACGGACGCGCCGAAATCTCTGTGATAAATGCAACTTGGCGATTGGGGTGGATGGGAGCTTTCTCCTTTAGTATATCTGTTTTTGGCATTTTTGGAATGATAGATATACATTTGTCTAAAGCAAAGTGCTGGCTCGATTGGGTTTAGAAAAAAAAGAGAGAAACAAAGTGAAATACATTTACAGAGAAACGCATATTACAGTATACTCGAATTTATAATTTTGACAGCCTCCGTAGCGCAGTAGGCGAGTAGCCGGCAGTAACGAGAGGCCGTGGGTTCGATTCCCGCACCGAGACAAATGTTGGTACATATACCTAGTCAGGTCATAAATTCTGTCACATGTTTAATATAAAATAATTGAAACAAGTTTATTCATTATGTAACCATTTATATACCAAAATGAACTTAACAAAACATAGATTCTTATGACACTAAAGTTTATTCAAAATGACCTCCGTGATTTTGAATACAGGCCTTCAATCTGCGCGGCCAGTTGTCTATCGCAGCACGAACGAGGTTCATGTCAATATCGGCGGCTGCTTTAGTCAAGGATGTCTTGAGTGACTCCAAATTGGGATGAGGCTTTGAGCACGCCTTTTCCTCCAAGTGTTGCCATATCTTGTAATCTAACGGATTCAAATCTGGACTGGAGGAGGGCCAGTCTTCGTGCCGGATGAAGTCGATTTCACGCGCCGCCAGCCAGTCTTGTGTGCTCTTCGCTCTATGAGCTGGCGCCGAATCTTGTTGGAATACCCAGTGCCTGTTATTGAACATGGTATGAGAAACAGGTTCCACAAGGTTCGTCAGGACTGTATTTTGATACACAACTGCATTCGTTTTTACACCTTTCTCACAAAAATGTACCTCTGTTAAGCCCCAATAAGAAACTCCCAACCATACCATGAGCGAGGATGGAAAATGACCTCGTTGGACACGCGGAATACGGTTGCTCGCTTCTTCACTACTGTGTGCGTACACCTTATCAGTTTGTTTGTTGTAGCTCTCTTCTACGGTAAAATTTTTTTCATCTGAAAAAAGAATTTCCCGATATTTTTTTCCCGCGTACCGCTTCAACAAAGCGCGGCATCTCTTCAGTCTCAGGTCCATTAGACGAGCATTCAAACGATGTCCTGTTTTTCTTCGATATGCCCGAAGCCCTAAGTCTTCATTTAACACCCTTTTCACCGTGGTTCTGCTTAACCCCATCTGAAGGGCCAACAGTTTCTGCTTACGTTTGGGATTTCTTTGAATTCGCGCCTTCACAGCTTTTATTACTGCTGGAGTCCTAACAGACCGAGGGCGACCACTTCTTGACCTATCATCTACACTAGAGTCTTCATTGTATCGTTTGAGTGTACGATAAACGAATCTTTTGATTATATTCAAATTTTTCAGTATGTCAAAAATTTGAATTGGCGCGTAACCGCAACGATGCAACGCAATTACTGCAACACGGTCTTCTTTAAGCGTCCACTCCATATTTAAAAATTGGTGAAAAACTCGGTGGCGCAGTTGTAATTGAGCAGGCGTTACGACTGCTGCGCTGAGGTCTCGGGTTCAATCCCCGGGTCGGGTAAAGTGATATTGGGTTTTTCTATCTAGAAATTCTCAGTGTTAGCCCGGAGTCTGGCACCTGTGCCCGGTATGGCGATAGGCTCGCCCCCTATCACATTATGGGACCGAAATTCGGCGAAAAGTGGGTGTACTAGTGTACACCTCTGCCTACCCCTTCGGGAATTACAGGTGTGAGTGTATGTGTATTTATGTAAATTTTTGTACCTATTTTATAATTAAGTATAATTATTATAATGTTATTCGTATATAGATTTAACTATCTGGAACACATGTTTTGGGTTATAATTACTGTTCAACACATGTGCTCTTATAATTTATCACATACACGATTGTTACCTGTTTTGTGTTGATTAAATAACACATCTGCTGGTGGTAGGATATTCATATCCGCCCGGATAGCGACCACCGTACACGGGGCGAAAAACCCGCCATAGTGGCACACAAGTGTATCGCGTTCCGGGATCAGCCAGTGTACATCCGGTTTTTCTCGAGGGTCTAGAGTTGGGGTACAATGTTTGGCTATTTTGCGGTCTTCTGAGAACTTTGACACTAGACCCTCGACCGCTTCTTCACCTTCTTGCCCATGGCGTAGTGTGAAGGAGCAGGCCGGCATGATTGTGTTGAGTAGCGGGGGATAGATCGTCTCTCTCTACTCGATACTCAAACTGGACCGCACTGCGCTTACCATCAGGTGCAGTGCGTTCACTTTGCCGTGCTAGGATAAAAAACAAAAAGACACCATGAAGCTGTGGTTCCGCAATCCACTCTAAACGAATTGCGCAATGTATAACCCAATGTAATACACAAAAATTGTTAAAAAGTAGCTTGGCATTCGACTACTATGAAATGTAACCTATAAGTAATCTATGTCAATGGATTGTTAGTATGAAATGATTACATGTCTATGTTCTAGGAATGTAGACTACACAGAGCCAGTGAAATCGGCAAGTGAATCTACGCACGTTCTCAGTGTGACCTCGCCTCGAGTATTGGTGTTGGCATAAGCTGACACACAGGCGGGGAAAATGACAATCATACAATTCAAACTCACTGTTTTATGTCTCTTTTAGTTGTGAAGCCGTCACAGATTTGCAAAAGAATATTTTATACATTTTATCAATAAGCTTCGCCAAATTTTTAATATTCTATTAAGTCTGTTTTGATAATTTTAATATACAAAGTGGTATCGTAGCGGTAATAGACTACCGATACAGATGTCGTGGGTTCGATCCCTATTACAAACACATCTGACTCTTATCGATATCAAAATTTTGTTTAGTAGCTTTCATCAGTAGCATTTTGGATATTTTTATTGGTTAAAAGTAATAACTTAATTTGGAATCACAAATCATACATACATACATACATATACACTCACGCCTATAATCCCCGAAGGGGTAGGCAGAGGTGTAACCAGTACACCCACTTTTCGCCAAATTTCGGTCCCATAATGTGATAGGGGGTGAGCCTATCGCCATACCGGGCACAGGTTCCAGACTCCGGGCTAATACTGAGAATTTCTAGATAGAAAAACCCAATATCACTTTACCCGACCCGGGGATCGAACCCGAGACCTCAGCACAGCGGTTGTAACGCATGCGCAATTACAACTGCGCCACCAAGGCAGTCACAAATCACCATATTATAAATTCGGATAATTTTATTGTATAATCCGTATATTTCTTTTATTCTGGCACGGCAAAGTGACCACACCGCACCTGATGGTAAGCGCAATGTCTTGTCTAATTATAAAATGCTCGACAACTTACTGTTCATTCTTGCAGTTAGTAAGTATACGGACACGCACGTGATGTTTGATAAGGCAACTTTATTAAGAAGGGAGTTTATTTGTAGAACGTGGTACGTCCCGAGCTACCACTTCTACTTAGGTATAGCACCTGCCAACGAGGTCACCTAGAGGTGCTAGTGTAACGCACAAATAATTAAAAGCTACTCAACTGGTCAAACTTATGCTTATACTGGCATGGCAAAGTGACCTCACTGCACCTGATGGCAAGCGCAGTGCCGTCCAATTATAGTATCGAGTAGCAAGAGACAACATATCCCCCGCTACTCAACACAATCATGCCTGCCTGCTTCTTCACACTACGCCATGGCAAGTAGGCGAAGAAGCGGTCGAGGGTCTAGTGTCATCGTACCCCAACTCTAGACCCCCGACAAAAACCGGATGTACACTGAGTGATCCCGGAACGCGACACACTTGCGTGTGCCATTATGGCGGGTCTTACACCCTGTGTACGTTTGCTATCCGGGCGGACATGAATATCCTACCACCAGCAAATGTTTATTATCCCATCCTCTCCCTTCCACACCAGAACCACGCGTGCTGGCTTGCAGAGCCACAGCTTCGTGTCTACTACTCCGGTCCGAACCAAGAGGTTCACAAATTCATATCTCTGCCACATCATCAAGCGGTGGAATAGTTTATAAGCTACCGTGTTCACCCCTTCCTATGGTTCTGGGTCTTTATAGTTGACAATGTTTTATCGCTATTGAATGAACAGTATGGTAGCGCATAAAATACATACAAACATTGATTTTTATATATAGGATATCGGTATGAGCAAAAGTGGGTGCGCAGTGAGAATATATCACTATCTCTTTCGCACGACTGCACTGTAATAGCAGTTGGCAACAGTGACGTCATAAATCATATCATCCTTTTCTCTTACTTGACATTTACCCCTTTCAAGGTTTCTTATTTACTTTGATTTTTGAACGGAATTATAAAATTCTTGGGATAGTAAATTTTATTTTTAGTTATTTATTGTTTCTCCTAGACTGCCTCGGTGGCGCAGCTATAATTGCGCAGGCGATACGATTTCTATGCTGAGGTCTCTGGTTCGATCCCTTTTTTTTTTTTTTGTTGTCGCGGGGAAAGCGTTTTATTACTGCCGCCCGCTCCGGAGGGAAGCGGATTAAGAATAAAACGGGTATGCTGGACTAGCCGGTCTTACGACCCAGCATCCCCCTCGCACGGATGATGGCTATCCGTGCTGCCGCTGGGCCGAGTCCCTAACCCCTATATACAACCCACCCGACACTACCAGCTAAAACCCCGCGGTGGCCTTCTTCGGCGCTTACGGAGCGATCCCGGGGTATTCTAAGGAGTGCTAGAATTGCAGCCGGAATCGCCCCTGCGCGGTGCTGCGTAGCAGCCCATCTCCATGGAGGGCTAAGGAGCCCCCGCGCACCGAACAACGACAGCGAACGAGGCCTTACCACACGCGCTGCCGTCCATCTCGGGGTCGCACGATGCTCCGAATTTGGGAGTGCATCGATACGGGCTGACAGCCCTCCGCTGCGCGCCCGCGACCCCCGATGGCCCCTATTAGTCGCCTCGTACGACAGGCAGGGGTTACCGTGGTGGAATTCAAACGCCCCCATTCCACAGGGCGGGAGACGCCGGTCAGTCGTCCACCTGGCGCCTCCTACGTCTTCTCTGGCGGCGGGAGGGATCATATCGTTCCCGATCCCTCTCAGCACTCTCCTTCTGCGAGATGACGTTCTCGCAGAAGTGGGCCACCGCACGCCAGGACCTCCGGCTGGCGACCATGGACGACACCACGGCCGGCAGCGAGAGGTCTCCTCCGACGACTGCTCTGAGAGCGCTGCGCTCTTCGTCCCAGGCTGGGCACTCCTCCAACGTATGTTGGGCCGTGTCTTTGCGGCAGTTGCCACAGTGGTGGCACACGGCGGACACCTCCTTTCCGATCCGACACAGGAACGAACCGAAACACCCATGGTCCGTTAATACCTGTGTCAGTCGGAACGTAGGCGCCCCGTGGCGCCTGTCTAGCCATCTCAAGCCCGCAGTCGGGCTCTCCAGCCTGGTATGCCACTCCTCCACGGCGGTTCTGCGAAACCGGGCCGCAATCTCCCTCGGGGCCAGTCTCTCCTGACGGCGGCTGGACTCCTCCTCCCGCCAGAGGAACGCTGACGAGAGGAGTTTGGCGTCCAACTCCCAAGGGAGTGTGCCGGCCAATACGCAGGCCGCCTCGTGGGAGACCGTGCGGTAGCCCCTTACTATTCGCTGCGCCACCAAACGCTGCGGTTTGCGCAGCAGGGTGACGCAGCGGGCGTTCAGGGACTCGGCCCATACGGGACATCCGTACAGGGCCATTGACCGCACGACTCCAGCGCTCTGGTTCGATCCCTGGGTCAGGTAAAGTGATATTGGGTTTTTATATTTAGAAATACTCAGTATTAGCTGGAGTCTAGAATCGCTGGGCTCACCCCCTATGACATTATGGGACCGTAATATATTCAGCGAACTGGGCAATGGTTACACCTCTGCCTACGCCGTCGGGGATTACAGGCGTGAATGTATGTATACTTATTGTTTTATACAAAAATATATCAACTACCCATTCTATACAATTAATAGCTTACATTGAGAGTAAGGGAGACAGCATACAAGTGAAAGAGACGCCGAAAGGGGTGAAAATGCGATGTCACAAAAAGATAATTAATAAGTCTGTTGACTGCATGTGACATGAAGATCGGACTGTCTCGAATAGAGTTGTAAACGACCAACATGACTAAAGAAAATCACCATCGTGTCCAGCGGGATTAGATCAAATTGGAAAATGGTCATATATTTTGGTCTATTCGATAGTGTTTTTTTTTGCTTTTCATATATATATTTTTTTATGCTAGCACGGCAAAGTGACCGCACTTCACCTGATGGTAAGCGCAGTACGGTCCAATTAGAGTATCGAGTAGCGAGAGACGATCTATCCCCCGCTACTCAACACAATCATGCCGGCCTGCTCCTTCACACTACGCCATGGGCAAGAAGGTGAAGAAGCGGTCGAGGGTCTATTGTCAGAGTACTCAGAAGGCCGCAAAATGGCCAAACATTGTACCCCAACTCTAGACCCCCAAAAACCAGATGTACACTGGCTGATCCCGGAACGCGACACACTTGCGTGTGCCACTATGGCGGGTTTTTCACCCTGTGTACGGTGGTCGCTATCCGGGCGGATATGAATATCCTACCACCAGCAAATTTATTGCAAAGCTGTCCGCTGGTTCATCAAATGATAGCTGCTGCACTAATTTGGTTATTTTTTTAAAAGTTCTCTATAATCTGAAGTGGATTGTTAAAAAAATTATCGGATAATTCGGAAAAAGGGAAAGTGCAGCTTTCTGTGGACTTTACAACTGTTTCCTAAGGTGGCGATAAAAGCTTGTCTGTAAAAAAAACAAGGATGTATAAGTGGTTTTCATTATAAATGAAAAAATAATCCTTTTTTATATTAAATGTAAAAGCAGCGATAGCCTAGTTTGGAGTAGTGCGGACTATCGAGACGAAAGTCCTAGGTTCAAAACCAGCCTAAATGGCATGCACCTATGACTTTGTGATATATCGAATGTTAATTATCGCTTCAATGAAGAAGGAAAACATCGCGAGGAAGGTTGCATATCTGAGAATTTTCATAATTTTTTATGGTATGCGAAGTCTATCACCTTGCTTTAGTCTAGCGTGGTCGACTAAGGTCTAACCTACTTATTAGTAGAGAACCGTGCCCAGCTGTGGAATATTAATACAGGGCTGGTATTATTATTAAATTTAAAAGTTATTCAAATATACGTTTATTAGTGTAATTTCTTTTCCAATAAAGTAATTTTTAGGATTGCATTTTATATATAAATTAAGTACGACTACGAATCGAAACTTCTAGAAGTTTAAATTGAGTATGAATGAATCACAACTGAAATAACCGATGATATAAATAGAAAGAATAATTTTTTTATTTATTATAAGCAAGAGACAGTAAATGAACGGTAGGCAGCGGCTTTGCTGTGCCCTGGCATTGCAGAAGTCTATGGGCGGCGGTGACTACTTACCATCAGGTGGCCCGTCTGCTCGTCTGCCTATCAAGGCACTAAAAAAAAATTAAAACAGAACAACAAATTAAAAAATTTAACATGCTTATAACAAATACTAGGGTGTGCGAAGATAGTTTGTATATTTTTAATGTAACTTCCAAGAATAGACAATCTCCTTTGTTTATCTTCTCCCACTAACCAAGGCACAGAACTAAGACCTTCATCGCAAAGACATCAACTATTTAATGTTGGAACTCTTCACTAACTTGACATTGGCGGAATAGCTTCTTAGTTAAGCTCGTCGCCATCAAACAAAGAAGAAGAAGAAGGGTGTGCGAATAATTCGAAATTACGAATTATTCGTTCCGAATCGAATATTAATAAAATTATTCGAAAGTTCCCAAATAATTCGAATAATACGATTTTTTTCGAATAATTCGAATATTCGAACTGAATATCAATATTCGATACGAACGATATTCGCACACCCCTAACAAATACGGTCTTAACTCAGCGTGTACAGGTATAAACCAGTGCTGGTCTTACGCTGGGCCGTTTGATGATACATAACTAACCGGTCAGTTCCAGTCAGTGTACATCTCTACATTCGAAAATGACGTGACCGGTATGAAACGAGGGTTGTCACGCCCATATAAACTTTTCAAAGCGTGTTCCAGACAGAGAGGGTGACACTTTTTATCTATTTTCTCTGTAACATTTTTTAAAAGTTACAGGCTCTACGGTTTTTTTTCGGATTATAATTCACTTTAAAAAATCTTTTGCGTGGATTTCAGTAGAATTAATATATTACTTGTGTAAACACGTACTGCATCTTTATGACTTATTTTCATTTTATGAGCTTTGGTGGTTTATTTTTTTTTTTTTTTTTTATTTTTTTTTTATCCTGGCACGGCAAAGTGACCGCACTGTACCTGATGGTAAGCGCAGTGCGGTCCAAATAGAGTACTGAGTAGCGAGAGACGATCTATCCCCGCTACTCAACACACTCATGCCGGCCTGCTTCTTCACACTACGCCATGGGCAAGAAGGTGAAGAGGGGGTCGAGGGTCTAGTGTCAGAGTACTAAGAAGGCCGTAAAATGGCCATTGTACCCCAACTCCAGACCCCCGACAAAAACCGGATGTACACTGGCTGATCCCGGAACGCGACACACTTGCGTGTGCCACTATGGCGGGTTTTTCGCCCTGTGTACGGTGGTCGCTATCCGGGCGGATATGAATATCCTACCACCAGCAAAATTTACACCAGTTTAATTAGAGTGTGGTGGGCGGACAAGGTTTCGGAACATCATTTTTCTTCGACAGTTTGTGTCTATAGAATTTAAGTCAATGCCTAAATCAAACAGCCTGCCAATGGTCGAATACTATTTTGTTATCAAAAATCTTAAATTATTCTGTTTTATCTCAATTATCATAGTTATTCCGTGGTAATCTAATCTTTTGTGATAAAAAATAGCCGCCATAAAAATCCCATAATGTTCACGCTACAAACAAACTAATTAGGCTAATGCTTAATTACCCAAAAAAGCGGTTAGCGTCCATTATACTGCGCTTTAGTGGCGAAAAATCTGCATTTAATTGTTATTATTAGGATTTATTTAAGTTCTTAATTCGTTCGAGATTTGTGTCGTTAAATTTTATCGGCTTGAGAATTATGAGAAGGTATTATACAGTTTTCATACAGCTTAAATACTTAAGAACATTTTTGTCCTGCATAAGGAAATATAGTGTATGTGATTATAACTCGAATAAATAATTTATCTTACTAACAACAATACATATAAATACTCGAAAAATATCTTAAATTTGCAATAATTACACAATACATAATTATACGCTTTATATATGCTTGACCCGTATAAAGAAAGAAAAAGTTTACTTGGCGGTTTAGTAAAACAAAAAAAAAAAAAATAAAAGAAAATACAAATTACAATGAAACACCAAAAAGGATAAAGCTCATCTTAATGCTGCAACATTTTTTTTATCCTAGCACGGCAAAGTGATCGCACTGCACCTGATGGTAAGCGCAGTGCGGTCCAATTAGAGTATCGAGTAGCGAGAGACGATCTATCCCCCCCTACTCAACGCAATCATGCCGGCTTGCTCCATCACACTACGCCATGGGCAGGAAAGTGAAGAAGCGGTCGAGGGTCTATTGTTGTCTAAGGCCGCAAAATGGCCAAACATTGTACCCTAACTCTAGACCTCCGACAAAAACCGGATGTACACTCGCTGATTCCAGAACCCGACACACTCGCGTGAGCCACTATGGCGGGTTTACACCCTGTGTACGGTGGTCGCTATCCGGGCGCATATGAATATCCTACCACCAGCCAAAATAATTAATAGTGTATTTTAATAATAAGTATTATTTAAGATGCCTCCATGGATTGTATACCTTTTCTTCTAAAATAACGGTGGCGGAGCCACGGGAAACAGCTAGTCATATTCAAATCTAGATAACAATAATAATATGTACCTGTATAATATGGACCCTCTACTGTGGCTCCTCTATTATCACTAAACTGTGCTGAATGTAACGAGGTGGGCGTACTATTATGATTAAAGCTCGTTCCACGTACTCAAACCCTGAGTTTTCATTGTCTCACCCACTAGCTAACTATCTGCGGTCAGCTAAATTATTAGCTTAATAATTAAGATTTGCTACTACCAAAAAATGGCACAATAGTATTTCGTCTTTAGTCCACCACGCTGGCCTAATGTGGGTTGGTTGACTTCACATACTTTTAAATTCGTATGAGAGTTCTTAGGTCTCCTTAAATTGTTTTCCTTCACCGTTAAAGCAAGCGATAATTAACAACGAATACACACGTAACTCTATAAAAGTCAGAGGTGTATGCCATTTGGGCTGGTTTGCATACATTGCATATGCATGAAACCTGCAAAAGCCAAATATGTGTGCCATTTGGGCATGCATCGAACCTACGACTTTTGTCTCGGCAGTCCATATCAGTCCTAACTACGCTATCACTTTTTATTGTATAAATCTATTAAATCAGAATTAAATCCTGCCCTTCGCAAGCACATTACTTTATGAATGTTCATAATACTCTGAATAAGGTTTTAGGAAAGTTAAATTGGAAAAGTTGCCCGGAAAATTGGAAAATCGGATGTGCTTTTTTCTATGGGATTCAGGGAACATAGGACAGCCTCCTACGGTACCAATAAACGTTATTATGCAAGCTGCGGGCAAAACTAGTACAAAATTTTTTTTTAGTGCCTCGATAGGCAGACGAGCAGTCGGGCTACCTGATGGTAAGTAGACACCGCCGCCCATAGACTTCTGCAATGCCAGGGCACAGCAAAGCCGCTGCCTACCGTTGACAAATACCAAGATTCACACATTTACATCTTTTGCACTATAAACTACTACTACAATGTTGCACTCAAACATTGCAGTATAATTTCGTGACGACATACAACTCAGTCCACCCCGAGATCAAGAAGGCTGTGAAGCCTTCGAAACTTCGAATGTATTAGATAGCTTGTATCCGTTATTTGTATTATCTTATTTTAAATGTGTTCTCTGTGTGTTGTATTATCCTACTACTTACTGCCATCTGGTCCAAAGACAATGGCCAAATAAATATATTCTTTCTTTCTTTCTCTCTTTAAAAGTCGGGTTAAAAAAGTAAAATAAACTTAAAAGTAAACAAAAAAAAATGTTTTATTTAAATCAAATTTTATGTATTGTAGACAGGATTGACAGCCTCTGTTGCGCAGTTGGCGAGTAGCCGGCTGTGAAACGAGGGGGACTGGGTGTTGTGAGACCGAAAGTCTCTCGTAGTCCCCGATACCCACAACACAAGACTCTTATCTTAGTGTAGAGTTGGGGCTATATGTGTGACTGTTGAGTGTCATTTATTTATTTTAGGATAGTATTCGTACTGTAAAATAACTTAATAAAATTATCATATAATAATGTCATTGTAAGCTTAAGTGCTCATATATATCAGACTTTATTAATCTAGAATAAGAAAAAGTGTTGCTATTGTTTAATACGAGTTTATTTGATGTGGTTATACTTGTTAATAAATAAATATTGTATAGATAAAACCAGACGACCTGAGCCATCAGACGCAGTGTTCTTTTCATAGAGAGTCAATATTTTAGGGACGACGGGAGGCTGTGTGTGACAGGGTAAGGTAGGGCCGCTGTTGTAGCGGGGATTGGAGGATTAGATTCTTCTAATCCACCAATCAATCAATATAAATATAAATCAATAGTACAATGGCCATAGAAATTAATTTATTTTAAATAAAATATCCCCCTGACTGACTACATTCACAGCGAGCCAGTAGCTGTGAATCAGAGGGCCACAAGTTTGATTCCCTCACTGAAAAACTAAAATTATAAACAGTGGTACGTCCAAACCGTTTCAACCAGGGGGCTAGATCAGCATAATGCAATACAGACTGGATTCCCTTCCACCGAAGGACGGGGCAGGGGCTGCCATGGTGGAATTCTCCAAACGCCCCCATTCCACAGGGCGGGAGACACCGGTCAGTCATTCACCCGGCGCCTCCTACGTCTCATCTGACGGCGGGAGAGATCAAATCGTTCCCGATCCCTCTCGCGACTCTTCTGCACTTCTACGAAAGAGTCATCTTGCAGAAGTGGGCCACCGTACTAAAGGACCTTCGGCTTGTGATTATGGGCTGCTCTGAGAGCGCTGCGCTCTTTGTCCATGGCTGGACACTCTTAGGATACACTTTAAGACAGGCTCTGCCACAACGGTCCAGGATCTCTAGCCTGGTATGCCACTCCTTCACAGCGGTTCAGGGAAAACCCCGCAATCTCCCTCGGGCCAGTCTCTAAACAAAAGAACGCTGATTAGAATCTGTCGTCTAACTCCCAAGGAAGAGTGCCGACCAAGACACATGCCGCCTCGTGGGAGACCGTGCGGCAGCTCCTTACTATTCGCTTCGCCACCAGACGCTGTGCTTTGCGCAGAAAGGCGACGAAACGGGCGTTCAGGGACATCCGCACAGAGCCATCGACCACACGATTCCGGCGTATAAACTTCGGCAAGGGTTATTAGGTCTTTCCAGGTCCGGCAGCTGGAAGCGCGCCTGCCACCCTCACCAATATATACAGCTACGAAACCAGACGCCACTGGTTTGATACCCGCATCGAGATAAACGTTTGTGTGATCTGTAATTATTGTTTTCGTCTCTGCCTCGCTGGCGCAGTTGTAATTGCGCATGCGTTACGATTGCTGTGCTGAGGTCTCGGGTACGATCCCCGAGTCGGGTACAGTGATATTGGGTTTTTCTATCTAGAAATTCTCAGTATTAGTCCTGAGTCTGGAACCTGTACCCGGTATGGCAATAGGCTCGCCCCTATTACATTATGGGACCGAAATTCGGCGAAAAGTTGGTGTACTGGTTACACCTCTGCCTACCCTTTCCGGGATCACAGGCGTGAGTGTATTAATTTTTTCGTCTGTGTGTGTCGTGGGCTTTAGTTCTCGTAGTTCTTCCTCGTAGTTCTTGATATCCGCGAAACAGGTTTGACCTAGCGTACGGTCACTATATGTGTGACTGTTGGGTTTTGTTTATTTATCTACAATGGAGTTTCTAGTCTCAGCTTCAACCCGCTACCCAACTCGCTCCTGAATACATAACGTGTATAGCTCGCTGTCAGCTCCACGTCAGCCAATTATCGCTGCATGTATTTGTCACTACTCAAAGGCTCCATGGGTTGGACATTATTAATTGTATTAGGACTTGATTTTATTTGAATATATGTTAAAAACGAATAAATATGGATTTTATTTTAAAAAGAAATTGCCTAACTGGTTCTAGTGGTTTAATTTAGAAGACAGTGAGGTTATGAATTTAATTCCCAGACAATCATATTGTTGGAATAATAAAACATAAGACTTGCCCGAGATTTCTGTCTGATATATACGTCCCTATCTATCACATGATGAGATGATATAAATTCGGCGACTCATGGTCTGTCTTTCTACTCACCCTTATCTTCAGTTGTAGCCTTAAATGGTTTGTGACTATACCAATTTTGATGGCAATCAGTTGTAAAATAAAGAAAACAGTATCAAAATCAGTCTTTTTTTCTACTGCCTGGATAGACAGACTAGCAGACGGGCCACCTGATGGTAAGTAGACACTGCCGCCCATAGACTTCTGCTATGCCAGGGCACAGCAAAGCCGCTGCCTACCAAGCTATGACACGCTACGACGCTATGAATACATAAATATAAAGCTATGAAGTCAAATTATCAGATATATGTTTTTCTCGGGGGTCTAGAGTTGGGGTACAATGTTTGGCCATTTTGCGGCCTTCTGAGTACTCTGACAATAGACCCTCGACCGCTTCTTCACCTTCTTGCCCATGGCGTAGTGTGAAGAAGCAGGCCGGCATGACTGTGTTGAGTAGCAGGGGGTAGAATGTCTCTTGCTACTCGATACTCTAATTGGACCGCACTGCGCTTACCATCAGGTGCTGTGCGGTCACTTTGCCGTGCCAGGATAAAAAAACACGTAATATTTCATTCCTATTTATTTTTCGGCGTTTAATCCTCGTTGCATGGGTTGAAACGGTATTATGCGAGAAAGTATTAGACAGTATCTGAGAGTATTTAACCCACCTAATCTAAGGTAAGTGTGTATTGACTGAATCTAAATAATGTATAACATTTCATGGATTCAATAAATATTTGATATTGAAAAAAAACCCTTTCTATAGTTTTATAGTATACATCGCGAAAATCAAAAAATGTTTAGGGTCAAATCACTCCTATCTTTTTTTAGAGCGTTAAAAATTGCTTAAAACAATATAATTTGAACCGGTCCAGCCAATCCAACGAGTAAACAAAAAACTACGTTATCGGGGGATTGTGAAAGCGTCCACTCAGCGACATTCAGCCTTTAACAAGGTATTTGTTATTTTATGAAGCTATAACCGGCTTGTGCTGAGACGGCAAATCCGTGCCTTGAGAAAATGCCTATTTACAACTTTTTGGCACTGTTTTTTATAGGATGAATGAGGAATGAAGATGTTATTATGGTTGAATTTAAATTGGTATTTATATCGTTGATATGATTTTATTGAGAGTAAAAGCAATTCATGACAAGCTTTTGACCAAAGGCCACAAACTTTTGACCCCTAATTGACCCACTTAGGGGAAAAAATTGAGTTTGTAGTCCCAGCCGTTTAGGCTTTACATTGATGAATCAGTCAGTCAATCAGGCCAAGTAATTATATATGTATCGGTAAAGTACTGCGGTTTATTTTGTTGTACTTATATAAAAGTGTTTGTGTAGGTTTTGTGGCTATTGAATGTTTTAAACGTAAAAGAGTACAAGATGCATCACGGGGTGTTGTCATTTAAATGTAATTTATAATGATAATTCACGAATGGAAATCTTTCTCATTATTTTTCCATTGAAATAAAACTGATTTTTACAGATTTATTTTACTTTTTCTACAGTCTCGTCCCGTAAACATAGAGACTATTATTAAAATAGTCGCGTAAATATAAAAGAACATTATTATTTTCACATTAAAACCTAAAATACAATTGTCATATAAAATTGATTTTCATTTTTACACACAAAAAAGTAATAAAGGTTGCGTAGTAAAAATTTGTTTTAAACTTAAGGTAGAGAAAATAAGAATCAAAAAGTTCGTGTTGTAGGAATAGAGCTTACATAACACCAAAAAATGTACTTTAATTAAAACAAAAACTACTATGCATCAATTTTAAAATTGGACTCGTTTGCAATTCACGCCATAGTCAAATCTGAATCGCTGCCAGCGAATCACATCGCTTTTAAGCTTTTTCTGTTTTTCAAGCGAACCAGTCACGCTTCCACCACAGTTTAAAAATCACATGGCGGCTCCACGCTTGGACTAGCGCATCTCATGGAAGCTTTGATGTGAGTATCTTTTTATTTCAGATGTCGACAAACGATCAAGTATACCACTGGCTTGAGTGATTTTAAAACAATACAAAAGAATACATTGACAGCCTCCATGGCGCAGCAGGCAAGAAGCCGGCTGTGAAACGAGAGGTCGTTGGTTCGATTCCCGCCGCGAGACAACTGTTTGTGTGACAGACACATATTTGTTTCAAGTCTGGGTGTTGTAGGACCGTCATCCCTCGTAGCTCTTGATCTTGACTGTTGGGTATATTTATTTATTAAAAGTAGGTTGCTGGACTCAAAGGATAAGTAGGCATACGAAGATTTAAGTCTCTGGAAATTTCCTTCAAGCAAGTTACTTCACGCTTGTTTCTGTAAGGCAGTAAGAATAAGCTTACCTCATATCTTATCTTCTGTGTCTCGAGCTAAAAAAATATGTGTACATACCAAGTTAAGGAACATTCTTGCACTCAAGTTACCTAGTCTCACCTAGAGAGCGTAGAAAAATCTATAAACGGTGCCAGTGCATTATTGACGATATAGTTAATAACGTTTTCAACCTAGTGGTACAAACCCTAGTCACATTAATGATAAAAAACGAAGTTCTGTTCTCTCAATAGCATCGTTTTGTCTTGTCCCAACCTCGACCTTAAAATGTATCCAAATTAGGAATATGCGAAACTTGAAACTTATGTATTTACACTTAGATACAATATCGGAATATCCACACACACACATATACACTCACGCCTGTAATCCCTAAAGGTGTAGGCAGAGGTGTAACCAGTACACCCATTTTTCGCCGAATTTCGATCCCATAATGTGATAGGGGGCGAGCCTATCGCCATACCGGGCATAGATTTCAGACTCCAGGCTAATATTGAGGAATTTCTAGATAGAAAATCCCCTTTATCACTTTACCCTACACGGGGGTTGAACCCGAGACCTCAGCGCATCAGTCGTAACGCATGCGCAATTAAAACCTCGCCACCGAGGCAGTCAATCGGAATATCCAAAACAAGTTAAATAATTACCAAACTGTATAAAATATTACACTCATAAAGATTCAGAAAATAATTAAAATCGTGAATGAAATGAAGATTATTTTTACTGCCTGGATAGACAGACGGGCCCCCAGATGATAAGTAGACACCGCCGCTCATAGTCTTGCAATGCCAGGGCACAGCAAAGGCGCTGCCTACCGTTGAAAAAAGCAGATGCAGTGACCTCTAGTTGATGATACAGACGAGTGCAAGAGTTGTGATATTCTTGTTGCTATGAAGTTGGTTGCCAGCGGCTCAACTCCTCACCACTCAATAGCCTCGTCTAGATATTTTGACGGACTGTAAAGTTTTCAAGCTGTTTTTACTCGTTGGAGGTAGTCCAGCAACGCTTTGCATTAATCAACAATTAGTGCTCGCAGCATTTTTTTCGCTTGGACGAGTTAATTACATTTTTTTAATTTTGTTTTGATGTGTGATAGTGTTATAGTATAGAGTATTATAAAACTTTACGTTTGAACCTTATTATTAATTATTACGAGAATTTTAGATAATTTATTAACATGCTTAAGAGTTATTGTTTCAACTTATTTTATTTTAGCTGGTGGTAAGATACTCATGTTTATCCCGATAGCGACCACCGTACACAGGGTGTAAAACCCGCCATAGTGGCATACGCAAGTGTGTCGCGTTCCGGGATCAGCGAGTGTACATCCAGTTTTTGTCTGGGTCTAGAGTTGGGGTACGATGTTTGGCCGTTTTGCAGCCTTCTAAGTACTCTGACACTAGACCCTAGACCGCTTTTCACCTTCTTGCCCATGGCGTATTGTGAAGAAGCATACCGGCATGATTGTGTTGAGTATCGGGTGATATAGTGTCTCTCGCTACTCGATACTCTTGGGCGGCACTGCACTTACCATCAGGTGCAGTGTGGTCATTTTGCCAGCCTAAAAAAACCATAAATAATCTGATATTTTTATGCACAAACATAAGTGAAGGTACAACTAGTATACTTACGGATAATTGCGCTTCTATCTGTTCTATGATTTGATCAGGGTAAAATCTATCACCACTCTACCAAATACCAATCTCAGGCAGTTCTCATGGATTTTTGAACCCACTGACTCGCATTTTCATCGAAAAAATATATTATAAAGTTGAGATCATAATGGCAGGTAGCGTTATAGCTTTTGCATTCTCCGCACGAAATATGAACGTGTACTAAAAAATCTTGTAATATTTAAAATATTAAATTTTTGTAACACAAATTAATCATAACACAGCGAAAATTATTCAATGAGATTCAAAGTTTTAATAACAAGTTAACTATAAACTTGTAACTGAAAATATAAACCAGAAGCTCGTTCATTTTCTTGTAAAAGTCTGTTATCCTGTGGCTATCCAGCGTCTACGTCGTAGACGGTTTCTACGACGTAGCGGAAGCTACGTCTAATTTTTATGTTTGAGTAAAGGTTGGGACACACGATCGATTTTAAAAAATAGTATTATCAACGCTATGATATATTTTGCCAGGGCGGGTCTCCTCTGCTGATGAGAGGGATCTTTAGATTTAACATAACTTTAAAATTCGCAAGCGTGCAGGCCTCTTTTTATTTGTAATTTTTTAAAATTATTCATATTATAACATTTATCAAAACCCATAGTGAAGATTTATTATATATTAATGAAAAGAAGAAAAGGAAATTTTAATAATTATTATTTAAACTGACTGACTGCCTCGGTGGCGTAGTTGTAATTGCGCATGCGTTACGATTGCTGTGCTGAGGTCTCGGGTTCGATCCCCGGGTCGGGTAAAGTGATATTGGGTTTTTCTACCTAGAAATACTCAGTATTAACCCGGAGTCTGGAATGCTGCCCGGTGTGGCGATAGGCTCTCTATCACATTATGGGACCGAAATTCGGCGAAAAGTGGGTGTACTGGTTACACCTCTGCCTACCCCTTCGGGGATTACAGGCGTGAGTGTATATGTATATGTATGTATTATTTAAAAAAACGAGAAGCAAATATTATTTTCCCAGTAATTACCTGTGTATAACAGCCCTAACGAAGCTGTTCACAGCTTTTGTTAGTGTCAAAACTTGATCGTAGTCTCGAATTAAGTTTGCAATGAGTTGTTCCGTAGTATCTTCGTAGTTTGTAGCAGCTCGTAGCGCGTAGCAACGTAGCGCTCGTGGTTAGATTCATTTTCTTTGTGCTGTGTATTAACTAAAGGATTTCAACCAAGTCGTTCGTTTAGTTTATTATTTTTGCATGCAAGAAATATGAATATAGAGCTATGTAGTAAACAAGCATTTCTTCTACAAATTAATTTTCTTTTCCTTGAAATTGTTTTTATAAGTCATAAGGTTTGAACAATACTATATAAACAGACTTAAAGTCAATATCTTAAGATATTTCTTCCAGGAATAATTAAATGATTTCAAGATATTGAGTTCAATCTGTATATATAAAAGAAGAAACTGACTGACTGACTGACTGACTGACTGATCGATCAACGCACAGCCTAAACGGCTGGGGTTAGAGACTTGACATTTTGACAGTAGATACCTTTTATCACGTAGGCATCCACTAAGGAAGGGTTTCTGGAAATACCACCCCTAAGGAGGTAAAATAGGGGATGAAAGTTTGTATGAAAATCCGTCATTTTTGAAGATAAATTCATGAAAATTAGTATATGGCATTTTAGTTAAAATAAAAAATATATGTTTCAGGATTTTTGGAAATTCCGCCCCTAAGGGGGTAAAATAAGGAATGAAAGTTTGTATGAAAATCCGTCATTTTTTTACACCCCTATCCGATGCGACCTCCAAATATTGTCAGGATTCAATCGTATGATAGTTCAGTAAACTACTGCCAGTTGCCAATACATTAATCCATTGGAAAAAGAACTGGCAAGAAAAACCATGGCATGTCTTTTAAACACAGCAAAATCTAAATTACTATAACTGATACACAATTACACTTTCACATCACGTTAACTTATTACTTTAAACAGTATTTCGGCACGATATCTAAGTTACTAGCTATTCAAGATTTAATTGGAATCTCCCCTAAAATGACAAGGTGCACCCTTTTATTGTGATGTTTTCTATTATGCTCCACTCTGTGCGCGAGATCAGCCGATAAACTACTCAAACCAACCTCAAGATACTAAACAAGTGACGGTACATACATTTTACAATAAAACGAATAATTTGAAACTTCAATTCCATATCAGTTTTCATGTTGATCCGACAAATATATAATAAGAGCAACACCAGGGGAGTTTTTCATGAATAAATAACACCCAACAATCACACACATAGCCCCGACCCCACACTAAGATACGAGTCTTGTGTTGTGGGTATCATGGAATACGAGAGACTTTTGGTCTCATAACACCCAGTCCCCGGACACAATTATCTGTCTGTCACACAAACATTTGCGGGAATCGAACCCACGGCCTCTCGTTTCACAGCCTACTCGCCAACTACACCACGAAGGCTGTCAAACCATAAAACCTATAATATCGTTAAATATGATCTTAATCGTAATAAACACAGAGGGTGTGATCTCTGAGGGTCAATAAAACGCAGTGCTGCGTCACTTCAGCACTCTGGAAGATATATGACGTGTCAGGGACACAAGTCCTTGCATGTACTGATGTTTATTTTTGACTGGCATATACAGCGTACCAAAACGTGGTACAAATACAGCTATATATAGCTTAGAATGGGCCAAAAGAGATCGCTAGAAAACATATTAAGTACTTTAATTTAGAATTTTATGTAATCTTGTGCGACCTTTCAAAGACAAAATATCGATTTAATATGTTTGTGATAAGAAAAAAAATATATTTTGAAGATATTCGAAATTTTTAAAAATCTTGAGCGACCCTTAAATTCTTTTTAATCAAGCTGATCGTTTGACTGTGTTCTTAAAGCATGAGAAAGTAACATATTTTCACATAAGGCTCGAGCAAAAATAATTATTTATTTTTTTGGCCACCCTATATAGCTATATGTACAGAGTTGCTATGCTCGCATCTATTAATAGAAACATCGATCGCCAATCCTTTGGAAACACAACTGCCAAACCCGCAACGAAATTATAAATATAAATTATAAAAATAAATCATATGGGGAAGTTGGAAAGCAAATTTTCGTAACTATCGTATTAGTTGAATAGGGAATAAAATAGAGAAAAAAACAATATCCGTTGAGTGACATTTACCCGATTGGTATTGCTCATATATCCGCACTAATATCCGCCGCGGAAACGCCTCGGATACGGTGTTTATAATCCTGCCGATTTATTTTCGGAAACCATTTTCTCAGCCCCTATCTTGTATACTATAAATCAGGGCGTGGTGGGTGTCTGTTTATTGTTAGGCGGTTGCTATTCACTTTGAGTACGATCGCTTTAAAGATGGGAGGATATCGTTATGTAAAGTCTGTTTAACGTAACAAGCTATCAAGATGAAAGTCTGGGGCTCAGTTTCCAGAACTCGCAACGCAAACTTTTAGAAATAACGTATGTACAAAGGACATCAGGAAGAAACCTGTATAGTATAATTTTTGAACACTGCAGATATTTTAATATGAAATGCTCAAGCCTGTAATCCCCGAAGGGGTAAGCAGAGGTGTAATCAGACTACGGGCAAATATTGAGAATTTCTAGATAGAAAAACCCAATATCACTTTACCCGACCGAACCCGAGACCACAGCACAGCAGTCGTAACGCATGACATGTTATACATTTTTTGGATTCAGTCATTTTTTTACTCTACCCCCAGTTCGGAATGCAGTTTCGCTAGAGAAGAACGGGTATGAAACTCTAGCGTTACTCTTTTCGAACACCGGTTAACAATATTTGGATATACAATTAAATTAAGATTTAAATTTGATTACATCAGAGTAGAAAAACTCAATATATGTTAATTAAGTTGCCTTATTCTAATATAATGAAATAAAACTTATTACAAGACCTTTTGCCTCACATGACCCTCGTGAGAGTGGTGAAATTCTCATTTTTTTTAACCAAAATAATACTTTGTAAGACGAAACGGGACATCTGCTACACTCTATCACTCTATGACTCTATCACTATAAATATGCCATCTGATTTTCATAGACTTTTTTTTTATTTCATAGTCCGACAAACGAGTCAGTGGGTCACCTGATGTTAAGTGATCTCCACCGCCCATGAACATCCACAATACCGAAAGTATCGTGTATGCGCTGTCGGCCTTAAAGGACAGGAATTGGGATTAGGGAAGGGAAGGGGGTCTGGGCCTCCGGATATCTCACTTACCATACGAAACGCGACAGTAAACTGTCACTTTACGTTGGTTTTCTGTGAGACAGTGGTACTACCCCGGTCGAGCCGGCCTATTCAAGCTGTAGACAAATATGTCTACAGCGTGGCTCTACCACTTACAAAGTCACATAGTCACTCCAGACTTAGGCAAGCAATCTCTTATTAATTTTAATAATGAATTACATATCATACATTTCATAAAATAATCAATATCATTCAAAACATCTAAACAAAGTTACCGAAACGTTAATACATCAACATTGTTTCAGGTAAATCACGTCGGATCCTAAACCGCGTAACAGCAATTATACGAGAGCGTCGCGGTGCTGCGAACTTAAGAGTTTCGTGCCTCCACCGCGCAGGAGGAAAGTGAAAATTCTGTGAATTCACTACATGAGGTATGGTATAGGGTAAGAGCGAATTCTTGTACAAATATAATTCTTTCCTCTGCGCAGATTTCAGATTTCTTCACGGCAAAGCGGCCACACTGCACCTGATACTTAGTGCCGTCCAATTATCAAGTAGCGAGACACAATCCCTCGCTACTCAATACAATCATGACGGCCTATTTCTTCACACGTCATGGGCAAGTCATGAAGCGGTCGAGGGTCTAGTGACATAGTACTTAGAAGGTCCCAATACGGCCAAACATCGTACCCCAACTCTAGACCCCGACAAAAACCGGATGTACACGGGCTGATTCCGAAAAGCGACACACTTGCGTGTGCCACTATGTTCTCGAACTATTCTAAATGTGTGTGTGTGTCTGTATGTATTTTAATATTACCTTACTATAAAATCCCAAAGCAGAAACACGCCAAAATCTTCTCTCTTATACTTAATACTTGTACATTAGCGGC
The DNA here is from genome assembly GCA_905220505.1 of Laothoe populi. NCBI lineage: Eukaryota > Metazoa > Arthropoda > Insecta > Lepidoptera > Sphingidae > Laothoe > Laothoe populi. Next base: position 12,391,032 of record HG992173.1, read on the forward strand.
GGTGCGCTTTGATCTGCCGCCGCGACGGCTTGGATCATTCTAAAATATATAAATCATATTAGAGGACGTGAGATTTCATCCCCTTTCTTTACTTGTAAAGATGTCCCAGTTGACGCATGCTTAGTCAGACAGCCTCCGTGGCCCACGAGTAGACGGCTGTAAAACGAGAGGCCGTGGGTTCGGTTCCCACAACGGGACAAATGTTTGTGTGACAAACAGATATTTGTGTCCGGGGTCTGTTGTGACACCGTAAGTCTCTCGTAGTCCCTGATACCCACAACACAAGACTCGTATCTTAGTGTGGGATCGGGGCTATGTGTGTGACTGTCGGGTGTTATTTATTTAGTATCACGGCTGCTTCTTTGGACAACGTAAAGGGAATTTTCTTACAAACATATAAAGCTAACTTGCCGCAAGACAAACGCAAATAAGACCGTAGTATAAACCACGTCAAGCCGGTATATTAATTATGTAGATAAGGAATTACAGTGTGACATTACTGCTTATCCATAATCATACACATTATAAATTTCATGAATTACAAACTGTTTTAAATATAATTCTCAACACATGTAGTTATTAAATATGATATTATTTTTTATTAAGGACCAATAAATTGCATGGACTGCTGTTCTGAGGTCTCTGGTTCGATCCCCGTCTCGGGTCGGGTAAAGTGATATTGTGTTTTTCTATCCAGAAATTCTCAGTATTAGACCAGAGTCTGGAATTTGTGCCCAATATGGCGATAGGCTCGCCTCCTATCACATTATGGGAACGAAATAAGTTCGGCGAAAAGTGGGTGTACTGGTTACACCTACCCGTTGGTAACCTACCCCTTGGTTACCTACCCCTTTGGGGATTACATCCTGATGTAACGTGCATACCTGAGAATTCTCGTAAGAATTTCAAAGGTATGTGATGTCTACCAACTCACATTAGGCAAAGGCTAACTAAGACCTAACGTCTTTCATTACTAGAGGAGGCCCGGAAATTAGACAAATTTAATCCAGGATGGAATTATAATAATTGTTTCTACATGGTACAGAGTACCACGCCACCTATATCAGAAGTAGCCATAATCACTAACTCTTACAGGTAATTGTTACTTGGTCTATATGCTCTACCTAAATTTTCTCCAGTATCAATATTTCGACAAAAAGTTTTCTAAAGTATATTATACCTACCCATAGATCGTCGTTTTGGACTAAGGTCTAACCTTTCTCGTTAGGTAAAGATAGGTGCCCGGCAGTGGAACAGAAATAAAGTTGATATTATTAGATATTGAAAGCTTCTATGCCAGCAGACGGATAGCTGGCTGAAAAATGGAAGACCGTGGGTTCAATTCCCACAATATTTTTTTTTTGTGATTATAAATATGTTTTCCAGGCCTAGATGTTGTAAGAACATAGTCTCTCATTGTTCTTGATATCCTCGATACAGGTTTGAACTAATGTGGGGTCAGTATGTGAGCGACTGCAATTTATTGAATTTATTTCTTAAGTTTGACATGGTTACTGTGACCAATTACTGCAAGGTTAACTTAGTCTCGAAAAACACACAGAAACACGCGCTCTTTAAAAATACTATCTCACTTTTGACTACCTGTATGTAATTGTGTTAATAAAATGTAAAAGCGTTATTGGCCATAAGATATGTCTATCAGATTGTATCACTCTAGTATTAAGGGCTGTGGATTTTAATAAATAAGTAAAGTTTTTTATACATTTATACCAGCATAAATATCTAGACAATTTGTCGCAAAAGAATTTATCTGTAACATCTTTATCTATTGACTAAAAAATATAATTCGAAAACCACGCTCTGAAAATAAAACCGTTTTCCAATAAAAATCCAATAGGCATAAACGAAAAATATGTACTACCGTTAAGGACTTGGTAAAGTAATAGATATTAGCGATGTGAAGCTATTGGGAGATATTTTTATAAACTGTGCAATGCTTTGAGAAAGCTATGATATATAAAATCTAGTCATAGCCAAACCCAAATCATAAGCCTGGAGAAATTGTGTTTTAGTTTTCGGTCTGATTTGAACGGAATTGAAATGTTTGCCCTACTTTGGAGGTGGTTCTATGGGGCGTATATGTCGTGTGTCTTGAGGCTAGTTAGTGATAAATAAAGTAGTCCGAATCACAGTAGTATAGTGTTTATTCCACACGCACAATTATTACCACACAGTACAGAAGGAGTAGGATACAGTTCAAGCATACACAGAGCAAGATGAAGAGTAGGCAGAGCTGAAGAGAATAGTAAGTCCGGAAAGTAAATTAACTGTACAAATAGACTTAACGTAATTACAAAGCGTAGCGAGCTAATTGAAAGCGACAAGCGTTCCGCGTCAATCATAGGTTACGACTGGTGGTCCGTGATCGGTGCACGCGTCGCCGGGGGCGATCGTCGTCATCGGCGGGGGCTTGCATCGATACAAAACTAACGGTACATCACAGGTGTTTTAATATTAATTCCAAATTGTGTACCGAAGTGTGCGCGTGGTGTGAAAATGTTTAATCCTGAGTAGGCTACAGTTCATTGCCTATCATAAAAATAGATGGCTAGAGTTACCACGGCGTAGCAACCCCATTCACCTGACGTAGCAACCCCATTCAGCCGACATCGCAACCCCATTCCGCCGACGCTGCATCATTCTCCGAAGCCTGCGTCATGAAAAGTGCATCAGCACTATTTTATTGTATAATTTAGTTTAATATATTTTTAGTCTTGTATTAGCCTTTGACAACGTACCATTGTATTTTTATAATTAATAAATATATTTTTTTATTATTTTCGACCGCTATAATTTAACTCTAGACTTGTAATAGTTGCAATAATTGCTAGTCTGCCTATATCTCTGGAAATACGTGAGTTGCACATGTGGTGTCGAATCTGTTACATGACAGAATTTGTCTTCCGATGATAAATTCCAGGTACATACTACCTTTGTCGATTAAAAATAGTTTTTAAAAACGCATATGTAACGTTTGAAAAACTGTTGTACAGAATAACTCGTGATCAAAATACTATAGCCATTTATAAGAGATCTTATGTTATATTTTACTCTCCCCACAGTCCATCGCTGTCTAAAAAGATATTGTGATTTGTGTATATCGCTGACTTATTTGATAGCTTTCAATGGGACAGTACCCTCTGATTCAGTGGCAATAAATACCGGCCGGTACCACTACCTATAAATCGGCGCGGTGTAACCTCTTTGCAGAACTGCTTCCTACGAGTTATGCGTGTGTAAATTGCTCCGAGGTACTGCGAATTGTGTATTTCCATTTTTTTCGATTGGCTGATAGTGCTGTACGAAAGTAAATTATATCTCAAATAGGGTGGTTTCCTATGTTTAATTTTTATGGCTGATGGGCAAAATAATATAAGATGCCCTTTTAGAAAAATACATACATACATATACACTCACGCCTGTAATTCCCAAAAGAGGTAGGCAGAGGTGTAACCAGTACACCCACTTTTCGCCGAATTTATTACGGTCCCATAATGTGATATGAGCCTATCGCCATACCGGGCAAAATTCCAGATTCCAGGCTGAGACTGAGTTTTTCTAAATGGAAAAACCAATATCACTTTACCTGACCCGGGAATCGAACCCGAGACCTCAGCACAGCAGTCGTTAACGCATGCGCAATTACAACTGCGCCATCGAGGCAGGCACATTGCAAATAAAAATATAATACTAGCCCTGTATTAAACATTGTCCCACTGCTGGGCACGGGCCTCCTCTACTAATGAGAGGTGTTAGGCCTAAGTCCACCACGCTGGCCTAATGCGGGTTGGCAGACTTCTCATACCTTCGAAAAAAATCTCATATATGCAGGTTTCCTCACGATGTTTTCCTTCACCGTTAAAGCCAGCGATAATTAACATTTTAATACACATATAACTTTAGAAAAGTCAGAGGTGTATGCCACTTGGGTTTCGAACCTACGACTTTCGTCTTGGCAGTCCGTACCGGACTAGGACAACCAACTAGGCTATCGCTGCTTGTTGCAAATATTGAATCAAAATTGCCTCAAAAATGAGGTCGCGATTATTATAATTAAATATTACTATGGGCACTATGGGTACTTTGTGTGCGACTGTTATTTACATATATCGTTTGTTAGTCGGCCTTTTGATATATTTAGTCAAAAAATCATCAACCATTTAGGTGCATGCGCCTACAACCATATTCATCATACAGGGCACATTGTAAGTCTAGCACAGTACTTGTATCGGAATGCGGCGCTCTCTTAAACAGAGCTGTTTCAGTTTAGCTGAGAAGAAAGTTTACACTCGCTGCCATAAATATTAAACCTTGCCATAGACGTTGCAAGTTGACGTAGAAAATTGGACTTAAAGCTAAAGGAAAAAATCATTATACATAAAATATATATACATGAAATAAACATCTAAAATAAAAGTTTTATATATAAATTACTAGCTTTTACCCGCGGCTTCGCCCGCATCGTAGTTATTTTTGAAAGAAGAGGTATAAAATACTTACACGCACACACAACACACACACACACGACAGCACGCACATACGCACACACAACACACACACACACCAGCACGCACATACGCACACCCAACACACACACACACACACCCCAGCACGCACATACGCACACACAACATACACACACACACACACACACACAACACACACACACACACCAAGCACGCACATACGCACACCCAACACACACACACGCACAACACACACACATTATTACCTAGTAAATTTAATATTACTTTAAATAATTATATTTTAACTACTTAATCTAAATGTTAAGTTTGATCTCATGTATAGTTATAAGTTAATAAGTTTGTTAAACGGCACCAAGTCATCCACGAGACAGGTAGTGTGGATGGCATCAACTCACACTAATAACCTCTTGTATAGTAATTTAAGCCTAAGAATATCTATTATGTATCACCTCTTGTAAAATTAGTTTTTGGTAAATAAATGATTATTATTAAAATCCATGGAGACATTTTAAGTTATTACATCTTTCTATATTTTGTTATCCCATAGGAACCGTGTATTTTCCGGTATAAAAAGAATCCTATGTTATTCTCAGACACCTCGACTAACACTTTAAAACAAACAAAATACATACAAACAGAGTTACTTTCACATTTATAGTATTAGTATGGATTTTAATCTAACCGGGCATATCCAATGAAGAGTACCTATAATTCTATCCTGCAGTTTCTACCCCCTACCTTAATCAAGTGATCCCTCCCATCGGGGTCATCTTAAACTTCGTTTCCCGGTGCGTGGTCTCCATCCGAGAGTTACCGACCCAGAGTCCATCTGTAATTAAATTTTTACTTTCTGCGGATAATTTCATTTCATTCAGTCGGGTTTTATGTAGCCGTGTTGGGAATAGCGAATTATAAACCCTTTGAATGTCAGCCTCTATGAATTGAAATGCCTATTGAAGTTATAGTATAAATGTTTTTTTTATATCATAGTCCGACAAACGAGCCAGTGGGTCACCTGATGTTAAGTGATCTCCACCGCCCATGAACATCCACAATACCGAAAGTGTCATGTATGCGCTGTCGGCCTTAAAGGACAGGAATAGGGATTAGGGAACGGAAGGGGGAATCTGGGCCTCCGGATATCTAACTTACCATACGAAACGCGACAGCGAACTGTCACTTTACGTTGTTTTTCTGTGAGGCAGTGGTACTAACCCCGGTTGAGCCGGCCCATTCACGCTGTAGACAGATATGTCTACAGCGTGGCTCTACCACTTTTATGTAGATATTTTTACTTGTATGTATGTTTAGTGTTATGCCTAAATAAATTAGGAATTATAAATTTTAAGTAATAATTAATTTTTAAATATTTTCTGCCTTTAATTTAGGATTGATTTTGAATTATACATTGAGTAGCTATAATCTAGTATAGATTTACGGTCTTATTCATAGTGAGTTATCGCAGCTTTATAAGGCCGTTAATAGGAGCTTGTTAAAAATGTTATTTATAATGGCGCAAAGACATAAAACGCTCAACATTTTTAACAAGCTCCTATTAACGGTTTTATAAAGTTCCGATAACTCGTTATGAATAAGACCGTAAGAATTTAAAATTATATTTTATTTTATGTAGTATAAATATAGTCATTTTTAAAAGAGTAACGGTAGAGTTTTTTGCCCGTTTTTTCTATCAAATCTGTATTTCGAACTGGTGGCAGAGCAAAAAGTTTGACTGAATCTAAATAATGTATAATATTCGAAAAGGATTCATGGATTCGAAAAATATTTCAATTTGTTATGATTTGATCAGCAGATAATATTATCTGTTGTATGAATGGACTGCTAATAACTCTGCCTCACAGCAAATCGAAGTAATATCAATATAGATTTTCGTATCATGTCGTCAATTCATTGCGACCAATAAAAATAAAGCGAATTTATCTTTGATATTTGTTAATATCAGTTTTTCTGTCCGCTAGTGTACGGTATACGGGGTCGAGGGTCTCTGCGTGTCACATATCAGGTCAACAGCTCTACCACACGAAGAACTATTATAGTACAAGGATCTCTACATTTTGACTTTACTGGGACAAGAAAATATGTGGATTACGAATTGCGTTCTGACAGGATTATTATCACTAAGTTATCAAAAAACCTTAAATATCACAATTTACAGACTTTACACTGAAAATCAGAACAAAAAGCGAATAACTTTTATCTAAGCCACGATTTTCTTAAGTTTTTGCTAACACCATGTTATCTCTCACTCTCTGCCCACAATGGGATGCATTATATTTAAATTTATCATTTCCTATTCAGAGCACGCGCCTCCCCCCCCCCCCCCCCCTCTTTACCCCCCATTAAACCCCCTCGCTATTGTTCGGACAGTTGGACTGTCTCCATAAAAAATGTGATACAGAAGGATGATTTTTCAAGTTTATAATTAATCTTGGTTGGGAATATTTCGGTTGTAAGATTATTGAAGTGTTCACTTCAATTCCCGAACAAATTGTGAAATAGTTTTTAATTATAAAAATTAAAAACTATTTAATAGCTAATTAAACTAAAAGTAGAAAGAAACGATTTCATTGTAAAAAGCGTGGGGAAATTTTCAAGTAAAACCGACGTCTTGAAGGTGGTGAAAATTAAGTTGAAAGATTCTGTTAAATACATACATAGATATACGTGAAGCTAATATAAAGCGTGTAAAAAAAGATTCCGACGAATTGAGAAACTCCTCATTTTTTTAAGTCGTTTTTTTTTAAACTACGTACATTTTTTAGACGGATTTGTACCTTATGAAGGAATGGACTCCTCACCTATCACATCACTGTATTAAAATACATTGATTCATCATCATCATTAAATTTCTTGACAAATGATGATTATGGGATCCATTTGTAACGATAAAACAACGTTTTCTTTTTTATAAAACACCCTGGGAGGCGTGACATTAAGCTAGAAATCAATCACAGTTTACAAAAACTTAAAAAGTTAAGTTTTCTACAAGTATAAAAAATTATATGTCTCAATCCTCAAACCAATCAAGTTTATGTGCATTAAGGCTCAAAATTGAGTGCCAAATTATTCCAAGAGACCAATAACTGGATAACATTATTAATGTGAATATTTTATAAGTGCATCACAGATTTTTCAAAGCGCCATTAGTTTTTCTGTGCTGGCGATAAAGCAATAGACCTGTATAATGGTTTCTAATGTTTACATGAATATTATACATTGAAATGAAACAATTCTTACAGATTTTATTAAACTTTTTTAATCCCAACGTTTCAAAAGCTTTACAACCTTCATGGTCACGGGGCGGACTGAGTTGTATGTCGTCTCGCAAGTAGTGCAATGTTTCTACCCTCCATAATGTTGTTTTTTAATTTTTATTAATTGTAGTCCAATCTACGCAGAAGGAGCTCACAGTGTCTTGAAGTCTGGCAGATAGTCTTTTGGGTTCCGATTTGATTCAAATCAATTGAATCGAATGGGATTAAAAAAGTTTAATAAACCGCCTTAGAATCCGTAGACTTAGTTACATTTCAATAATAGACCTGTACTTTTGTTTTCTTATCCGAGTGAACATTCTAGAACATTTGTTTTGGCGTCCAGTTTTAATTAAATCAGCACGTGTGCGCGTTTCATATAATCAGCGAATTATTTGAACAAAACTATTCCCAGTGTGTCCACGCCACAGTGGAATACTTACCCACTGTGAACGTGCCTTTATTTTTTTATATTTAGAACATAAAACAGTTATACAATGTTTCTTACATCTAGCACAGTTACATCAAATTAATAATTGTACAATCCACACCATTTTCCCTATATAAACTAGAGTAGAGATAAATTTGTTGTTAAGTGTTTTGTAAATATCTGTGGGTAGATAGTGATGGTAGGACATATTAATTAAACATGTCGAGGGTATTCCATAAATATCCGTGGGTAGATTAACGATAATTTTTGCATATAAAGATTATAAATAACTTCTAATAAAAGTTTAAAATAAAATACCCATAATACCTATAGGTGAAATTGGTATTTTCTTATCCTAGCACGGCAAATGACCACACTGATGGTAAGCACAGGGCCGTCCAGTTAGAGTATCAAGTTGCGAGAGACAACTATACCTAGCTACTGGATACATGCCATCCTGCTGAGTAGCTTATTCACACTACATTGTTACTAAATCCCCACTTAATTAATTTCTTGATTATTGCACCTAAACAGCAGCGATAGCCTAGTTGGTTGTGGTACGGACTGTCAAGACGAAAGTCGTAGGTTCGAAACCCAAGTGGCATACACCTCTGACTTTTCTAAAGTTATGTGTGTATTAAAATGTTAATTATCGCTTGCTTTAACGGTGAAGGAAAACATCGTGAGGAAACCTGCATATCTGAGAGTTTTTCGAAGGTATGAGAAGTCTGCCAACCCGCATTAGGCCAGCGTGGTGGACTAAGGCCTAACCCCTCTCATTAGTAGAGGAGGCCCGTGCCCAGCAGTGGGACAATGTTTAATACAGGGCTAGTAGTATTAGTATTGCACCTATGTTCACTATTCAGCAATTGGGCAAGTTTCCCAGTCTAAATAAAAAATAATCTAACAATATACTTAATTTGAATTTCTTTCCCCTTTACTACGGATAACTGCCAATATAGGCTTAAAGGAACTATTTAGATCTCGTAAATGGCTATAAGCAATTTGGAATCTCATTTTGTCGAAACTGGGCCGTGAAATAGCCTTATAAAATAGTTTGACTATCGGCCGTTTAGATTGAGAATAATCGACTCCAATTACTGGCGACGGGTTTATACCGTCTTAAAAATGTGTAATATAGACCACCTTTTATCAAGGATCAATTAAGTATCTTGATTTTGAATAAAGAATCTTACCCATATATTTATATAAATAAAATAAATATATATATATATATATATATTTTTAGTGCCTCGATAGTCAGACGAGCAGACGGGCCATCTGATGGTAAGTAGTCATCGCCGCCCATAGACTTCTGCAATGCCAGGGCACAGCAGAGCCGCTGCCTACCGTTATGCCACTCGCATATCAAAAGATATTAAAACGTAATTTAGTACGGAGTAAATAGAATCCAAAATCAATTTTATTTCCATAACATTAAAGTTGAAAATAGAATGTAAGAACGGCGAGTGTGCCAGCATTTTTGGTGCGCCGGCATACCATTTGATTCGTGACTGGTATCACACAAATACAGCCCTCACAAACTAAGTTACGAATCTTGCGTCATTAGTATTACATCTGAGTCTTTCGATCTCACAACACTCAGACCCGAAATATATATTTATGGATTACACAAGCATTGATCGGTG